>JARYHS010012519.1:182193120-182342421 GCA_031002005.1 Vandiemenella viatica
TAGAATGGATGGAAGCGGGTTTAACTTAAAGCCACTCTTTAAATATTTTTGGTTTTTGCAATGTAGAATTAGGGAGGCGAGAGTAATAGTAACGTAACTAAGTAACAGACATAACTTTTGAATAAAAATCCGAAGAAAAAGTTCGCAAAGAGTTTGTTAAATATAATTTTTAAGTCTGTAAGTTGTGGATTATTTTCCTCAATTGCTGATAACTCTAATAAATAAATACTGCCAAAGTAATTGATCGTTTATTTGTTTTCCGAACGCGTTCCTTTTTATAGAAACATCTTCAGCGTCGGAAAACAAATAAAACACAAAAAATTCAATTGCTTTGGTAGTATTTATTTATCAGTATAATTTTCTATGTTCATATAAACTTCTCTTTGATATGTGAAAATTTGTACCATCACAAGGATTACAAAAACAGCTGTAACACTGAATTGTTGCCCATTCGTAAAAGAAATTCATTGTTTGCTCACTTAGCTAGAATGTTAAATGAAATGTAAACATTTCAAACGAATACGTGCGTGGAGATACCGTCAAAGAAATAACACCTCGCAAAAATAAAATCTGAACGTATGAATTCGTAGCAGGCTGCACGTATTCAAATCTACTGGGTGGTCTGTTTGCTCGATGGAGCTTTAGATGTCACTTCTTTTTTTTCGTAGCTGAAACATATATACATAGTCTCCTGGAAAAATATAACCTGCCCTGTAACTTGTACGAGTCGCCATACGGTGTAAAAACTGTTGACACTGCCCCGTTTACGACCATTCATAAACTCTTTTTATGTGGGTCGAGCTTCTGAAGGGTTCCAGTAAATAAAAGTCTCGCTCAAAATATACGGCATTCGAATCCCCATATCCGTCGATCGGTTATGGCTGAAATATAGATTTTGTCTCTGTGTCACTAAGTCATTTTTAAAGTTCCTTCGTTGTTTCAGATGAGCTTTTAATGTGGCATTTATTGCCAACATAATTACACAGAAACCACTTGGTGTTGATCATTAACATTGGGCGTATATTTATCTAAGAGATATTGTTGTTGTAAAACAACATGAAACATACTGAGACACGTCAAACAATTATCCAATAGTTCGAAGTTAGTTACCGGGAGCCGAACTGAACCATGTATATATTTTCTTACTCTCCGAACAAGTATGTAGTGAGTAGTGACAGAAACGCAGTGTAATTTGAACTTTATGAGTATAGAGACTAAGGTTTAAGCTACTGCAATAATAGTAAACATGTTGTAGCAAGAAAGTATTGTTTCACAAGGAAAGAATTTCACCTTGTTCGAATAAGTGCGAGAAGGCTGAGGAAGTGAAGGTATATGTAATTCAGTTTTGTTATATATTTAGGACGATTAAAGTTAAACATCCTTTTTCCGATAACATGGCTGACATGTGTTGTAACGTATTCAGTATTTTGAAAAAGACAATAATAAGTTATCAATAAAACGTTAAACATGCCGTATGATTTAGCACTAACTTCTTAAATTAAAACGTACCCATATACATTTTAAAAATATTCAATACGAAATACTGCCTGCAACTATAAAATGGCGAAATTGTAAAATAACTTGATACAATTGAAAATACTATGCTTGTTTTGTTACTTACTGTTTTAGGCCTCCTCATTGTAATAAAAAATAACATTTAACACAATTGGTTGTAGACGGCGTACTATTAGTAAAATTTATTCTTCAAAAATTGGGGAAAAATATCCTGTAACCAGATTACACAAATCGTGGGAGTAATCGTGTACTTCCTTTTCTGAGCCAACCAATCATTGATTACTATTGAACAATCAATGCCACCTCAGTTGTTTTTTAAATTACTTGGCCGTTAAGTAGCTGCTATTTTTAGAAGTGTTGACTAGAAGAATACTTATTATTACCCATTGTTGTGAAGTAATAAAGAAATTATTTTCAACAAGCGATAGCATCTGTTACTATCTATTCACTTGAAGACTCAGTATCTTCTTCCAAAAGGTCATATTCACATTACAACAAATCTAATCAAAAGGTATTAAGACTGATGTTACTGTTAGCTGTTCAACTATTTATGGGAAGTGAGTGTATTTTCGGAGTGAAAATGGTTATGTTGCGGAGAGGGGGTTAATAGTTGGAACATCATGTCAGATAGTTTCATCTTGTGAGCTTGAGTCATCGTCTAGTAGCAAGCACTTCACTGAATTTTGCACAGCTTTTTTTCCAAAATACAACCGGGTTTATAGGCAGTGAATAGGATTTCGTAATGAAAGTGGAATTTAATAGCAGCGGTGAGTGAAAAAGTTTAGATGAACTTATTATTTTAACCGTTTTAACATCCTAATCCCACCGACCTCTCGTATGGGGAGGAAAGCTACTTCTTTCACTAATTTTTTACCGTCGCAAGCAAGCGCTTGTGTCGTAACTTCAAAATAGTCTTCTTCTGTAATAACTACTTAAAAATCCGTTGCGTCTAACCGTTGTTTCAGCATGCCTGGCTGAGATAAAGCGACCAGCTGGCTGTCATCGCTCACGACTCTTCCATCACTCACATACAACTACCACGCATCACGTAGCGAAATCCTTCTATGCTATTAGTCTTCGTAGGTTCGGGAAATCTCCTGGCGAAAAAACCTCTTTAGAGCTGCATTGTATATCTAGTTCTATGCAATTCACAGAAAAACTGTTTATCGAAAGGATTCTTTGCACCAAAAATAGTATCCGTTTTGTGCACTCCAATTTTTAACGACATGAAGAAAGGAAGAATTGAATTAGGAATCACTGACACTATCCATCATATAGTGTGACCCAAGTACGTTCGGAGAAGAAGTAAGTAGTAGAAGTAATGTGCATGGAAGTTGCAGAAGGGAGGGTAGAGAACTCAGTATCAATCCATTCAGGCTTACTGTTCTCAAGAGCACCTCGGGGGGGGGGGGGGGGGAGGCGCCAGGTTTTACGTCCACATCTGACGGAAAATTCACCTTCTACAGTGTACTATGCTCTCACTAGCAACTAGATGCGAAATGTTTTAATATACAAACCATGCACTTTGGAAAAGTCTGGTTATCAGCATCAGCCTACAACCACCTTCCGAATCACGCTGGCAAAATGCTGAACAGTGAATATTTTTTCACCGAAGGGATCGAACCAACTAATCACGTGTCCAGCACCAAACACCGTCGCAACTTCTTAGTTTGCTCGGCCAACAAGACAGGTAAATATTAAGACCGAGCGTGGTGAGTAATTGGTAACGATCTGTCCTCGTATTCGGGAGGACGCAAGTTCGAAATCCCGTTCGGCCATTCAGATTTTGGTTTTCCATGGTTTGCCGGAATAAATCCAGATAAACGCCGGAATGGCTTCTTCAAGAGGCCATGGCCGAGTTCCTTGCGGATACTTGTCCATAGTCCTTTTCAGCCTGTAATGCCCTTGAGGTCGACGAGGGGAAGTCCATAACAAAAAAAAAAGTGAGTAATAGGGTGACCCCGATAGTGCAGAAACTAGCTAGCTGGTTGTGACGGTCGCAACTTCGAGTCCAGCCTGGGGCACAGATGATTTTAATTAACAGCGCTGTTCATATTATGTTGCACATTCTATATAATGACATAGATACAAAAGCAGAGAGCTGTATGGTTAGGAGTGCCATATAACACAGTTTAAAAAAAAAAAGTATGTAATAATATGTAGAAATCATCAGGGGACACCATGCTCACCATCTAGATATCATAAGATGTAAAATCCCCATAGGGTAGTTCAAATTAAATCAAGTATTTCGTTTTTATATATTAGTATTATGTAAAAAAAGAAAGGATATAATTGTTTTACTCCTCAGATGTGCTTCATTATCGTCTCATCCTAAACTGAACTGAATAAACACTCTGCTGTCGGAGCCATTAGACGCGAGAGGGGTCTCCTAATTGGCGTACATACGTCGTCAGTACAGCCCCTTGTAGTGCGCTACCCGCATCGCTGGTCGTCTGAATGTTCCGCTGTCCAGCTCTGAACTCATGCGAGGTTGAATTACATACTGGCTGCAGACTCAACACACAGCTAACGCGGGAAACGTGTTGCTAGCGGAAACGATAGATTATTTTCCCAAATCGTCAAGAATTGTTATTTAAATTGCCAACCAATTTATACTTTTTTTTTAAATTAATGTATTGTAAGTTGTATTTTGAAATTAAGACACGTAAGTTAACGTCATCCAAGATCAAATATTTTCATGTCTTTATTGCCTTCTGAATTGTTACTTCTCAATAGCAGCGTCCCGAACTGTTTTTTTTTTTTTTTTTTTTTTTTTTTTTTTTTTTTTTTTAACTGCTTAACGTTTCTTAACAGCGAGGTCTTTAGAGACAGGAAAAGATAGGGGGCAAGGAACGGGAAGGAATTCGGCCATGGCCTTTTCAGTGAAGCATCCCGGCATTTGCGTGGAGTGATTTGGGAAACCATGGAAACCCCAAATCTCGATGCCCGGACGGGGATTCGAACCGCCGTCCTCCCGAATGCGAGGCCAGAACGCTAATCGTTACACCACCATGCTCGGTACCGAACTGGTAAAAGAGAGTCGGCTTTCCGTAGCATTCCAGAGTGCGAATGAGTGAGTTTATTTTGTTGTTATTTTTATTTCCTGATTTTACAAAGCCTACTGCCTTGTTATCTACAAATTTTATGTTAGTATTTTTAACAGATCTGGATAGTTATATTAAAGGATTTAACGTGAATGAGAGATTATTTACCGCATGTGTTGGTAAATGTAATGCTGTGTTTTGAATTCTTAAAGAAGAAAGGCGTGAGATCCGACGTTATATCATCCACACCACCTGTTAGGCAAGATATTACGGACAAGTTTAACATTACAATCTCGGGTACAAATCAAGAACAAAACCATCATATTCCCTCAGTCCATACTCACTACTCAGAGATTATGGATTTAACTCACGACTTTGCCACGCAATCTGGTGATTAAGAAACGTATACCACTAGCTTTCTAACAATACAGTTCCAAATCATTGCTTTTCATAATCCTTCCTCACGTGTTTTCTGTTAGTATTTTGGTAGTACTTCACTTTTGCTACTAAAAAAAATGTACAACGGAAAACATCCTTTTTAATTAACATTTCTCACTTAGAAGGAATAAAGATTTCTTATTTACTTACTTTTACTAGCTTTCAGGTCACTTACCTTCCCTATTCACGTTTACTGTACAGAAACAAATACTTTGATAATTCTGAGCCAATATTGTGATTAATGCATTTACAAATAATTTTTATTCTCGCAATTATTATCAAAATTTACTATTTAAATTGCTTCGTTGAAAATGTGTCCAGGCTTCAAAATAATCTTCTGGTTGTGAATGATTCTTTTCTCCAGTATAGTCTTCGACAGATAAAATCTACGACTATACCTGTATCCAGTAACCAAGATCTTAATGTTCACCTCACTCTGTAAAACCAACACCATCAAATGAGACGGACGCTGCCTGACTGGTACTCAATCCAATTGCTATCACACGTATTGTAATCACTGTACTGAAAGATTAATTTTGACATTCAGACATATTTTCTAACCTTAATATTTTTGGTAATTCGCTATATATACCGAGTTCGCTCGGTGGGCGGTAACTGCCTGTCCTCGCATTCGGTAGGAAACGGGTTCGATTCCCCGTCCGGCTAACCAGATTCGGGTTTTTCAATAATTCAGTTCTTTAGATCCAAACAGTTTTTGTTTATTGTATATTATTTTGATCCACTAGGTATTACATCGAAATTGGTTAATCGTCGAAGATGCAGGCTCTTTTAGGCAATGATAATCACAAGCACCAGATGTACGCCTCTACACCGATAGCTAACATTTCTCGAGTATTTATTTCCATAGCAACCTATGTCGTCTTGCTCCAGGAGCTAAATATTATGTTCTTTTTTTCTTTCTTAAAAAAATATTTCCGTTACGTCACAAGATGCTAGAGAGTAGAGAAAGGAAAATAACTCGGCTTGTTTTTGAACCATACGCGAACGTTATCTGAATATATTGTTTGTTGATAATTCAAAACAAATTAAAGTTCAAACTTGAAGGCGAAGTCCCTAAACACTTTACGAAGAACGTAGGGAACAATTTTCAAACGCGTTCCAATACTTTTTCTTGTTTTAGCTGCAGTAATTCAGAGGACCACGCTGCGTACCACCTAATTCTATCTGGGCGCCGCAGGGTGTTTGTTTGTTAATGAGCGAGGGCCTGCATTATGCAGGTCATAGCCACTGTACTCCTAATTACTTCCTGATTCCTGCCGCCTAACAACGCCGGACACTGCTGAAATTTTAAACTCCTTCGACCGGGGAACACGCGGCGTCGCTATCGATTATTTAATGTCGGCATAAATAGCTAAGATTTCCGGCTGCTAAACGCGGTCACAAGGTAAAGACCTGAGGCGCTCTCCGATGAATTCGGTAACTACGAATGCTGTCAGCAAGAGCGGTAAATTTCAACATCTATACCGACCTTCTAACTCATAATGACGTATAGCAGAACATCACCTGAAAATGCAGACGAAATTTTGACCGAAACGTCAAGAGTCCCAACTGCGACTCTAATTCACCGGCAGTTAGTAGAGGTTTACGGAGAGACTATAACTTATCATCATCTAGTCGCAGAATGGTATCAAAAGCTTGCGGCCGGTAGAGAATATGTCATTCGGAAGGACGTGGGTTCAAATCTCCGTCCGGGAATTCAAATTTAGGTTTTCCATGGTTTCCCAAAATCACTCCAGGTGAATGCATGGATCCTTCCTTAAAAAAAGGGCCATCGTCTAATTTAATTCCTCCCCCGTACCTTATCCCCCGTGCTTTTCAGCCTCTAATGACCTCGACGTCGACGAGGCTTAAAGTCGTAAGAAAAAAGAGAAAACGTCACCGACGAGGATCGCAGGAGCCGATCCAGCATGGCATCACCAGATCTGAGCACAGCTCGTACCGAGGTGCTCGGACCTCGTTCGAAGCGAGTTGCACCTCATTCCTTACTTTAAGGAACACCAGAAGGGCGACGATTCACCTAAGGTGAGAAGGCGGAACACTTAGTGACAACGTGGCTGAATACGCAACGACAGGACTTTTACCAGGAGGGAATATCCTAACTCATCCTGCGAAGCAACAAGTGTAAACCGATATAAATGTGTGTTCTGTAATTTGTTTGCTTTGGTTGTTTGAAATAAAATATACACGCTTCACTGCAGACTTTGTACCCCTAGTTTCTGACCACCCCTAGTACAATATAATGTTGGACTATCACTACAAACGACAAGTGGTGGCGTGTTTTGCGCTGGCCCGACCTCGTCGCCGCTGTGTGTGCGACATCTCCGAGCGCCACTTTGCGGCGAGAAGCGCCAGTAACGAAGTTTCTGCGACCCCTTGTTCCAGATTGGGCGGAGTGCAGCCTCTCCCATTACAGTTTGTGGGCCAGTTGGCACGTACACATGCGGCTCACCCAGACCTTCCTCGCCCCCGTCTCCAGCAGCTTTCAGTCGACTACATCGTTCCGCCTCTGGGCAATCTCCTGGACGTTATTACTGCGTTCAAAAGGAAACACTCACGTAAGCAAGATTACTTCAGTTAAATGTTGACTCTGACTACAAGGATTGGGAGCAGCTTTAGATTCATTTATAGATTCAATTGTAATTATTACTGTATCACCGAGTGGAGTCAAGAGTATTGACAAGCCTAGTTGGGGAAAAAATACTGACAATTACAATAACAGAGATTTTACATGAAATATAAATCAGTGATATAACAGGCTTCACGTGGGTCACAACACTCAAGGAAATCAAATTTAATGATTACGTCGACAGACTGGCGAAGGAAGGTATCAAGTGGGGATAGAGCGTTCCAAACAGGAATTACGGCAAACAGAATGGAGCAATTCGTTACCACAAAAATGTTCTCACTACGGACGTTTATTTTATAACCATCTATCACCGCCAAGCCTTGGTACTATACATGGAACGTTAACGGGGCTAAATCATATGCATTTCCAGAAGCCGATTTAATTATCTTAATTTCCATGGTCACTTAAATCGAATACGACTGAAAGAAAGTAACCAATGCGACTGCTTAGACCAGGGTTGGCCAACCCAAATGATCTAGCGGGCCACTTTGGAAGTGCATCATAACTCCGCGGGCCGCATATAAAATTATATGTCCCCATAAGAGATATGTTTTTGGAGTGAAACATTGAAACATGAGTTATTATTATGTTTACTATTATTCTTATATGTAAACATAGATAATATAGTAATAATGATACTAAGCGCACATTATTAAGAAATATGTAACACTAAAAATGAAATATAAAAAATATTTTGTAAAATTTAACCACTAGCTTACTGCTGAAATCTAATGCCAGTTTGTTGTGATGGTCATTTCTATCCACCCTTGTGTTGTTCCTGTTAATCCTGTCTATATCCAGATTCCATTGTCAAAATATCACGCTGTACCAACCGTACAATAACGTCTCCCACCTCCTAGGAGTTACTTAGCAAGTAAAATTACAATAGACGGCCGAAGCAAAAATGATTTTAAGTAGAATAGCCCTAGCAAAAGGAGCATTCTGGAAAAAAGAGAAAACTTTATGTTTCAGGTATTGATCTGGAACTCAATACTTTTAAAATTGTATATATGGAGCACATCACATTATGGTAGTGAAACTTCGATTTTAAGAATGCTAGAAAGAAAGAAAATTGCTTTTTTTTAAAAAAATGTCGAGCTATAGAAAGATTCTGAAATTTTGAAAGGACAAGTACTAAATGAACGTGTTCTGGAAATGATGGGATGAGAAAGAAGTTAGTGGACGAGTCTCACAGAAACATGAGACAGGTTGTTGTGTCACATTTTAAAACATAAGTTTTTTTTTAATATGTTAGTGAAGTTAACATTTTAAAGAAAACAACTGTAGAGCAAGACAAAGATTGAAATATATGAAACAGATAATTGAGGAAGGAGGTTGTGTGTTGAGATGTAGAGGGTAGATGAACGTAGAGAGAGACCAAGGACTGCGTAAAACCAGTTGAGAGGCGGATGAAGGATGGAAAAAAAACCTCCACAATATTAATAGACAGTTTTGTTTGAAAATATCTAAGTAATATGTTTCTGGAGTCCATTTGAATATGATATTTTTCGCACCAGTATTAATGAAAATTCTTAATTTTTGATGCACGTTGGTATTCAAACAAAAGATTCTTATCAAACATAACACGGCAGAACGATAATTGCTCATATTTACACATCGGAAAACCGCAGCTGCAAATTTGTGTACATTTACACGAATTATTCACAATGAAATGGCGACACCACTAATTCGACAATTAATGTTTGCGTAATTACGGAAACTAATTAACAAGATGCTGGAACCGCATCTGAAACTTTAATCTCGTACAGTTATTGTTAAAATGATTATAGCTCCGCATTTAAGCCGCAGAGTGATGTTGGATTATCGTTCCGGCAATCACAGTATTAATTATGAGGAGCCTAATACTAAATCACGCTTCATCAACATTTAAACCAGTGCAAACACTGTCACAATAACTAATGCCTCTTCACCGTGCGAGGCTATAAACAAAAGTGAAAACTCAACATATAAATACGACTGACAAACTGCTAGTTGTTAATGATCATTGCTAGTACAACAGTACATGTTGATATAGTAAATTTTCTAGGTGAATGAGAAAAACGATTGATGCAATGTATACACCGTTATTAACAAATTTGTGAGCCAGGGCTGTTTCGTTGTTACAATTTCACAACTCCAATATACTTGTAGCTATTATTTAAGTAGTGAAGTGTTACTTAACATTTCACTACTTCGGTTCAGAAGTTTCTGTTTATATTCGGATCGCAATTTAAAGCTTTCAGTGATCTCCAAATAAGATATGGATCAAATATGTCAAAAAGACCGGGTCAAATTGCCGGCTAAAAATACGATATTAACAAACAAAAAAAGTACGACATAAACTGTCAAACTGTAAATATTTCAAAGGCGTATATAAATCACGACGACATTCAGACCATTTTTCGTATCTGATTTAATAATAATGGGTTTTCTTGTGATTTTTTTGTCTAATACAGATAAATTAAAAACTATGTTTTTGTCAGATGCGTTTCGAGTTAATAACCGAGCGTGGTGGATGACCGGTGACGCTCTTGCCTTCCATTCCGGAGGACTCTGTTCGAATCCCCGTCTGAACATCCAGATTTGGGTTTTCCATAGTTTCCACAAATCACTCCATGCGAATGCCGGGATGCTTCGTTCAAAAGGCTATGGCCGAAATCCTTCCCGTTCCTTGTCCCCAGTCATTTCCCGTCTCTAATGATGTCGACAAGGCGTAAATTCATAAAAAAAGAGAGAGAGAGAGAGAAAAAAGCGCGAGTTATTGAATTATGTTCGGAGCCAGTTTTTGTTTTATTTAATACATTCCAGTCGGAAAATGTTGAAGATAAATCTTGTGCTCCTCTTGCTTTTTGTTCTCTGCACTCGAACTGTACTGTTTTGGTACACAGAACATGTTTCATTTGTAAAACGAACAACTATTTCCCGACTTTTAAGGTTTTTTTAGCTTATAAACACTGATTTAGAATTATTTATACTCATATAAAAATTCACAGTATTCCACTATCACGACATTTTAAATGTGGATAAATTTGTATTACGATAAGAGTTAACGACAAAAGGCTTTCAATACGTTTCGATCAACAAAATTTTTCTAATTTTCCGGCTGCGGCAGAATATCAAACTCCTGATCTGATAAGAAAAAAACCATATTAGTTTTTTAGAACATTGAGAATTGTTCCGGAATAATACAAAGAGTTCCTTTGGGGCTGCAAACTGGAGAAAATTTCATGGGTTGTCATTAGGGAGAGGGTGAATAGAATGGATCCTAAAAATATATATTTCATTTTCTGATTAACTTGACGTCACGTTTTCTTGTTAAGGATTATTCACTGTGAAGGTATTCACGTGTGGAAATACTTGACGAGGAAGAGAGAAGATTGGGGGAGAGTTAGAGAGCAAATAATTTTGACCGACTGAGAGTATTTTAAGGAAACGTTTAAACGTACATTCGATGTAAATGTAATGAAGCAATGTTTATAAGTTCAGTGCGATCCCATCCATCTCCAGAGATGATATTTAAAACGACTGATATTTCATTACTGTAAGAGATAGACCTTACATTTGAAATAATACCATGGAGTTATCGCATGTTATTACCACAATAATTGATATTTGCGTTCACAAATTCATAATTATATCACTTCGTATATCAATCCTTATATTCCATGTGAAAAGGATAGCACAATTTTTTAAAAAAAAATCTTTCGTTTATTAAAAAGAGCACAAAAAAGGTGTTCTTGAAAAGAAACTCACTGAACAACAATTGCTCATTCATGTCATTACATTTATTGTGTTTTTTCCCCCAAATACCATACTGTACAATTCTTTGCAAAGATTTTTTATAATACAGTAATGTAATTATAATGAATTGTTCCTGTCTTCTTGGCAACAGCATACAATGGCAACGTCTTTTATTTTGACCTGCTCCAATAGGACGTAGGATAATATACTGGTTCAGCTTTTCAAACCAATCATACCCGAATGTATTACCTAACACTTCCTATATCATGTTACCAACAATTTTCAACCGAATTCTGGTTAGGTTGTTAGTAATTGTGTTTGCTTAAAACACTTCTTGGTTATTTCATAACATCTTGAGAACTTAAATGAATAAATTTCTTTTTTACTGTAAAATACTGTTTCTGATTCTTATTGATACGTAACTTCGTGATAGTTAAAGCCACCTCCTCATATTATCTCAGTAGAGCAAAACTTTTTCTTTTATAAGTCTAAATTGTTATTGAAACTTGCATCTATACAAAAACTTGAAAAGGACGATTCAAAAAAGTTTCAACAAGATTCATTATTTTTATAGTTAACTTCCTTGTAGTAATATTAACTGAATTCTGAAAACACCTTTAGGTTATTCTACAACGTTCTGAGCAATTAAATGAATAAATCATTTCATTTTTAAAATATTTCATCTGTTTCGTATTTGGAGGTAACTTCGTGTTTGCATCAAATAAAAAATAAAAAAAGCTTGCAATTCATTCATACGATACTTGAATCTACCTCCTCATATATAATTGTTACAACCACTCTTTCTCTGAAAAAAAAAATATATAAATTCTCATCAAAACTTGCATTAAAAATACTTCAAATCAAAGAAGTTTCAGTATACTGTAATTCATTTTTGTGTCATTATCTTACTTGTAAGAATACCAATGAAGTCTTAACCGAATTCGGAAAATACTTATAGTTTATTCTGCAACCGTTTGAGCAATTAAATCCATTTCATTTTGTTTGTAAAATGTTGCTTCTGATTTTCGTTTGAAAGTAACTTCTTGCTTGCACTTAAAAACATAATGTTAGCGACGCACTCTACCTCACCACATTTGGTTGTTACACTCAAACTATTTCTTTAATAAAAAAATATAAATTATCACTAAAACTTGCACCTAAAAATATTCGATTTGGATGAATCAAAGAAGTTTAATCATGATTCATTTTCTTGTCGTTAACTTCCTTTTAGCAATATTAATGAACTCTTAATGGAATTCTGGAAATATTCTAGGTTATTTTAAAACAACTGGAGCAATTAATTGACTAGATCTGAGAAATCTGGGTTATTCTACAACAGCTTGAGCAATTAAATGAATAAATCCATTTCATTTAGTTTTTAAAATAATGCTTCCGATTCTTGCTTAAAGATAACTTTGAGTATGCATTAAAAAAAAATCTAGCAATGCAGTCCTACGATAGTTGAATACATCTCCTCAAATTTGATTGTTACAACCAAACTTTTTCTTTAAAAAATCTAAATTCTGATTAAAATTTTCACAAAAATAACTTGAAGTGGACGAATCAGAGAAGATTCAACATAATAAATTTTCTTATCGCTAACTTCACTGTAGGAATATTATAGAGGATATTCAGCATGCTAACATACACCGACTGACCGTGTATAAAGCATCGGTCTCGCGGGAGAGAGTCAGCTGAAACCTGTGCCAGTGTAGCCAATATTACCACAGACGGTGCATTAATTTGTTGCCATGTGTAATGAAGTAACGATATGATACCGCACTGCCGTAAAATTAGCCTCCGGTTATGCCTCCCACCGAGCCGACTACAACGAGGGAACGAAAAAACACCCTCTCCGCAGGTTTATGCGCTACCTGCAAGTGCCAAAATAAAATTTACGATGCGGAGCTCGTAAACGCTGGTTCGGCGAGCGCGGTGATTCATGGAGCGGTCCGGCCGCGAACAAGCAGGATCGCTCCAGGGCACGCGTTTGTTTATCGTCCTCACACCGCATAAATGTTGGCCGCTGGAGAAAAGATCCTCCAGAACCTCGGGGGTCCAGTTAGAACCGCAGCTAATGCGGAGAGCGGATCGCCAATTTAATCCGCCGTTTATCACCTCGGCGGTACGTGTCAATACGCTGGGCGTGTGAAAGGGGCGGCAGGTTATAAAAACGAGCCATATACTTTTTATTGCCTGCCTCCGGGTCGGGTTGTTTGGCGTCTATACGGTGAGAGCCACAGTGGGAATTCAGAATGCTGGCTTTCCATTTGCGTTATTATCGCCGTTCGGGAAGTAATTTTTAAAATTATTTTCTAGGTCGTACAGATTGCTTTGATGGAGAAATATCCTTTCTTGCGAAGTTGGCGGGAAGACGTTAATGCCTAAGAGGTAAGAAATACGAATTTTTTTTCAAAACATTTACTAACTTACCTTATTCGTTCCAGCTTTGAAAACTCAAGGTCTTCAGATAGAATATTGGTAAAATGTTGATCTTAAAACTCCCATAACCTCTGCTGTGAGAACTCTATGGTCTTCTGTTCTGATGGCGTCGCGTGGATATTTATTTTCAAGAAATGAATGGAGTGGTCTTACGGTCAACACAAGACTAAATTCTGGTGCGAACAAATCGCAAGGTGTCTGCAGCCTTGGTTTAGGAACAGACAGTCAGGGAGTTTGTTAAGTGTGAACATAAAGAAGGGTAAAATGATTTAAGTAACTGTAAATGGAAAAAAAAATCAATGGCAGAAAAATGTTCGTTTATAAAAGTGATTTCGCACTAAGTTTGGAAAATATTATAAATTTCTGAGTTTCTAGAATTTTACTAGGCTCTGCTGAATACTATAATTTATTTCATTACATGCTTACAAAAGCATATACTGAGAAGTGATCCACATTAAACTGTAAATCCCCTTTAGCCAATACAATTTCTGTATAATGTTCGGGCCCACAACAGAGACATATTGCGAGCAAATTAAAACTATCTCTCTATAATTAAATTAATCTATCCTTTGTCAAATGGCTCCGAAGAATGTCATACATTGAAAATTTCTTTACCTGGAATGGGAGATTTTATATTTCCAAAGTTTGACAATTTGGCTGCGGGTGAGAGCTAAGGATAAGAAGAGAGAGGAGCAAAGATGTTAACGCAGTGACACAGTGCGTTCCAAGGAAGAGAAAAGAAATATGTTGAGGCCGGTACAAACTGAATTTATTTACACTGGCTCTACCACTGTACCAATGCACGAAAACAATTAAGCTTCGAAATAACAGCATGCATGTATAGAGCTAATTTCATCTTACGTTATCGGCAGCTACAGGAGTATATAAATTGGTGAGGGTTTTTAAAGGAATTCTGCGGTGAATGTCTTCAAAAAGTGGCGAAAGTAGGCGAAACCACGCCCAAACGTCGAGGGGTTTGGCCGGCCACCCCTCATTACAGATGTCGGAAATCGTAGGCTGGGCATACTGGTAGAACAGGAGAGGCGGCGAAATGTGGCGAAACTAACACCAAACTTTAATGCTGGGCAGAGCAGAAGTATGTATGAACACACAGTGCACCGAACACTCCTAACGATGGGCCTCCGCAACCGACGACCCATGCATGTGCTTTAATATTAACACCACGACATCGGCAACTACGACTGAAATGGGCACGCGACCATCGTCACTGGACGTTGGCGCAGCAGCAGAGAGTTGCATGATCCTTTTGAATCCCGACACCTTCTTCATCATGCCGATGGGTGGGTGCGAATTCGTCATTTTCCAGGGGAATAGCTTCTTGACACCTGTACTACGGGACGGAGACAAAATGGCGGTGGCTCAATTATGTTCTGGGGAACATTCACGCGGGCATCCATGGGTCCAGTGGAGCTCGTGCAAGGCACCATGACGACCAGTAAGTGTCGTACACTGGATGCAGACCACGTTCACCCCTTCATGACAACCATGTTTCCCAACTGCAGTGGCATTTTTCAACAAGATAATGCGTCATGTCACAAGGTCAGGAGTGTAATGTAATGGTTCGAGGAATACAGTGGTGAGATGCAATTGATGCGCTGGCTCCCTAACTTGCCAGATCTGAAACTGATCGAAAAAATCTGGGATGTGATTGAACGTGGCGTCAGAACTCATCTCCCCCCCCCCCCCCCCCTCCGTGGAATTTTCGGGAATTAGGTGACTTATGTGTGCAGATGTGGTGCCAACTCTCTCCAGTGACCTACTAAGGCCTCATTGCTACCATGTCACGACGCGTCTTCGCTGTTATCCGTGCCAAAGGCGGACATACCTGCTATTAGGTAGGTGGTCATAATATTCTGGCTTATCAGTATACTTCATCTGATTTTTGATTTTCTGGAGGCTGAGAGCGTAAGTCAGCCAACTGTGACGGTACTTTAAATTATCACTGAAGGAGCCGAAGGAAGACGTTGCCATAAGCGGATATGCCCGCTAAAGTAATCTATCATGAGACAGTGCTAAGTTCTCTGATTAGACTCACTGCAAACTAAAGCAATGCAGGTGGGCATAAACAACATTTCCATTTTACCTGAAAAGTGTAAATATGTTCGAAATAGATAGATTGACCTTGGATTATAAATGGTATCTGTTTACCAGTATTATAATGGTTTTCTAACTTCATAACAAAGTGAACTGGGCAGTTCGTAGCGAGTCGCCGAAGCGATCACTTCCTCGTTGGCTCAGTGAACGTGTCTTGTGTTTCCTGCTTAGAGTGAATTTGGTGTGGAAAGTTTTTGCGTAACCAGTGAAAAGAAACCAGCTTGAAGACAGGGCAGCCCATACAGTGCATCCTCATCACCCACCGGAGGGCACCCTCCCTACGGCGTGGAAATGATTGGCGGCCAGTATGGGGAAGGCGGTGGAGCGACTCCGCCCCCGACGACAGCAGACGTGTCAACTGGAGTAGCTGCAGTCGGAGCGGCAGTGGTTCAAGCAGTAAGTACTGTCAGTGCAAGTGATGTGGAGAGCGAAAGTATGGAATATAATTTGGAAAATGCCGAAAAGGAAGGCACTAATTTTAGAAAGCGGCCGATAGAACCAAGTGTAGAACTTGTAGCAGACAAGAGGAAAATTGTCAGTTCGGACCTCAGTTATGAATCCGTCTCAACAAGAAATAACATGGGGCTAGTTCCGGAACAACAGCAACAGAGTGTAAGGCATAATAGTAATCAGGCACTATCTGATAACAATAACAGTAGACCTCATCGTTTTTATAGGCAGTGGGACAATGGCCCATTTATTCTTTTTATCGAGAGTAAGAATAATAGTATTGGTAAGCTCCACCCAATGTCTGTGGGAAAGTTGCTTCATTTATCAATCCCGGAAATAAAAGGGAAAATTTTGAACATTAGCTACTCGGGTAGAAACAGATTAAGGATTGAAGTAGGTAATGCAAATATTGCTAATAACATAATAAAATCATCAGGAAAAATCGGTAAGGACTTAGAAATATATATCCCTAACCACCTAATTTACAAACAGGGGGTAATAAGAGGAGTACATCAAAGTATTACAATGGAAGAACTGGTAGCAGAAGTTCAATCGCCCGTCAAGGTTATTAATGCCCGGAGAATGAATAAAACAGTGGTACAAAATAAAGAAAAACGGATAATTAACCTACAAACGTGTGTATTAACGTTCGATAGCCAGACTATCCCAAGGTATGTGAATATCCACGGGGCGAGATGTGAAGTGACACCCTTCTTCCCGTCGGTTAAAATATGCTATAACTGCTATAGGTATGGACATATTAGTAAACAATGTCAGGGGCAAACACGTTGCATTAAGTGCGGTGGGACACACCCTGATACACAGTGCATAACTCAAGACATTAGGTGCTTTTACTGTGGGGGAGCACACTATGTCACGGACCGAACATGCCCGGAGTACAATAGACGTAAAAATATTCAAGAAGTTGCTACTAGAAATAACATTTCCCTAAGGGAAGCGGAAGCTACCTTAAACAACAGAACATATGCACAAGCAGCCTCAACATACGAGAGAGAAAAGGCGATATTTCGGCCCACTGTAGTACCAGATGCGGGAAGTTACATCGACTTCCCGCAGATAAAGCTGAGTAGTGGGACAACAGCACCAACAGCACAAGAGATGGGAAATGGAATAATTAGGATAGCAACTGGGCCAACTCAATACCTCAGTGGAGATTCTATACAAGTCCAGGAAGATTTAGGAGAGAATCCGACTGAGTCCCAACTGATACCAGACAAAAGAAAACAACAATCTGATTTAACAGGGTTTACACTGGGTACAGCACAACTAAACAACAACGGAGATTTGGCCGGGAGTAGATCGGCGCTCAAGGAAACCCAACAGCGCGGTAACGCACAGGATTATCGACAACTTTGGCTCTACCCAACACAAGTGCCAGTTTACACCCATAGCCCAAAACCCATATCCTCCAAGGATGCAGGGGATAACGAATTATCCCAATACTACAAACGGGAAAAGCAGGCTAATTGAAGAAATTTTTAATCTTATCATGATAGTAACGAGACATATAAAAGACAGTGGGTTAGAGACACTGCAACTGGATGAAATTAGGAAATCTATCGAATTAATAGTACAACCAAATTATCCATAATACCAACTATGCAGAGGACAGGTGATATAAGACAACTACATGTGATTCAGTGGAACGCACGAAGTGTTAAGGCCCAAATGGAATGACCTCACCAATTTAATGAGTGAATGTAAAGCAAATATCGCTATAGTGTCAGAAACATGGTTGACAGAAGATACTAGGATAAGAGACAGACAATATAAATGTTTAGAAAAGATAGGGAGGACGGATATGGTGGAGTAGCAGTCATCATAGCAAAGAATATAGTAGCGGTGCCCAAAACACTGCAGTGCAGCAACGACAACATAGAAATCATATCGGTGGATGTGCTGAATCTGCATCAGATCAGGAATGTAACAGCTATTTATGTGCCCCCCCATGTTGGAACTCATGAAACTGAATGGAGCCAAATTTTCGTCCCAACTCCCGGATAAAAGTATTGTAGCAGGAGACTTCAATGCGCACAGTAAGATGTGGTACGATGAAGTAACGGATCATAGAGGCGAAGAGTTAGCAAAAGCAATATGTCAATCGGATTTAGTGGTACTAAACACGAAGACCAATACCCGCATAGGAACACCATCCCAAAGACCCTCCTCGCCGGATATATCATTGGTATCGGCAAAGAATGGCAATGAAATGCTCGTGGGTAGCAATGAATGACACACTGGGTAGTGACCACAGAGTGATCAAAATCTCCATAGAGTCGCAGCCTAACATTACGGCTCAAAATAGGATGGACGGTCTCGAACATACGATAAACTACAGACATATTGACTGGCACAAGTATCAGCAAGAAGTTTGCAAAAGGTTGCTCAAATATCCTGGCATAACAGATCCGCAGGAAAACTATAACTGGTTTACAGAAACCATCAAAGCAGCGGCGAAAATTAGCGCGCCTGTTATGAAACACGGTGGTGGCGATGCACATAAAAGGAAGCCATGGTGGACTCCAGAATGTTCGAAAGCGGTGGCAAGGAGAAGATTAGCCCTCAAAACATATCGTAAGAATATGACGTACCAAAACTTTATCAATCTTCGGAAGATAGCAGCACAAGCGAGCAAGACCATTAAGAAAGCGAAGAAAGATGGGTGGGAAAAGTTCTGTTCGGAATTAACCGGAGACATCTCAACACAAGAGCTATGGAAAAAGGTTAGATGGTACAAAGAACCAAAGCTAAGTGCTGAGAGCATAAGAGTAAATGAAGAAACAGCTGAACAATTTATGGATAAAATAGCTCCAGCTACGGTAGAGGACGCACCGCTGGTAGTTGCAGATAGCAGCGAACCTTTAATACATAATAACAGCAACCTAGATAGACCCTTTACCCTGACAGAGATGGAAAACAGCCTAAAAGAGAAAGATACAGCTCCAGGGATAGATCAAATATCATACTCAATGTTGTATAATCTACCCCATAGTGGCAAAGAACTGTTACTGACAATACTAAACAATTTATTCAGGCAAAGCGAAGTACCACATCAATGGAGGAGAATTAAAATCACTCCGGTACCCAAAAACGGAAAGGATCCTAAATTATATACATCGTACAGACCCATATCACTGATATCATGTGTTTGCAAATTGATGAATCTGATGATAAAACAGCGAATGGAATGGTATGTCGAACACCGGGAACTCCTAGCAAATCGTGTGATGGGGTTCAGAAAGGGATATAGCACTATAGATGCAATAGCCACATTAATAACAGATATACAAATAAGTAACAGTTACAACTCGTACCTTTAGCTGCTTTCCTGGATATACAAAATGCATACGGACAGGTCGAACATTACGGAACTGGTAAAGGTGATGCTGAAATGCGATATTCCCAAAAACAATAGTACAATGGTGTACGAATTATCTTTCACTAAGGATCCTGGAGCTTAGGATGTACAGGGGAGAGGTAATAGTTAGACACGTCTTCTCTGGTTTACCGCAAGGAGACCCCCTTAGCCCACTATTGTTTATTATTTATATGCACAATGTGTTCAGCAAGCTGAGTAGATCGATTTTGTACATACAGTACGTTGATGATGTGGTGGTATACGTAAGAAATAGGAAGAAAGAAAAGGCAATACGAGATTTACAAAATGGCCTAAACAGTATGACAAATGCTCTGCAAGAAAAGAAGATGGAACTGTCACCTGAAAAAAGTAAGCTAATGGTATTTACAAGACACAGAGACACAGAGGATGTTAGGATAATACTCAACGGTAAAGCTCTTACCGCAATACACCAAGTGAAATTTTTAGGGATGTGGGTAGATATGAGATTAACATGGAAGAAACACGTAATGGAGTTACACGGCCAAGCAATGAAACGAATTAACATCCTGAAAGGGATAGCTAGTAATCATTGGGGAGCCGACCCAACAGTGTTACTGCGCCTGTACAGACAACTAATACGTAGTAAAATGGACTATGGGTGCATGCTATATGATGCAGCTACTACATCAACCCTAGTCAAACTAGACCGCTTACAATCATTGGCATTACGCATAAGTGGAGGATTCCTACGTACAACCCCCATTAACGTACTTCAGATGGAAACAGGTACACCACCGCTCTCACTCCGACGAAGTATGCTTTCCAGACGTTTTATCTTGAAAGTCAGAGCTATGATCAACCACCCACTAAATTGGAAGCTAGGGGCTTTTAGCCAAATTATGTATAGGAAATACTGGAGAAAAAAGGCAACCCCAATTACAGTTAAAAATTACAATGAAATGAAAGAATGGCCAATAAAACAACATAAAATGAATCCAGCGTTTATAGGGGATACGTGGCCCCAAATAATCGAGGTCCAAACACATGAAAGGATAGGCAAGCTAGGAGCAAGAAAACAGATAATATTACGATAGATCTTTGTAAGACGACGTTACAAACCCTGAATGAGAAATGGAAGACATGGAATAAAATTTACACGGATGGCTCCAAAATCACAGGCTCAAATACGAGCGCAGCGTTCTACGAAGAAAAATCAGATGTTGGAAAAGCAGTTAAGCTACCGGTGGATATGTCAGTGTTCTCAGCGGAGCTATATGCAATATTAGAGGCCATTAAATATGCACTGGAAACAGGGGAAGAAAAAGATTTTAATCTGCTCAGACTTCACTAAGTTCACTATTATGTTTAAAAATGGTCCAAAGGGAAAACAAAGAACCATCTAGTATATGACATCATAAATGAGCTAAGCAAAGCACAACAGTTAAAGAAGAAAATAGAATTTCAGTGGGTACCGGGACATGTAGGAGTAGTGGGGAATGAAAATGCTGACCACCTTGCAAGGGGAGCAAAGGAACATGAAAACATCGATGGCAGGGTACCATATAGAGACTTACTAAGTAAAATCAGAAATCTACAGATGAAGGAGTGGGAAGAAGTAGGGGAAGTCCAATTCAGAACCAAAGGTGCCTGGTACCATGCAATACAACACAGCATACCGAAACAGCCATGGTTTAGTGTAAAGGCAAGTAGGAAAGAAATAACAATGATAAACAGATTGCGATCAGGCCACGTTATGCTAAACTCCAAAAAATTTATACTAGGTTTGACAACATCACCGAACTGCGAGCATTGTGGGGCATATGAAGACATAGTGCATCTTGTGGTGGAATGCCGCAAATACAGCGAACACAGGAAATCAATCTTACAGAAAGACGGAGGCAATAAGATAACAGACTATGAGAGCCTACGACAATTTCTAGGGACTCCTACGGTAGATAAGATAAAACAACTATGTAAATATATATCTAAATGTAATAGGAAAATATGATGTATTATAAAGGAACGTAGTATATTTCATATCAAATGGACTAATTTTGTATGTTTGTGGGATATGGGTATGTAAATATATGTATGGGTATAGATATGTAAGTGTTTGTGTATGCGCCCATGTAAGAGTGTATATATGTAGATATGAGAGCTACTTTGTACAAGAGAACACAAATTAGTCTTTAAGGAATTTTTGTTGTGAGCAGGGATATTAATAGTTCTTTTCAAAATAAATAATGTATCTCTTATAATATTTCTCGATTAGAACTATTGTTATGAGGAAACTATCATGTTTTCCAAATCCAGTACAGGATGATAGAAAAATGTTTGTGTGGAGAAATAATGTATTATAAACAAATGTACATTTCTGAATATCATTTAGGTTTTTGTATGGAATATATAAGGACTTAGATAGACAAATTAATTACAAAAGATAGAAAGCGGGCGAAAAATTAATTTTTGGATACCCCTGTTTGTACGATGTAATGGGTATCATGTATATGCATAATATAAAATGTATAGGTAATATGTAAAAAATTTATTTCCTTCCAACACTAAATAATGATATAGGGATTATATGTTATTATTAAAGATAGAAGGATAAAAGTAAGAGAAATATGTAAAAGTTTTTATTGCTAATTGTGTCTTAAAATGATGGCCAAACAAGAGTTGATTTCTATGCAAAATGTATTAATGTCAACTGAGCAAGAATGTATTTCTGTAATTTGGTCAAAAATGTAACATTGTTAGCTGGTCAATATTGGCGAAAGCCAAGGACCAAATAATAATAAAATAAAAAAAAAAAAAAAAAAAAAAAAAAAAAAGTGAACTGGAATACTCCAGCATCTGAGGTATGTAGTTTATGTCTGAAAAATCTCAGATTTTATATCTCATATTTAAGAAAAATATGCTCCTGCATTACTTGAGATGTAAACAATTCCAATGAAGGTTGTAGGGAAACATTCCGAAGCTCTTTGTTTGAAGACGGTGTTTTGATAGTCATTTTTCTCTCACATATTTCTCATTTTTGATTCTATTTCCTCCTTAAAAACAATTGAATTAAGTTGGTCTGTCTAGGATATCCCATCGGTTCTAAAAAAATTACTTAAAAATAATGGAACAGGTTTCTCTGAATGCTCGGTCTATAGCCACGCTTCTGAGGTTAGTGTCGTCGATCCAACAGGTGGCACACAGATTCACTGGTATTTAGCGGTTCATCCGCGGAATTTGTAGAATCTACCGGTCGATGAATCGGCCGGCAAATTCTATCTAAAATTTCGATCTAATAATCGCTACTTATCGGTGATGGGAGACCCATCTTACCAAAAAGTACCTTGATCCTGAAAAAAAATTTGTTTTTACTGTATCTCAATGTTATGCACTTGCCCTGCAAGTAGAACAATTTAGGCTGAAATCCTTGTCAGAATTACAATTTTTACAGGTACTTAACGTAATGATCCCGTCTTGCAAAGCAAGCTTTGTGTCTGAGAAGTAGGCTGTGCACAGTGAAAGTTAAGCTGTAACTCAAGCCAATACAAAGGAAGAATGCGTGGTAGTTTGACAATCTATTATAACTTCGTTACGACCGCAAGTGGTTTGCTATATTAATAGACAGTAGGGATTAGTTTATTTTAGGGAAGTAGGGGGTTCTTGTTGAATTTTTGCTTTTTTATTTTTGCTTATAGCTTTACTCCTCGTTGACTTCGAGGTGATTGTTGGCGGGAAAGGACTGGGGGCAAGAAATGGTAAGGAATTCGGCCACATTTGAAGGTACCATCCCGACATTTCAATAAAACCTGAAATACAGAAATCTGGATAGCTGGACCGGGATATGAAGACGCGTCCTCCCGCATTACCTCTCAACCACCTAGATCGGTGCTGTAATCTTAAACGAAAATACTAGGTTCAGAACAAATTTCTTCTAAAGGTTCCTAACGTCTGAATAAGTCACAGTTAATTTTTCTCGTTGTTAAGGTAACTGGCTTCTTTATTCGCAACCCATTTGTGTTAGAAATCAGAGAATGAAGCAAGCTCGATGAACTTATGTATTAGAATGATTCCCTCAGAGTTCAGAAAAAATACGTATATTTCTTAACAAAAAAAAAAAAAAAAAAAAAAGAAACAGTAAAGTGTGATATATCTAATAGAACCTAAGTTATGGGTTCTCTTAGGGAGCGTGCATAAACGTAGCTCCATTTTGGCCTCCTGTGAACCCCTCCTCCCCCACCCCCACGTAGCCTTACGTGGCTTTTGCCTCTACCCCCTTTTTTCCCTTTTGATTCCAGAAGATATTTTGTACTGTTTTCTCTTGTCAGACGATTGTAAATTATATACGGAGATAATTAACTGAGCGAAATAAATATTCACATGCTGTTGTGTGTTCTGTTCCTCATTTTAACTGTGAAAAATGATATGAAAGAAAAGCTACCGAGCCACGTAGTTTGTGCACGCTCCCTTACTAGACAATGCAAAATTTAGATTATTTTATTGATGTGATACAGAAGTTCTGATTATTTATTCATTTATTCATTTATTGTTTATGATCTATCACGTGATAGCAACTTATCGAAGCATTTCAGAAGTACTGCATTCTGGGTGGCTCACAGTACAGTTGTCGACGAGTGTTGTTGTCAGCGTAGTTAGTAAGACGAGGCCGCTCGGTGTGTGTTCGTGGCATTTGGCCGTTTGAGGCCGCTGTCGGCCGGGTCGACATTCTGTGGGGTCGTAAAAGCTGGGCCCCGTAATTACAAGGCAACTCCTACGACCGCCGTGCCGCGCCACACAAAAAGAACTTCTCCATCCGCCTCTTCGGAAATATTTATGATTTGTTAATTTCGCGTCGCGAGCGAGTTTCTTTTGTGGACCTAACGCACAACTTGTTGTGGGATAACTTTTTTTTTCTCTCTCTCTTCTTCTTAGGCTCGCCTTCCCACCTGCACTTTTGGCAACGCACTCTCTTCGGGGAAGGAGCAACTTTTGTTGGCTGCCGTCGGTTTCCATCTTAAACCTGAAAGCCGACAATAGAAACCGCCAAGTTATACGACTCCGGAGCCGTAATTAGCATTGAGTAGCTTCGGAAACTTGAGCTTTCAAAACGTACTCAAATTAACATGCCACCGGCGCCCTAAGACGGGGCGAGGAACACTTGCTTTTTACCGCGGGTAGTAATATCCCTGCTTACAGCCTTATTAGGACGTTAAAGTTTCCTCATCACAGACATTGGCTTCCCGGGAACAATTTTCGACACGCCACTTTGCGAGTCGTAAACAAACGTTACACCGAACGCAGTTAGACTTAACCGCAGTTCGTAATGCGGTGTTTTATGTTGTGTAATATTTGCTTTTAAAATGTCTCGGTAATGAAGGGGCACCAAGCCGACCAGCTGAGCAGGTATAGGGGAGTGACTCGGTGCTTCACTAGACATCAAGTTCTGGTGGGTCTACAGGTCTATAATACCTGACAATATGTTATCAAAATTTTAAATATTAAAGTGAAATATTTAAAGTAGTTTCGATGCGGGCAGGTCCCCAAAAATTAATTTTCGAAACGTGTTGGATTCCACAATACTGGAAGGACTGCAAGCCACAAGGGCAAAAAAACCTGGGTCCACTGAAGAAATGGCTGAAATATTCAAAGAATCCATTCTTGAATGGAATAATGACAATGTCCAAAGTCTTCTTGTTCTTTGGATTTTGGGCTACTTTAGACTACGGGAAACAACTGGTTTACTAGTTCACCTTTTCTTTTCCTCACGGAATTATTTTCATTCTGTCACTGAGGTTCCTCCATCTTCAAACCAGATAATCTTGGCATTTCTACATTCTTCTTGGAAGTCTTTGAATTTATTAATTTTATACACTCTTCGATTATCTGTCTCATCTGGATGGATCCTAACTTTCTCCACATCTTTTCTGGTCTCCTAAACTCATTTAGACATTTTTTTTTTTTTTTTTTTTTTTTTTGCCTACCTACTCTAGCTCTTTCTCATAAACTTTCAATAAAATTTCAGCTTTCTCTTGCATATTGTGTCTGTAATTTTCTCTGCATACCTGTACAGAACTTCATTTTCTCTTTACAGGTCCTAAGATTTTTCTTAGAGTTTCCCTCTCTTTTTTCTGTTCTCCTCAATCCCCATTTTCTGATTCAATATCCGACATTCTGAACTGAACATTGCCTCTGTCTTGATTAGTGTTTTATAATGTCAAGTCTTTGTAGGAGGTCACTTTTTTGTTGAATGTGTTTTTGTGATAGCCTGTGTGGTAGATCCATCTTTCTAACTCTTTCTTTATTGGCTTTGTTATGAAGCTCATTGTTTTGGATCCATTAACCCAGATATTTAAATTTTTCGATTCGCTTTTGTTTTCAAAATATAGTTTTCGATTGTTTTTCATTTCTGTGTTTGTGTTCAGCATATGGGATCATCAGTAGTGTTTTTCTGCAATCTCATTAAAATTTTCAACCATTTGCTGAGTTCCTTTTTTATTTTCTGTTAGTAATGCTAGATCATCATCAAAATCAAGAGATGTCCATAGTAAAATTAAGTACAACCGAGAGCCTACTATTTGGTGGCTAACAGGAACTATTCTGGAGGTGTAGCACACGGAACATGAGGTGCTCCGCACTTTAATCGCACAAACTCACAGCTCAGTTCTTTGTGCATACACAGCGATAATGAAGTATCTAAAATTTTCAGCGGCTTTGGAGTGGGATATGTCTTTGGAGGAGCAGTTACGCTGTGGTATTATAATCAACACTCCTACATCAAGAAATATATTTGTTCGAGGCTACCGATCTTCGTGGGTGGATGGTTAGTGCTCGGGTGAGGAATTCGGAAAGACATGAGCTCGATCCCAAGTGCAGCCATACAAATTTCGATTTTCCGTAGTTTTCAAAAAAAAATCCAGGCCAAGACCGTAGTTTTATTCAAAAGACTAGGGTTGAATGCCTTATTCTGAATCCTCTACCATCTGCGACAATCTCAACGTGCACGAACCATGAAGCACTATTTTTTATAATCTTTGGGGTACACATGTTAAGTTGGTATGACAGTGCAAGGAGACTTTCCTGACGTATTGATGCGATGTATCCCTCACGGGTTTTCCTTCCGGAGTACTTACAAAACTATACCGTTGAAACGTTGACTTTTTACATCATCTGACGGTCTATTCTTGAAGTCTGCAGAGAAAGACAGGTTTTGTCTGATTTACTCGTATTAAGACTTACCACCCCCCTCTACCATTCTACTGAGCTGCCGTGACCAGGGGTTGTAACGCTGCTGTGGGTGGCCACCTGCACCCCCCGCTATCTGATTCCCCGTCCCTGCCGTCTCGGCGCGGCGGGGGAAATATTCTGGCGTGATGTGGGAAACACGATATGGCCCGCCGTGACCACCCCCGCGAGGGGCGATATCAGATGTCGCACGGAAGTATTCGTCTCGCTCACACGCGACAGCCCTCCTCAGGGGGTAAAAAATTAACAGGTTGCTCGCCGTCGAGATAGCTATCTTTCCCGACACGCAGTCTTCATCTCGCGGCCAGCCGCAGTCGGTGTCATGTCTGAACGACTGCCGTGTCCGCTACTTACGTGGTAAGGTTATACGGCTCCTGCTTTTTTGGGGGGGGGGGGGGTGTTCAAATCTCAACTATGATTTGCTGTGCACCGTAAAAGTATCGTACATTTATTAATTTTCTAACGCAGTATTATTCGTTTTTCATTTCACTTACTCCATCTCTTGGCTTTACATATTACGTACATCCATTTTACAGCTTATCCTCGACATATTTGTAGCAACCCTTTAATGCCTTATTACATCTACAAAACGTTGCGACTTAAGAAGTTTCTTCATCACACTGCATTTCAACCTTTCACTAATTTTTTTATAGTTTCAAGTTTTTAGAAAAATTTGTTACATCACGCTTGGGTGTACGAACACTTCATCGTCAAGCGACTAACACTGCATGCTGGCTACTGAATGAGTGGAATAATCTAATACATATACGAGCACAGGACCTGTAGTGAGCGAAATGGTAGATCAAAAAAAAAAAAGTTTTGTTTGGTTATATGAGCCGTTTGCTACCTGTCATTGATTTCAAAATAATATTAGGTATAAAAAAAATCCGGTGGGTGCCAGAGATTGCAGTGTACCCTATTCTGAGGGAAGCGACATCCAGATCTCAAAGTATTGTTACTTAAACATGAATTATTGAACAACTAGAATTATTAATAAAGTCAAATGACACATTACATGATTTAACGGGATCTATTGAAAACAAGGTTCACAATCTGACTTTACGATTTACTTATGTATTTTAATTGTTTACTTGATAAGATTTTACAAAGATTAATTTTCTTTATGCAACACAAGGGTACATAACTTTCTCGGTGGAGCAAGAGAGTTTTGTCTCAGGGCTGACTAGGGTGAAAACGACGATGATGCAAAAGTTCCTTTTTCTGAATGATGATTACCGTGCAGGCGAATCTAAGTTGTGCAGTAGGTGGGTTGACCAGCTCTCCATCACGGCCGGCTGCCTCACTGCTGTCTCTCCCGTGGTCAGCTGGTTGGTCGATCTACACCTCTCCGTCGGTAGCCAATAAGTCCTCCTTGTCTTCAGTGCTGCCGGACGAAGCGTCGCTTTCCGCCCCTTCTTGATGACGTCTGCCAATGTCTGTCTTTGCAGGGAAGCTCTTTTTGCTGGTTGGCTCAGGAAATGCAACAAAACCGCCCTTTTTGTTCATAATAAAATTCAAGTTTTTCCTGTTGGTAGTACTCCCAGGCTTCCCTCCACCCTTCGTTCTTGGATACGGATTTACTTTTTATTTTATTTGTTTAACGAAACAGTCCAGGCTGCTCTTGAGCTGTGGTCCTGTCACGGGACTGTTTTCTGTCATCCGTCACATCTAATGGCAACACTCAAGGGCTGGCGTCCTCCAAACACAAGCAGAACATCCCCTGGGGACCGACACACTCACGACGAGAAAAGAAACACGCACATATGTTTTCCATTCGGATCATTACAAGCTACAGAAGGACGATCCGTGGTTCGGATTTCACCATTCCACGTTAAACTGTAGGACCCAGAGTAAAGGAACTGATCGTCCTTCCTCTGACACAATGGCGTAGTGCACCTCCTTCGGGAAGGTCCACCCAACCTTCGGATTCTAGACTAAGTTAGTTTTTAGGGTATATTAGCAACTTTGGAGATTTAATTTTTTGATTGTGCATTTTGAAACTCGTTTGAGCTAGAACACACATATGAAGAATCGTTATATTAAACAGATTGACATTGCTTTTCTGAATAGAGTGATTTCAACTATATTAATCATTTATATTTAAGAATGAACAGGATCAGGAAAGATTTACATGATCTTTCCTCCCTGTTTTGATGCATTTTAGATATTTATTGGATTGAGGTCTTTTTGCAGCGACGCAGAGGTTTGTTAGCACACCAGCTTGAACATTACTTATCTCATGTTAATTTGAGATGTAAACCATCAAGTATTTATAGTTGTACATAGGCGATGACCCATTGCAATTAAAATAAATTGGTCCTCTGCTTGACAGTGGCGTGCCATCGTTTACACAACAATAACAGAGAAGACACGTTAAGTTGGATGCAGCTGACATGGCCATATCCATAACCCTCATGTCAACATCAGCAAATAGGAAATTTTGGCAGCTCTGCAATAAGCGTGGAGCCGCAATTTGATAACGAATCATTATGTAACTCGAAGAGACAAGTCGAAAGTAAAATATATATATATATATATTTGATGTTTCGTTTAATTCTCGAGATATCGAACGTCAAAAAATAGTCATAGGTATATTCCTTGTCTATGGCAAAGTTTTTTTTCTGGTCCAGGCCACCTTTCAACCTAACCACAACCGCAAGGAAGAAAACAAAACACCAATTGTGCATGTCCAATGTGTAATTCGTTGTGGCATTTGATAATTTTTTTCTGGTCTAGGTCGCATTTCCACTTAACTTCCTCAATTTTGAGATGCAATACCTCTAGATCTAAGCGATATTTGAAAACATTTTACTCTATACTTTCGATTTGTCGCATCGAGTTACATAGGATTCCATCATAAAATTTGGCTTTGGCGAAACGTTTCTGCTTGTCCATGCCATTCTTCAACCAAAACTCCTCAAATCTGAGACACGACATCTCGAGAACTATGCGAGATATGGAAAACATTTATTCCTCACTGTCGAGTTGTGTCGTTGAGTTATATTAGAAGCCATCAAAAAATTGCGGTGACACGGTTATCCTAGAATACCCGAAATTTACATATGTTTTAGAGCTGTCAATTGATTTCGTAAAAAAAAAAAAAAAAAAAAAAAAAAAAAAAAAAAAAAAAAAAAAAAAAAAAAAAAAAAAATTGGAGAGGTAATGTGACGGTGCAGTTAGTAGGTAGATAAAATGGTATGAGTGGAATCACGCCGAGGAATTTGTACGCTATTAACATAATGGACTTTGTACTTATCAGGGTCTCCGTGGAGTATTATTCACAGTTTAACCAACTTGTGCGCTACGGGCACCTGGTGGGGATGGGTTCTGCAAGAGACGCGGTCACTGGTTGCCCACGGCCTCCCATTCTGATTATTAGCGTTGATCCAGCGGCCGGAAAGCTGTAATCTGCTTAGTGGACCCCAGGGGCTTCTCCGACCGGACCACCAGAGAGAGGGATTACGCGCTGATATTTTCATACTCAATCACAAATGGCAAATAAATCTCAGCCATGAAGCCCTCCACAGAGAAACCGCAGTTAAATCCGAAATCGTTGTTGACTGCGTGCATCATCGTACCGTAGCATCTAAACCTGGTACTTGACGTCACAAACTAGCGCCGTTTATTTACTTCTCAGTTAAACAGTAGGAAGAGAAATATGGTTCATTAAAACATTTTTCACAGACACTGTAATTGATCCGTAGTTTCGGCTTCAAGAGAAGCGGTTCCACCTCTTAAGCTTACACTTATGTAGCCATGTTGTTGTTCACCCGATCATATGGTGGGGCAATCCTCAAGCGATACAACCAACTGCAACATTTTGTTAAGACAGTTTTCTGTGAAAACTGAACTGTAAATTAAGCCTGTGTAGAGTGACTAGTAGGTCACATTGAACTGATAGTTGCAGATTTTTCTGGTGCAGACTGCAAGTAATGGATCAAGTAACTGAAAATTGTAAAGATTATAATTTTCTAAGGCCTTCAATTTAGTAGAACATTTATTACCTTTGAGTGCATTAGTGAAGCAGGAGTAAAGAAACGCATTCAGATTAACAAAAAAGGGGGTATTATCAGAAAGCAAGAATTAAGTTCGGTTAAGTTAAACAGGAAGAAACAAATATTTACAACTAACATCAGCTGAATGACAGGTAAGAGATTATTAAATGCTTATGTTTGGAGTATTACCCTATTTAAATGTGAAATCTGGACAGTTGGAAAAGAAGTGATAAGTTGATTAATTTCATTTGATGAATGGTGTTACAGAATGATGTTAAGGATTAGTTTGAGGGTCAAGATTAGTAATTTAGAGGTTTTTCATAGGCCAGGAGAATATAACAATATATGAAAGAGTATAAAAAAGTGGAGGATAATATTAAATGGACATATCTTAAGACTTAAGAGCTTGGTGAAAATAATATTGGAAGGAATGGTAGAACAAAAGAGATACTGAGGAAGACTATGGTTAAAATATATCCAGCGGATAATGGAAGATGCTGGCTGCAGCTGATATGTTGATTTGAAGAGGAGGGCGGATAACAGAGCTGAATGGATGACGTCACAGACCAATTCAAGGACTGAACACCGAAGAAGATGAAGCAGTAGCGTTGATGGTTTTAATTAAGTACTGTGTTCGTTCTGTTTTGTTCTCAATATGGTATTTCATAATTACAGAATAAAGCAAGACACAGTACTTAATACAATATAAACTGGAGTTAGGTAAGTGGTCGCACAGAACGATGGCCATACATACCGATGACCATACATATATATATATATATATATATATATATATATATAAAGTTTCCAGGCCCTTTAAAACTTATAGAAATCTCTCAGTATTTTAGATTAGCCGATGAAATTTTTGCACATGGTCATACACCACTGAAAGTAATGTTGACTAATTGTATGAAGGTAGTGAATGATAATGAAAATTAAAACCAAGATTACGATAAGTAACTTTCAAGTGGTGATAACAGTTGATGAAAAAGAAGACAAATATGTCGAATACTACCTGTATTTAGAACGGACAGTATCTTTCATAGACAGGATAAATTAATCAGGACTAGAAAAGCAGTGCTGATCATTCTGTTTTATTATGAAAATTAACATCAAGGAGAAAATGATGGACTCTGTTCTTCTGCACGCTCTTAAAGCTGTTCTACGGTCTTTGACTAAAAAAACAAAATGAATATAGACAGAATTTTTAACGAATAATGGAGTGAAGCATGAAGGAGATCGCAGATACAATGCCTGACCAAAATAGTTAAGCACCCAGAATGGGAGGAGGAAACGATATGAAACTTCACTGGTAGGTATGCGATGACATTTCAGTGATTACAAAATCGAGTCAAATTGACCAGTAACTTGGCAGTGTGAATCCAATTATAAGTATGACGTTGCACCCCGTCTGCTCTGGATGCATGCACTGATTTGGTTGGGAAGGGTATCATGAAGCCGTTGTATCCTCCCCTGAGTCAAGCTGGTCCACAAATATTCTAACTGTTCCTTAATATCCTGGATATTGGCACTGTGGGTGGAGATGACGTCCGAGCTGGTTTCAACCGTTCTATCTAGGACAGATCTGGGGATCTTGCTGGCCACGTGAGTGCCTCAATGTCACGCAGAAAGACCATAGAGACATTGCCGTGTATGGCCAAGCATTGTCCTTCTAAAATATGGCACTGTGGCATGTGAAACTGAGGACGCAGGATGTTCGTGACCTACCGTTGTGAAGCCATAGTTCCCATGTCACTACCTGCTGTGACCTGAAGTCATAGTCGATGGCTCTCAACACCATGACTTCAGGAGTAGCACTGCTGTGCCTCTAGAAACCTTTGGAAGAATGGGATCTCTCCCCACGTCACTATCATACTCGCCGACGATGGTCATCTAAGATAGGGTAATTCATAGTTGAACACATAGACAACTATATGGATATGTTTGCTTTTGATCCCATGTGAGAACAGTCTCGGGGATGTGGAACAGTATATACACTTATGAATAATATCAATAACTAGCTGATACCCGCGACTTTGAACGGGTCGAATAAGAATTTCTTTGCCAGAATTGAATATAGAAATTTGTTGATAACAAAGGATTGGTCCCAAACAACACCGAGTCGGCATAATATGACAGGAAAGCCATCACTATATCATTCTACCGTGTAATCTGTCACTTGAAGAGAATCAATTTCCAAAATATTTAAAAAAAGAAAAACAAACTTAGGTGAGGGGATGTGGGGGGGGGGGGTGATTGACTAAGGGTAACTTTATTTCAGCTTGGTCTTTTCTTCTTTCTTCAGCATGAGCATCCGATTCTTGGGATCTAATAACTTTAGCTGCTCATGCTCTGCTAGAGCTACAAATTAGGTCAGTTTACGCCCACAAGGCATGTGTAAAAAGAAGGCAAAATAAACTGGTGCCAGAAACATTTAAGCAGACACAAAGTAATAGGACAGAGAAAATCGACATCTATACAAAATAATATGTTTTTTCTCTAAACGAAATACACTAACATAATGCGCGAGAAACACAGCTTGAGCAACAGACGCAACATTATAGACTAACACACACATCCATTTCTCTGTCAACATTCGATAAGTTCTCAAAATTTCGTGACTACAACTGTTAATCATACCGAAAAAAAATTTCCTGTGTCCTCCCTGCAGATTTTCTTGTCAAATTCCGTCAATATCGGTATAGGCATTTAGTTATCAAAACGTAACAAAAAGACAGAGACTTAATTCCGCATTTAGAGTATTATTACTGCAGATCACACACAGACTGTTGCAAATCACCCCTGAGGGCTCAATACAACGTAAAAACTGTACACCTGAAGCATTGCAAGACTACCTATGAATTTCCTCGCATTCTACCCCTAACTTTGTGATATCTTAAGTTTAATATTCTATCCGAATAACCGACGGTCCAGGCGTGACTCTAACGATCAAAATCAATTTTTAAAAATCTTTGCCTCTACGGAGATTTCAACCGGGGACCACGACCCAAACATTAGTAAGCAAGCGCTTTAACCGCTGAGCTAGCTGACAGCTACACGGGAAAATGGTACAGAGACCTTGATATCCAACGCGTGTGTCTATCGTTGTTCAGTTATTTTTCTAAATAATAAGACAACATTTATTATTTATACAGATAATTTTTCAACCAAATATAGACAGTATTTTTCTCATTGTTTCAAAGGACAACTGTTCAAAGTTTCATCGAGATCGGATGAAAACTGTGGATTTGTATGAAGAACAAACAAAACAACAAACATACATACATACAAACAAACAAACATACATACATACATACAAAAAAACATACATACATGCATCTTTACATATATAGATATTACCGGCTACTGAAAGGGGTTAGCTTCTTAACAACCCGTTAGTATAATCTATATGCACTGTAATCTGTAAATACAATGTAAGTTACTGCATGTGTGGAACAGTGCACACACGTATTTACAATATCAATAATATTACCAGCATCTAATAACCAGTTAATTCCTTACAGACCCATTAGTATAACAAGTTTCCTTTGTAATCTTCAAATACATGTTATATCATGTTAGTTATTATGACGGCATTCATCAGCAGCCAATGCTTCCCAGTCATGGCACAACTCGAGGCACAATCTTTTGTGTTGTAGTGTCAATGGCAGCTTACGCATGGGATGGTAATTCCCTAGTCGGCAAAGTCGATGCTTGATTCACCCGCCAACCAGATTTCGGCTTTTCACAGTTTCCCGAAATCACTTTAGGCAGATGCCTGGACCGTTCCCTAGAAAGGCAGTGGCCGAATTCCTTTCCGTTCCCTCTTTCCAATGTCCTCCCTATTACAAGGTTAAAAAAAAACCCTGGAAAAACTGCTCTGATCTTTTATTTAGCGGCAAACAACAAGCTTTCACATTAACAATCACCCTCTCTGTCTCTATACAGCGTCTGAAACATCTTTTACGTACTCCAGAGAAGGTATTGCTTCAGTTATACTATGTTTACGAAGTTATTCCATACTTCTTATGCTGAAAAGCATTTCTCTTCTATGGTTTAAAATTAAGTCTAATTCCACAAGTACATGAAGCAGTGCCACGTTCTTTTCTGGATGGCATAAGAGTAAAGTTCACATTTTCTAGGTGCAAGACGCTATAAGAGAAGGTTTCTTAGAAACTGGATGCATCTTGGTACAAAAGAATTCTGTAAGTCGTTTCATGTCGCCTCAAATACCGCTATTTCCTTCTGTAATAACAGTTTAGTGCTGCCGGTTACGATAATGCGATATTCCGCGACATTTCCCATTTGCTTCTGCCCTCTCAGTTCCTGGAACGTTTCGACCATTGCTTCTGGCTTCTTCAAAAAGGTAAAAGGCATTTCGGAAGCGCTGAGCTTGGATTTCTTAAGGTCTTATAGAGCCGACGACGCGCCGTTTCCGTCGTACAGTAAGGTCTCTCAAATGTAAATACGCGGCAGTTGGTGGTTCTGTTGCCTCCGTCTGCGTGCAGACATAAAGAAATGCAACTCTGAATGCTAGCGAAAATCTGCCTGCTTGGCAGAGTCCTTCAGTTTGTCTACAAAAAATTATCTTCCAGTGAAGTAAACCGAGATTGAACTATAAATGTACGTTATCATTATTTTCTTCTTATCACATTCCCTATTACGTTAATACAGCAGCTAATAAATTATTTTCAATCTAGTAAGTTTTCTATTAACCAGGTGAGAGGGGTATAAATACTTAGTTCTGTCACCAATCCATATTCACAGTGAAGTAACCAAAGTCCAAACGATACAACAAATATTACTAGCAGAAAATGAACTGTTACGACACGGAAAATGATTGAGTGGAATACAGTATAATTTATTTAAATAAAATTCACATATTTTTACCTTTTTATTATAACACCACTAAGATTTAAATTTGCTAATAATCCCTAGATTGCATAAATTTATGATAAGCTGTTTAGTAATGTCAATACAGAAATACTTCACAGTTAGAGCTTAACAATACAAGCGTTATTGACTTTACTTACATATTAAATAAATGAAATATTGTCTTACTAAATTTGACATATGTGTAGGATTATTCGGAATAAATCAGGATTCCTTGGTGCAGTCATTTTTTTCCTGTCTCTTCAACTCAAGTTACTTTCTTACTTCGAAAAATGGTAAAATCCAGTTAGTAACTCTTCCAATACGTCGTTGGTAACAATTATATTCTTAAATACTCTATAATAGAAGTGTTACTATATTTTGATATTGTTCTACCGGCTTTTAGTGCACTTGGTAAATCAGGAAATTATGCAAATACATCCTAAATGCATAGTAAATAACTAAAGAGTATTAGAGCTGCTAAATTTTCCTAGGATTAGACATAATACGTATCTGAGGTCCCGTTACAAATGAGTAAATTTTGTTTTGTATGTAAGGAACCCAGACCAAGGAGAGTTTCCTGGTCATTTAACGAAAACATACGTGAAACGCATAAAAAAATGTTTATAACGAAATTTCCATCGGAGTGTGTGCTGTATTGGAATAATAAATACTAACAATGGAGTTTTCATATGATTTTATTAGTTGTTAGTTTAATTACTATAACTCTGCTTGCTTGTAACTATGGTTATTTGCATATCACGATAAATTTCCTTTCCACTAAAGTTCATTGATTTCCTCAGCAACTAAGTGAATTCACTCCATATTCCCAGTTAAATTCCCTGTTGGAGCCAATCAAACTAATTAGATTGTATCATGACTCATAGAATGCGTCCCAGATCCCAGCGGATGATGCTATTTCATCACTATTAGCCACGATAAATTAATAGCAACGTAATTTTAAGTATTACCATTCCTCAAAAATGGCATAAGGCCTTAATTCATGGGCTCTTCGCTTTGTTAATAGTACAGATGATGTTGGCTCTTTCTATTCAAGGGTCGGGCAGAAAGACGTCAATATTTTGCTTTTTTAGAAAAGCATATCTCACCATTTCATTTCAGATGAAGGAGAACGAATGAGAAAATAAATTAAACAGATAAATAGACAAATCTGAGCGGTATCAGTGGAACCAGGCAGCCGTAGTTGTAATGTGGTTCTGCCTGGAATCAAATTACTTAATCCAGTTGATAATTGCCTGATGGAGGGTGGAGCGCGACTTGCCGCAGGGGTGGATTAGGGAGGGAAACATCCGAATCAGGAAATTGAGGGCGCCCAGCACGCGGAAGCCATTTGTCGATGGATGAAGCTGAATAATGTCTGTCGCAGGGGACGGTAGCGACCACGCCCTGATAATACAATACGGCGAAAAAAGTGCTTCGTGACGCTAAAAGGACATCGGCTAACTTTATCGTGAGCAATCACAAAGTTATAATACGCATAAATCGTCCTTGATATTTTCATCATCTCAAAGATTAAAAATTATAAATAAATCGTTCTTAACTATTATATTTAAATAAAGATTTTCAATTCATAGCACATCCATTTACTCGTCAATGGTCACATTATATATATATTGTTGAAAATTTTCCCTTTTCAGGCGTTGTGATTTATTAATAGGTTCTTTCCCACTGATTAGATTTCGATATCAGTTCCCGGATCTAAAATCTGAAAAGTAATTTACATTATTTCGTATGTAAAGAGAGAATACGAGTGAGAGATTATAACTAGTTTTCATCACTATTATAACCAGTCGATATTGTGATGATACATGTGACTTGATTTTCTGTATTAGGCTCAAAACTTATGTGGGAAAGTGAAATCTACGTTCCTAACGTCCGATTTAGTATTCGTGATTCAGAGACCTTAACTCGGACATACTAACGATCAACAAATATGATTAAGGCTCAAGAGTAACAGGAATATGTCTGGAAGTATAAGAGAGTCGGGACCGAACGCGGTGAGTGAGTGGTTAACACTCTGGCCTCGAATTCGGGAGGACGCTGGTTCGAATCCCCGTCCGGGCATCCAGATTCGGGTTTGCCATGGTTTTCCCACATAAGTCCAGGTGAATACCGGGATGCTTCCTTCAAATGGTCATGGCCGAATTCCTTCCAGTTCCTTGTCCCCTTGTCCCCAGTCTCATCCCGCCTCTAATGACTTCGACGTCGACAAGGCGTAAAGCCGTAAGCAAAAAACAAAAAAACAAAAATGCATCTGAAAGTGTAAGCAAACATTGAAAAATCCTACCTCCACTAAAAGAATTCACCGGTTACCATCTTAAAGCAATGAGACTTAACCAGAACTTCAACATACTGTATTCCTACCCGGGAAGTAAGGGTACAACATTACGCTATTGCACGACTAAATTCTGTGAGACAAAATTGAACTAATTGAGGACAAAATGAACGTCAAGGAGAAAAGTGACTGAATAAATAATGCAAGGTGTCAAGGTTGTAATAGATGACTAGAAGTGGAAGAATAATATAATTCTTGCAAAGAACAAGAACGATAGATAATATACAACGAACGTACCGCAAGTAGCTTGGATCGAGAAGATTCTTAAATAAAAAGATCTTTGTCGCCAAAAGTTGAAAATGTTTCATAAAAAATTATCGATGTGGCGTTATTGCAGCGTAGAGCTAAGGTAGTGGAAACTAGATTCTGGTTTTGCTGTAAAAAAAAAATTAAAAAAATGGTGTAGTGAACAGGTTTTGCTGATAAGTGTTTCGGGATTTGGTCTTTGTTGATCATCCTCTTTGTTAGAGAGGATAGCCTGGGCTTCTGCAAATAATAATTTCAAGGAGAGTAATTTCCTGTTATATTTCAGCAACAATCTTCCATTAAAAATACGGGTGAAGAAGGGCACCTTTGTCTTACACATTCACTCATTTTTGTTTCCTTGCTCTTTTTCCATTTGTTTATGTTTGGATGTTTGTTTCTCTACTTAAATGTTTTATGTCGTTTTCAGGTGTTGTAGAACCCCTTTACCTTCGATAATAAAAGATTAATTTTTAAAACTTGTATTATTAAAACACGAGAAGGTTTTAAAATAATCAAGTATTTTATCATCCGAGTCCGAAGAAAAATTTACACTCTCACAGTTAACTTCGCTATAGAGTCATATGTTTTGCACCATATGAGATTCCTCTGACGTGACGCAGACTCTGGTAAGTACTAATACGCTCTCATTATCAGTTTATTAAAAATGTAAGTTATGTTCTGAATGTTAAGTGATAATTTGTTTATGTACTGTGTTGTCTGTTAGGAAGGAGTGAAGTATGGCTCTAGCGATCGTCCAGCCAATAACAGAAAACCTGCCTTAAAACGTAGTGCGGTCCGAGGTTTGTACACTAGTCCGTAGTGCTTCCGTAGTGAATTTATGGCAGAGCTTTAACGCAGATGTTTGAACAGGAGAATTTTCCATCTCTGCCAAAGTAAAACTTCCTGTTTTTCAAAGGTTGTGTCTATTGTTACCATAATGACCAGCTGTCGCCCATCATGAATAACAACTCCGGCGTACCTCTCTGATTTACGAGCCATGTTATTACATGAAACTAACGAATAGGAGAGTTGTAAATGGGATAATTAATTGCACCATAAATGTGGGCTTAAATGATGAGAAGGAACTATAAAACTGTTGGCGCTTTTTGATGGCCTCCAGTACATAATTCTTAATTTATTGCAGATTACGGTAGCAAAGAATCTGCAGATTCCGTGAAGTAATTCTAACTAAAAGTAGAAATGTTTCGGTATAAAAGTGTGAGAATTGGATTGTTATCATATACTTGAGTTTGCTAATATTATCCGTCACTCTCCTTACAGGCATTATTCACTCTCATTTGTATGATAATTTTGTGTCCCCTCGATTACTGATGTAAATGCGGATTTCAGTTGCCCGTGTGACATTATTTCCTCGTTTAAAGTAAAAATTCCAGAGTAAAAAAAAAAAATAAAAAAATAAAAAAAAAAAAAATAGGAGACGTACGTCTCGGGGAAAACACTGGAGATGATAAGATATACGATTCGTAGCATTGTACGATCAAACGGCCTTCTAAGCAATCATGATACCTGAAAGAATCAAGCGGTTTCACGTGACCATGATACAATGAGATTTATAAACCTCAAATTTATACCAACTGACTAATCTCCGTTTACTTACAGAATTAACTGTATAAATCTGTTTTGCTGCATATGTGGTACTGGGAGATCGGTGTTTAGGTTCCTATAAAGAAGAGGATTTATCGTCGTAATTGTGGCTCCTAAAAGGCGCGTTAATAGTAATGTTATATCAGTGCCGTAGAGGAGATTGTACTGGCAGAATGAGTCCGGAGCTTTGTGCTAAGCAGTCTTCATTCGAGTGTAGGGTCTTGTATATATTAAGAGGTCTATCTCCAAAAATCACATTAGAAATGGCTCAGACACCTATACCGGGAGAGTAAAGTGTCAAAAGTGTTAGATAGTACCCAATTTCATTAACAAGTTTTCAGTTTCATTCTGCAGAATATTTAAAAACGTAACATTTCAAACATTGAAAAAATAAATAATTGCAGGGTAATATAAATCTCAGAATAAAATAAATATGTTCACACGGTCATTAAAAAAAATATATTGGCAACTAGGGCATGCCTGCAGTTTTTCCCGCGTTGAGCTAAATGTGTGGAAGAATGGATGAGCGGCGTATAAGCAGTAGTTGCGGTTATGTTGAAACGCAGCCTGAATCAGAATGACAAATAACGTTGTGTATTATAGAATAAAACGCGATGAATTTAGATTTTAATAATTTAAATTGATTTCACGAGTTCAATGTTACTGATGTATATTAACCTACTATATTTCAGAAATTAACTAAAGTTATGCAGGCAACAACAATATTGACGGAATCCAAAGAATAGATTGTATGTCTTTGATGTAGTATGACCTTTGCCGTCTATCTATTGAGGCTACGAACAGATTATCATTTATTTTACCCCTTCATCATCCCCATAGCACCATTCACATTCAACATTTACCACAGAAGACTAAAATTATACGATCACATGCATAGGGTTCACCATCAAAAAAATTTAACATCATTTCTAAATTAAAGAACACAGTATGATGATTAAAAGAAAAAGAAAGTATTCAAAAATACACAGAACTTCACAGAGGACTTCGTTAACAGCAAATAAGACTTCAGATCAGCCCTGAAAACTTTTGACCCATCAAGCATAACCACAACCCACGAGAGAGACGTCAGATGAAGTAGGCATTCCTTCAGGGTATGCATGACGCTATTCAAGGAAGAAATAAGGATAGGGGATCGTATTATAATCTTCGGATCGAAACTGTTTATAACAAGAAAAATAAAAATTTTAATACCAAAGGGTAAATCATCTGTAAGCTGTACTTTGCTGATTATATTGTGATGTTAACAGAGCAGAGTGAAGATGTCGATTACTCAATGACATGAACTAAATACTGCGAGAAGAATTGGGATTAAATATGAAAGAAAACTCAATGAAATCATGACATTAAAAAAAAGCAGTAGATTAATATAAAAATAGAACCAGATATAACAGGAGATGTAAGCGCATCCTGATATTGAGGAAGTAAAATTACCGCGGATAGCCAGTGCGGGAATAACGTAAAAAGCAGAACAGCACTAGCAAAAAAATAGAAATAAATAGATAAAAAATAAAGAATAAAAAAGAGATTTCTTGAAAACTAGATATTATTTCAAATTTTGATCTAATACACAGAACTGTATTTGTGGAACATAGCACTACCTAATGCCAAAAAAAAAAAAAAAAAAAGTGCTACAGAAGGATGCTGGAAATGAAAACGACAAATAACGTATGGAATGAACGTGCCCTAGAAGTGATGTACAAGGAAAGAAGCTTATGGAACAGTGGCACAGAAGAAGAAAAAAGATACAGGACGGTGAACTGGTTAGTAGTGGAGGAAAGTTGGATGAGAAAAACTCTAGAGGAAGACAAAGATTCAAATATATGAAAGAAACAGTTGAGGAGCTTGCAAAAAAAATGTTGAGGTGAAAAGGTTATCTCAAGATAATAGGAGATGTAGGGTCCCATCAAACCAGAGATTGATAAGAGGGAGAGAATCAGAAAAAAAAATTAAAATATTTAGTGTAAAGCATGTTGGACTTAAAAACAGGCTTCCTAACACCGACATATAAAAATTGTTTAATTCCTTTTTCGATAAGTTTTTTTGTTTTTTGTTTGTATTTTTTTTGTTTTTGAAAGTCTTAAAGATAATGGATACGCTTCCTGTTCACTCGCTTGGCTGCGGCATCGTGACTATGTCTAGGGGTGACACGGGATTAAATGATTCAAATCCTGGTGTTGGAGAAAACGTTTCAAGTCTTGACCAGAAGGGTTGGAGAAATGATGGTACACAGTTTCTAATCACCAGGTTGCGCATTAAAATCCTGGGCTAATTCACAAACCTCTCCTTAGTGCGTATGGAATGAGGTCGTGCGACACTGTTGATGGTGATTCGTGCGTCGGACGGGCGTTAAGTTTAACGTCCCACGCGGGGTATTTCGGAAGAATAGGCCTGACTGGGAGGCCACCGGGTTTTCACCATTTCCCTTATATAATCTGTCATCAACAACCCGAACACTTCTCACACGCAAACTACCACAGTCATCAACACTTAAGAGCACTATCACACTGGAGAAGGTAACCAAGATGCACCCCTGTTCATCTTCTGAGAAGATGCCATGCACGTGTAAACATTTCCCGCAGTAACCGCCTGCGCCCAGTGTCCATAGAATGAGAAATGAAATGGAATGCCGCCTTGCTGTGGGCGCTACTTGTAGGAAGTGACCACACAGATGTCAGGTGATAAGTGGTTCAATCGACCACAAACTTTTATTGGAAAACTTGGTGGCCGGTCACAGGAGCACATGTTAGGGCTGGCGGCCATTCTTCAAGAACTCCTTCCACCGCGACCAAGGCGTGAGATACGGCACTGCCTGTTGATTGCTTCCTACATGACAACCGGTATAGTACATTTCTTTCCACCGCCTTCGTGACCTCAGCATAACTAACGGGTGGTACTGAATGTAATTCTCCTTACAGCCGTCAATTGCAGTAAAGATAACAAGTAAAATTTATAACAATTACATAGATTCTCCAGTAATGACGCACAATATTAGCGATTAAGATCACGTCCCATCGAGATATAAAACTGTGTTCCGCGATCGTGAACATCGAAAGAAGTTTATTCATGGCAGCCAACTGAAAAATCCGAAATATCTGTTGATTCAACCCCATGTGAATCGGCATTCTAGCATTTATATTTACTCCTTTTTAAACCACAATATCATAGCTAAATCCGTGATAACCATCTACTGAAACAAAATATAGTTTATTATTTTTCAGGCTTAACGTGGCGTCGACAGCGTGGTCATTAGTGTTCGTAATTTTTAGTTGTTGTAAAACTTGCCTTGTTTTCATATTAAATTATAAAAATCGACGCAATTTTCATTTAATGGAAAAAATTAGTACTAAAAAATTAAAAACTAAGATATCTTAATGTATTGTAGAATTTTTAAAGAAATATCTAAATTGATTTTATGTTCTTTGGCTTTGTTGTTGATAGCTTGTCAGTGAATTTTTAGCAGAAATATCGTATTCCACCTGAAGGAATGTTTCCTTAGAAGAGGATGTTATGGGCCATTTACTCAATTGCGATATAATCAATTTATATGAATAATTAATACCACGCGAATGCATTTAAATTAGTTTATTTCTTATTTATTTCTTCGAACGTGTTTCACTTTATTCTCTGAAGTGTCGGTTGAGTGTGTAATTATTTACACCATAATTTCGCTGTCTAAATTACAACGTAACACAAAATAATTACATGTATGCGTAATAAAAGGGTAGAATCACGGAAGATACTTCAAGGAGTGAAGTAAAAGGAGTTCGGGGGGAAAAAAAAAAAAGAAATAAGCCAATTCAATTTCACTGGCGTGATTCACGAATTTAGCGACTCATTTACTGTCTAATAATTTTACCACAGACTACTTAACATGCCTTCATTTCAGTGTTCTAGCAATTACAGCAACTAAAATGTTTACAGCAAACATAACATTTTTAACCCGGAAACTTCTGATTATCTAAAAACCAAAAAAGGCAAAGAGAATTAAATAATTAATATTCATATGCCACAATTACTACAGGTTATTGCCGAAGGTGTCTCTTTATTTTTCGTCTTAGTGAATTTCCTGCAAAGAATAATTCGAGGTCATTTCGTTACTTTTTCTGAACTCTAGACCACGCTGCCATGGCACTGTATATCGTTCTGGAGTGCCACAGAATTCCACAACCAGCCCTCCATTCCGAACAGGAGTCCGGTGCCGGAGACGGTAGCTGACGGGCAAAATACCCCACTGTGGTGCAACTGCCGAAATGACGTTAATGTCAACAAACGACGTTAGAGCCGATGGCTCACCAATCGATAAGTACATTAGCGCCTGTTTGCTACCGGCCGGATAATGCGCGCACGTCACATAAATAACGGCACCGGCAGAAGCCGCGGTGCTAATGAAAGCGACGTCTCATCTGTCTCGACTAATGGCAGAGCGTTTGGCCTACCTGGACAGGGGCACTCGCTTTTACTTCAGCCACTCCACGCACCTGTAGATCAGGGAACTTTATGTTCCAAACTTTGCGATCAGTTTCAAAGGATATACTGCGCTGTACCTACCTACGCGATTTCACTTTTATTACAGTTTTCTCTCTCGTTTAAGATAATTTATTGATTTCCTTGGTTCTATCCATTATTTTTTTTATCGTAATTAAAAATGTACTGAAATATAGAAACACAAGCCATATGTTTTATGACAACCATCATAGCTTTTTTTTCCTGTTTGCTATAATTGCTTATTATAGCACATTTTACGTGAGTTTTGATAAAGATTAAGTAAGATTTGAATATAAATAGTCTTGCACTCATAATATTTCAAAGTTAGCAACTTTAATAAATACTAATATTTTGGCATGATATTGTTGATGTATAGCATTGATTTTAATGAACGTTTTTCGACCATGATTGCTGTCGCTATATTAGTCATGAGATGACCGCATCAATGTAGTTTGTGTTGAATCGTCTATATGCCACACCGGAGAGAAATCGCAATAGAGAGAAAATATTTTTCTGATTAACATTAAACCATTGATGATTCATCAAAAAAAGCTTCTTTGCTACCTTCATCGGTACTGGATCTACCAAGTAACTACCAAAAATATTCAGGACATTTTGCAGTACACGGGATTCTAAGCCAGTTATAAAATTTAAACGCAGCTCTGACAAATGATGATTTGAATTCAGTTGGTCACAGTGTGCTGGCATTAACTATATCGAATGATGAAAACCTACACGCATCTAGATAACAGTAACAAAGCGCATTAACTCTCACATGGTACAATCCACCATGGCTGAGTCAGCTTAGAAATGAATTGCACGTAAGTATGTGCTCATTATATTTTAAGAAACTCATATAATTTTTTCTCACTGAAATATCAAGCCTTGAATTATACCGGCTTGATTTCATAGTTTCATGTCTTCCTTCAATTTTACATTATACGATGTTTGAAACATTCTTCTCCTACAGCCTCAACTACCATTCATCATCTACGCAACATAGTGTATAACACGTGCAAGTGGAGCGTGAGAAATGTGACCCAGAAATTAACCACGTTTAATTCGTGTGAACATTGGCTTCTGTTAGTAAATCTATGCTAATCGCATCGACCCTTTGTCCTGAGAACAGAGTCTATAAAATGTGGAAATGAAAGATAGAGACAGACTTTAATTTAAATCTAAACTTGACACAACTCCATAGCTAGTACTTTACCAGCGTTTCATCATTTTAATCTCAATTTTCAGAACATGTTGAAACAGGTAACTCCACATTACTGAATATTAATAGAAAAGACAAGCCACAATTATATACTGTATTTCGATGTTACAGGTCTCAAATTGTTTGCTTTTCGGGATTTTTTTAATATGAACGTCTCCATGTGAAATCGGTAGTATGTGGGTTATTAATTTCGGCCTGATTGTTATGCAGCCAGCGTTTCCTCACTGCTGAATGTAGTTCTATACGAATAGGCGTTATGTGGTTAGTGGACTTAAGAGCAACGTTTTAATCTTGCTCGAAATTGTTCTCGTACCTTCTAATCATTTCACTGTTTTTGTGATCCAGCGTTTATCAGAACGATGATAAATTTCAGTTTTACTATATAAATGACCTCACTTTCTACACAAGCATTGCTTCTGTGAATGGAACGGACTAAAAAAAAAAAAACCGAACGCGGTGGGTGAACGGTTCATCCAGATTTGGGTTTTCCGTGGTTTCCCCAAATCACTCCAGGTGAATGCCGGGATGCTTCCTTCAAAAAGCCGTGGCCGATTTCCTTCCCGTTCCTTGTTCCCAATCCCATCTCGCCTCTAATGACCTCGACGTCGACGAGGCGTAAAGTCATAAATAATAAAATAACGGATTTTTACCTCTTTTGGTTTTCCTAACGGCGCTAAGGTTAATTCGCTATGATTTCTTTACCTTTTTTGTTCGTTCAATGTAGTACAGGTAGAAAGCTTACAAAGATTACATAGTATGTTATAAATATTGTTATGTAGAACGGTCTGGTAGTTTAATTTTATTGTTAAAATATCTACCTTGAATTCCGTCTTAGGTTTAATTTGCTGTTTGACTTGAAGTGATAGGAGGGTCGGAATGTTTGGATCAGCTTAAGCTTAACAACGGAAGTTAATAGTAGATCTTCAGGGTCGGTGATAATAAGGAATAAAGAATCAAGAAAACCACTGAATTTTCCAGCAGTTACTGTAGTACGATTGCCGTAGTGCACGTGTACAATGCTGTCTAGGCATTGACATTCAAACAGCAGAACTGAGTATGGTGTCTGTATCCACCAGAATAAATTACATGTTCAGCAGCGTCTGTTTTTGTATCTTTTTCACATTCTCAGGTAACTTTAATTCGATAGATTAATTTTTTCCCTATATCCACACTTAAAATTCTTTTATTTAACTCTAAAAATGTCTTTTAATAAATAAATCATCAGTTAAAAAAAAGACTATTGATTCAGGAAAAAATTTGGTAGATGAAGGTAAATCTAAGAATTTTTTGAGAATTTTTAAAATCTGTTATTGTTGAAGAATAGAGAAATGGATGTGCTCTCCATTCATTCAAAACTTCTTTATTCAATAGTTTTTTTAGAAACATAAAAACTCTTGACTCCTTAACATGATAAAAAAAGGATATTAATCAGATCCAATGGCATAAACTTAGTTCAAGAAAAATTTGAAAGAAAAAGAGGACGAATAAACTAATCTACGGAAATAAGGTTAGGAAGTGCTAGAAAGAAATTCACATCCAAAAAAAATTATTCAAAAGATATATAATTCAAAAAATATGAAAAAGAAAGAGAGAACGGTAAAACTAATCTATGGAAGTAAGCTAGGAAATGCATAAGATGAATTCTTATTTACAAAAACGTTAAAAATTCATAAGACATGCATCCCGATCAGTTTTTCATTTTTGATGCCTATTCTCAGTCCAGATTATGCTCATAATAATGTAATTATTGATAGGTCAAATACATAGAAATTCAGTCGTTTTCTTGAATCTTCGACGACTACTATTCCGTTCCCGTATATACATTGATCAATTGTTTTAACTCGCCGTCATCAAAGCAAAATTCTTTGGGTGTCCTTTCACTTAAGCTGTATAATTCCAAAGATATCTCGGTAATATTGATCCTCTTCCTTATTTAGATTACCTAAGCTACCTGCAGCATCTAGATTTACGACAGTAGTAGTTTTTACTCGTATTCCAAACCCGCATTTTTATTTTCGTAGGGCGAGTTACTGTAAAGGGAGAATATTTTACGAGGGTGTAAAAGCGTCACATTTCGTTTTGGAATTCTCTGGATCCTTAACGCATTTGATTCCCAACACGTTCTGCGTACCATATAGCTGATCATTTCAGATTCATGCATTTTTACGAGTCCTTTCTGGTCCTAACGACAAGTGTGTGCCGTAGATCAGAATTCGGTAGTTCGCCCATCTATGACGATACTCAAGCTACCTGACCTTGAATCGCATTTTGTTTGGTAGTTGTAAGGCGACTCATTTCACAAAAGAACTGAGAGTTTATAGCTTTCTAGCAAATCGTCAGATGTGTTTCGAACGAACTACTGTTGTATGGCGGTTTCAGACTCAGCTTGTTAACATTCTTTATGATCAGTGATGAACAAACGATATAGAGATCTTCTAAAATTTCAGGAATACATTTATTTCCAAGATGAAATGCAAATAAGTAAATAGAGTATGATTCGAGAAAGTGTGACATCAAAAAGAATTTGTGGATGCGGAAAGTATTAGTTAAACTGAAATAATGAATGACTAGGGACGAGCAAAACAGAAAAGGAAATTGATAGTTGGCAATATAAATTAGAAAAATCAAAGAACTTTGTATTAAAAACAAGATACTACCAATTATTAAATTACCACATGAATGATAAAATATAGTAAACATCCACATTTCTGTTAAAAAAAAAGGAAGCTAACAAGAGAAGATCGGTGAGTGCATTAGGTAGAGATCAAGGAAAATAGTTGGATAAATTAATAACATACACTATGAAAGAGATGGTAGAGCAAGAAAAATATTAATATAGTGGTTGTGGTGCTGAAGACGTCTAAGCAGAAAGAATAAGAGATAATCCTTAATACCTGATACTTGATTAAATTAAGATGATACTACGATCATGAAGAATGTTAGAGATGCTTAAAACATTCAGCAAATCTGTTGCTTCCATATTCAAGTAAAGTCCTTCATGAGTCACAGCTAAGTGTTAGAACACACAATTTTGTATGGAAGGATTTTCGATTGCTGCCTGTTTACAGTTACAGAAAAGCTGCCGGTCACTTTATAAAGACAAACAACAATTTTAATAAATGTATATTAAGTACACCGATGTTCCAACACATTACGACCACCTACTTAATAGCGTGTTGGTCCGACTTTTGAACGGAATACAGCAGCGATTCGACTTGGCATTGTTTCGGCACGTCCTTTGTTGGTTTTTGGATGTATACACACAGGTCATGCAATTTCCTTAAATTAAGGGCCAGTGGTTTGTGGGAGAGGCGCTTGGAATCAAGAATCTCGGGACCGGCGAGGCTGGTCGGCTGTTCTCGTGACACTGTAGTGAGCATCTATGGAAATTGAGTAAAGGACGGTGAAACAACGAGTAGACGACAAGATGGTAGAATCTCACGTCCCATTAAAGAATGTGCAGATCGGAGGTTTGCCGGCCCTGTAAAGCAGGATAGGCGCCGATATATGGCAGATATGATACCAGCGTACAATACGGATGTAGGCACAAGTGTTTTGGCGCACAAAAAACTCAGTTGTATTTAGTTCCATAGGTGGATCAATACGCTATTAAGGTTGTGTCATAATGCTTTGGCTCATCAGTGTATACTTTTAATGTAATCCGAAATTCCCAACTTAATTAAACGATATCTGTGCTGCTAATATCTGTGATGTCAATACCTGTTTGTGGGTTTAAGCGTTGAGAGGCATAAGTTGTAGGATTGTCGTTGGTTTCGAGTCTATACGTTAAAGAAATATCAACACTGAAGTGTCATACCACTGAGCACGACGTGAAGATAATTATTTAATTAGTATTAACTACTGTGTTGGTTGACAGAATGAAGGCTTCGAAGGTGTATCAACTGTATGTAAAGTTCTCGGGTCTCCCACCGGGGGAGCGTGTCATTCTGATACAACGTATTGAAGCTTCTCTCCGACTCATTCTTCTGACGACTCCAATTCCAACGTCTCGCTTGAAGGCCCGAGAACTTTTCATATTGTGTTGGGTTTTATTTTCATTTCTACTTGGAAAAGCCTGTCATTGAGTTGTTCCCAGGGTTTTATACACATGTTATACTTTTTCTTAATGGATAACGCTACTCCACTCTGGAAACTTTTCTCTTTTAGCTCACCAATATATATGTATATATATCGCTGTTGTTATTGCGTAGCTTTCCCATTATTATTTTTTCGTTTTTTTTTTTTTGTTTTTTTTTTGGTCAGTGGTACACTGTCCATATTATACTTATCAATTTCTCTGAAGACTTCTACGACCTTAGTGGAAATACCTTGTACAGTATTTATTGGAAATTTAGTAATTCGGTTATTTGAATGATTTCGTATTAGTTATTATACGTGTTGTTTTCTTTCTGGAACTTTTGCAATTTTTAATCGTATGAATGTTTGCTGAAATTGAGGTTATTTATCAAAATAGTAGTTTCAGCTTACCCGGAGTGAAGAAGTACAGGTCCTTGACTCAACCCCCAACCGGGAGGAGCAGGTTATTGATTTTCCAGGGTTAGTTCTCCTAGATTGGCTGTTTTACGGAACTAGGGAGGTCAATCGACCGATGCGATAGAGCTTTATTTTATTATTATTATTTTTATATTTTATTCCTCGGTATCTCCCATACGCGTTCCTCTACACGCCACCTGAGATGTCCCGAAAGGGGACCAGCAGCGTCGGAGTAAAGAAAGATTCATGTCTACTTGTGGACCGGATACAGATTGTAACCACAGTCAGCTAACAACAGAATTTAGAATGAAATTTTATAGGATTAAGGAGCAAACCAGGCTATTGTAAACGAACCTCACATGAAACAGAACTTTATATTAAGTGAAAATCGAGGGCTAAGAGGGAACAGAGAAGTTGTTACAAAAGAAACAATTCTGGAATTTTATTTTAGAAGGAAGGCCAAGAAAATTCAAAGGTGTGGAAAATGCTATCTTAATATTAAATGAAATCAACAGTTTAATATTTTGGAGAAATATTGTCTATAATTCGGAATCAATACTATACGAATAAAGTGGCGTCTAAAAAGTTAGAGAACCTTGCTCGCAAATATTCAATTAATATGTTGGTGAGGCAGAGTCGAAACTGTGGCTATCCATATTAGTTTGTATGTCTTGTAAACAGAGAACTAAGTGATATAAAACAACAACTCAGAAGCAGTATACAATGAGTTGTAAATCCGCGGATGGAACACAGAGATCATTTTATTTAGTTATTAATGGTGTTGTGAATAGTGACAATATGGACACATTGCAAAAGAAAACACAGTGATAATATCTGAAATGTGAAATTAGGTTAAATATAGTAATAGGAGCATTAGAATTTTATTGACCAGGTGACGACACAATAATAACACATCATAATTAAATCAGAGTAAGAGGATAAATTAGATCTTTCTAATATTAAACACAGAACTCGGAATAAAGAAGAAAACTCCATGAAAAACATTATCGTCTGTGCATTTTGATGGCTGGAGAAGCAACGTTTTGAAAAGTGGTGCTACAAAAGTATGTTAAAAATAATGTGCAGCATGAAACGAATATGTGCAATTGAACACACTTACTCAGAAGAGAGTTATGACGCTGGGTAACTTCTTGACATACGAAAAAAATTATCTCTGTTGTTAATTGAGGGTAGAGTAATAATGATGGACAATAAAAGAATATACAGATTACAGTATTTGAGCTAGAGAGATGAAAACTTGGATTTCAATGGATGTTTGGAGACAAAGAGATTAGGAAGGGTTGGGAGCAGAGAGATGGTTTTCGGTGTGTAATCAGGCAGATATTTTGAAATTCGGTTGGGCCGCCTGGGTGCGGCGGCAGAGTCTGTTTTCTGGCAGGTCCTCCCCTGGGAAGGAGGTAACCCACTTAGACGCTGGCCGGGCGCAGAGCCAACCCCTTGTTTACCCCTTCTTCAGACGAGCGCCGACACTCCCCCGCCGACCTTTGTTCGCCTTGAATGCCCGCGTCTCCCATCACTTCCTCCCGTCCTCCGAAAACACTGACTACCACTTGCACTGGGGCGGCCTCAAAATAACGTGTCAGCATCAGACTGATGTTGTTTTGTTAGACATCATTCCAATTAAGCGCCAGGTCACTGTACCTCCTCCTTTAATTTTAAGTCCTTCCCTCCGATGTAAGGAAAACCTTAGTGAGTAACTGTTGTGCGTAACTGACTCTAATTGATCACTATAAGTCCAATTATTAACAAGGTTAAGTAGCAACAATAATCATAAAAAATTAACTAATTGATAGAAATACATTAGTTTAAGGAAGAGCACGAAAATGCTTAGACGTGCCGACAATATGAATACCATGACAGGTAGAGCGTAATTGAGTCGTAGAGTTTAGCAATTATATTCAGATGATTAAATGTACGATGGTTATTTTTAAAAGGTGTGATTGTGAATGAGAGTAAGAATGATGAGATCGCAGCAGTTCGCGTGTGCGTCTGCTCCCAGCCTGCTTTGCGCGCGTTTAGACGCCATTTTCAGCCTGTCGTCAGTCTGTGTACTGGGCTGTGGTAGTTTATGATATTTTAGAAAAATGATTTAATCGTTGACTGTGCGGTAGTGTGTGTAATTTGATTCTTGAGTGCAAGAAACAATGTCACATTAGAAACTCACATTCAGATTTGTTCAGCATACCGTTATAATGGTATGAGTGACAGTAAAGCTGGACAGTGGTTGAAAATGACCAAGGACGGGTGAGTTAAAGTGCATGATAAGCCCTACGCAGGTCGATCTTCTCTGATTTATGAAGATTTGCTACCTGATGAGGAAAACAAAATTCGAGAGGACAGATGACTCACGATTCATCAATTGATTTTACTCTGTTTTGTACACCATTATTTTGGAAAAATGAGTTGTCAAAAATTATGATGTCGATGGGTTCTAAGACTGCTTTCTGACGATCACAAAATATAAAGATTTTATCTGTGATTTATTGTTTCGATACCATCAGGATGACGATGAATTTGTTGACCACGTCGTTACAGCAAATGAGACTTGCGTATTTCACAAGAAGTGACAACTGCGCTCATGCCCTGGGCTTCTTTCTCACACGCGGCAAATTTCTTTGATATCGGAATTCAAAAGTTTAACGGTATGAAAATGTAGAAAAAAATTAATTATTTTTAAAGTATTTTTTTCTTATTATCAATGGTCCTTATTTTAGTATACTTCGTATTAGATACGAGGTGTACCATTCTAGACGTTAATTTCATCCAGTACTCATCAGAGGAATAAATATAAGGATAGTTCGAATCTGCGATACAAAGTCAGTAATACTGTAGTAAAGTGCAACAAAACTGAGAATGTAAGTCATCTAGTAAATTTACTGTCTTGATTACAACCTTCGAAATGTTTTCAAGAAAATAGAGAAAATTACTCGGCAAGACAAAAGAATCGCATAACGGAATCTCTGTCAGTGAACAATGAGTACTAATTTAAGCTGGTTCGTTAATATTGATTTTGAAAATTCTGAATATTAAATGAATGATTTTTTAGCTAATGTTCAGCACCAGTTAAAGTAATATCGTGGCACTGCAGAAAAATCGAAAAAACAACAACATCACAAACAGGTTCGGTATATAGTGGATGTATCCGCATAGCAAACAAGATTTGGTTGTCAGTGCCGTCTTAACCCAACCGGAAGCAAGGGTGTATTGGTCGAAGTCCAGATAACATAAGGCGTCTCACCAATGAATATTTTTATCGAATTTTAATTTTCTTGTCTTTTCACTACTGAGATATAACCAGTCGCAAGGATGTGAAACTATTTGTAATTTCGCAGTTTAACCTACCGCATTACCCCTCTGACATATTAGCTCTTTTGACTTCAAGGTAGTTGGAAATTAAGTCTGCACTGTTGTTATTCAATTTTACATTTATATTGCAGTTGTTTACGTAAATTATATCTTCTTTAATGAAGCTACATAAATTTAGAAAACAACTAAATAATTATCAGGAAACTGTAACACATTTAACCTTAATCTGGGCTGTTAAAGAGAGTACCCCTGGTTTTAGTATGATGAAATAATGTCAGAAAAAATATGGTTCACTACGAATTAGCGAAAATTCTCCGAACATCTCAATAAAACTTCAAATAAATTACGATCACCTTGTGACAAGAACATAGAAACGAACCAAAATCAATTAACTACTAGTAGCTACGCTAGCACATTACTTCCCTCACAAGGATCTCTGGATTATTATTGGTGTTGCTTGGTAAAGGAACAACGCGCAATCGGCGGTTATGAGGTATGTTTAACTGATGACGGAACATTACTGTTCAGTCTGCCAGTAAAGGCCCCTGCCAGGCAGACCTCACACACAACGCGCCTGCATGACGGAACATTACTGTTCAGTCTGCCAGTAAAGGCCCCTGCCAGGCAGACCTCACACACAACGCGCCTGCACGCCGGGATACATATACGACTCCAAACAGGCGCAGAGGCATCAAAACAAACCAGGAAAATAAATAGAATCATCTAGAGGCTAAGTGGGACCTTTTCTTACAGAGGTCGCTGTACTACCACACAACGGAATTCCTGCGCCAGGCCGCCTATATAAGCGTAGCCGGCAGCTCCACCGACAGTTCCAGCCTGACTGCTGAACCAGCGTCAACTACAGAAGACCACCGGAGGTTCGCGAGAAGAAGAAGCCGTCACTCTACCCTGGATCAGGACCAGGCTAAAATTCTCGACGGTCATTTGATAACTGTACCCACCTTTGTTTATGGTTTACCAGTTGTTTTGTGTACAGAGTAATAAACCTCCAGGAACCGTTAAGAGTAGTTCACTTCAGTGGCGACAAGGTTGGGATAAGAACTCTCGACCATCATGGCTACGCCAGCAACACCTACGGAATGGCAACAGTTCCTCCAAGGACTTCTACATCAGTTCACAGCAATGCAGCAGCAATTCGCAGAATCTCAGAGACAACTGATTGCGGAAGTCAAGAATCTCCGCCACCCCACGGCCCCGCCTCCGTTCCCAGCATTCAACGACGACGTCGAGGAATGGGAGACCTACGAGAAGCGCATAAGACAACACTTCGCAATTCATTATATATCCAAAGAAGAAGACCAGCGTGCATATTTCCTTTCCTGGAACCAATCGAAGATGTATGTCTTGCTCACCAAACTTCAGCCACAAGACCCCGACACCCTCACCTTCACGACCATCTGTACGACACTGAATGCATACTACAGACGCCGGTACAATGTCGTCGCGGCCCGCGTCGAATTCTATCAATGCCGGAAGAAGCCCGATCAGACGTATCGCCAGTGGGCGGCCGAACTCCAAGGCCTTAGCAGAAAATGTAAGTTTCAAACTCGTCGTTCCGGCCGGGGCACCAAGTCTCGGCAGCAGCAGCGGATCCCGCAGCGCCGACGCCGCAGCCCGCTCCGCCTGCCCTCCTGCCCCGCCTGTTATTCAGCACATGAGAGGGAAAATTGTCCGGATCGTTGGGCTGAATGCTCACGTTGCGGCAAGGAGGGACACCTGGCGTCCGTCTGCCGCACCAATACCACCAATGCCAATCCCGGCTCTCGCCGCCCAGGGTCTTACCAAGACGGGTTGAGCGGCGCACCTATGGATATCAATCAGGTAGACACTTCCACAGCATCCAAACTTTTTATCGACGTTACGGTCAATGGCAAGCCTCTGTGCCTACAAGTCGACACAGGAGCAGCAGTCTCATTGCTTAATTATACTACTTATGTGCAAATAGGCTCGCCCCCCCCCTCTCGCCGGCCCCCAAGCGCCTCCTGACATACAACAAACAGGAAATAGCACTCCTGGGACAATTCACAGCAAACGTCATGTATAAGTCTGTACATCGTTCAGTCCCCTTTTTAGTAGTTAACAGTTCTCTCACAGCAGACTTATTTGGGCTGGACGCTTTCCGCTTATTCGGATTTTCAATTGAGGATAACATACACCTCGTATCTCAGCATGTTCCTTTTCCTGAAGTGGACGCCCTTTGCACCGAGTTTCAGGACCTGTTCTCACCAGGCGTCGGCTGTGCAAAGGACTTCGAAGCATCACTCCAACTCCGGCCGGACGTACGGCCTCGATACTTCCGGGCACGCCAGGTACCCGTAGCGCTTCAACAACCACTTCAGGAAGAACTTCAACGCCTCCAAGACGAAGGGATCCTCCAGCCGGTGCGGTTAAGCCCCTGGGCCACGCCGTTGGTCATAGTTCAGAAGCCAGGACGCCGCTTACGTCTCTGTGGTGACTTTAAAACCACCGTCAACCCGCATCTGCTGGTAGACGACTATCCACTTCCGAGACCGGACGACCTCTTCCATAAACTAGCAGGAGGTATCTACTTTACAAAAATGGACCTGGCAGAAGCATACCTTCAAATCCCTTTGGATATCCAGTCCCGACAATACACAGTCATCAACACTCCCTCTGGCCTCTTCCAACTCAACCGGCTCATGTTCGGCTTGGCCAGTGCTCCAGCGATTTTTCAACGGTATCTCGAACAACTTCTCCAGGATATTCCGGGATGCATCAATTATCTCGACGACATAGTCGTCACAGGACCCTCCGCTGCCGAACACATGACCAACCTCCGCCTACTCTTCCTCCGCCTCCGTGCAGCAGGTTTGAAATGCAACCTTTCCAAGTGTCAATTTTTTCAACAATCCATTTCCTACCTGGGTCACATCATCGCTCAGGAAGGCATTTCCCCAGCATTTTCCTATGTGGACGCTATTTCCAACCTACCTCGGCCTCAGCACCTACATCAGTTGAAATCTTTTTTAGGCAAGATTTCATACTACAGAAAATTTATACCCTCGGCAGCACTAGTGGCAACACCCCTGTACCACCTCTGTCGCAAGAATGTTCCGTTCCGTTGGACCCCAGCTTGCGAGACCGCATTCCACACCCTTAAACAGCAGCTCAAGTCCGCAGCATGCCTCATGCCATATTCTCCAAACCTCCCCTTGATACTTGCCACAGATGCATCCGATTACGGTGTGGGGGCAGTTCTGTCTCATAAATTACCAGATGGCACGGAACGCCCCGTAGCTTACATTTCCAAAGACCTATCGGCTGCCCAGCTTAAATATTTTCAAATCGAGAAAGAGGCGCTAGCTATTGTTTTTGCCTGCTCCAAATTCTATTCCCTTTTATATGGGATTTCTTTTCATCTCATTACCGACCACAAGCCACTCCTATCACTATTTGATCCGTCCACACGTCTGCCTACCAAAACATCCCACCGCATCCAGCGTTGGGCACTATTCCTGTCCCAGTTCAGATATACCATGCATTTCCGTACCACCTCCAGGCATGCCAATGCAGACGCCTTATCCAGACTACCGCAGGGACCAGACCTTGCCTTCGACAATTCGGAACTTCTTGTGTTCCAGATCGACGATGACATACAAGAAGCACTGAAGACATTTCCAGTTACGGCCTCAAAAGTCGCTGCAGCCACAGTGGAGGACCCCATCCTCCGTGTCATCCGACACCACATCCAACACGGTTGGCAAACACGTTCCACTACACGCCATCATCAAGACCTCCATTTCTACTACTCCATCCGCCACCAGCTCTCAGTAGTAGAGGGAGTGCTTCTCCGCACAGAACCAAATTCCACCCCGAGGGTCGTCGTTCCGAGATCCCTACAGCCGACAATCCTCCAAACTCTCCACCAAGGACACTGGGGAATTGCCCGCACCAAATCCCTTGCCAGACGCCACGTATTCTGGATCGGCCTTACCACGGATGTCACGGAGATGGTGCGGCGCTGTACCATCTGTGCCCGACAACTGCCCCGCCCCCCTCAAAAGTTCCTTTCCTGGCCGGCACCGTCCGGACCCTGGGAACGCATTCACCTCGACTTCGCTGGCCCATTCCTAGGCCACCAGTGGCTCTTAGTGACGGATGCCTTTTCCCACTTCCCATATGTCGTCCGTTGCTCCACAATCACCACAGAGGTCACCATTTCAGCCCTCACGAAAATCTTTTCCATCGAAGGATTACCATACGCCATCGTCACAGATAACGGACCGCAATTTCGAAGTCGGGAATTCCTATCCTTCTGTACCACTAACAATATCCAACACCTCCTCACCCCGCCCTTCCACCCCCAATCTAACGGGGAGGCGGAACGGTTAGTCAGAACATTCAAAACCCAAATGACCAAATACACCACAAGTCACAAACTCGAAGAGGCATTGACACTCTTCCTCAGTTCCTATCGAACCACTCCAGTGGGGGCTAAAAGTCGGAATTGCTGCATGCCCACCAACCTCGCACTCTTCTCCATCTCCTCTTACCCCCTCCCAAAATACAGGTACCATCGGGCCCATTCCGTTTCACCCCGGGCTCCCTAGTCTGGGCCCGCGGGTTTGGCTCCCGGGCCGGTTGGCTTCCGGGGGTCATACAGCGGCCCCGGGGTCGCCAACTGTTCGACGTCAGCCTGGATGGCCGGGTAGTGCGACGTCATCGAAACCAACTACGACCCCGCTACCCCACGGGACCGTCCTCTTCCACCACGGCACGGCCATCCACATCTTCCTCTCCTTCCCCGCCCCCTCCACCACTCCTGCCGTCTAACCGTTGCTCAGGGACAGTTACAGCACCACCACCGACGCCACAACCTGTCGGTCGCTCCGACACCCTTCAGCCGCAGCCTCTCGACCACCTGCGGGGACCATCGTCAGCGCTCCCCGTACAGCCCCCGGCCATCGACGCCGACGAACCGATGCCGTTAGCTCCACAGGTTCCTCCATCACAACCTGCACCACGACGTCGGTCGGCACGCATCGCCAGGGGAACAGCTCCGTACTCCCCTGGAGGTAGCCTTCATAGTCTGCTCCAGGGCGCCGCGGCAGACGACCTCGCAGACGTCGCAGACATCGCTTCCCCCCCCCCCCCGGAGGGAGGTATGTTCAGTCTGCCAGTAAAGGCCCCTGCCAGGCAGACCTCACACACAACGCGCCTGCACGCCGGGATACATATACGACTCCAAACAGGCGCAGAGGCATCAAAACAAACCAGGAAAATAAATAGAATCATCTAGAGGCTAAGTGGGACCTTTTCTTACAGAGGTCGCTGTACTACCACACAACGGAATTCCTGCGCCAGGCCGCCTATATAAGCGTAGCCGGAAGCTCCACCGACAGTTCCAGCCTGACTGCTGAACCAGCGTCAACTACAGAAGACCACCGGAAGTTCGCGAGAAGAAGAAGCCGTCACTCTACCCTGGATCAGGACCAGGCTAAAATTCTCGACGGTCATTTGATAACTGTACCCACCTTTGTTTATGGTTTACCAGTTGTTTTGTGTACAGAGTAATAAACCTCCAGGAACCGTTAAGAGTAGTTCACTTCAATTACCAAAAAATCTTAATTACAGATTAAATTGAATAATTTTTTAAAAAATTAAATTTGTCGTCGGTTTCGGAGTTTATGTTACTCGCATGTAGTTATTCAACTTGTATATTGATTTTATGTGAATTTAGTTGCCAATCCGTCATGCCAGTTCTAGCGCTAAAAAAGCCGCCACCATGTGTGTGTATTTCTACGTAACGACATAACACCATTTGATGATATTTTGGTTTTTGACAAGCATCCATTTTTCATTCAGATAGTGTAACAGCAGTTGAGCTGTTTTTGAGCAGTTTGTGCGATCTTTGGTAAAGTTTTTTAAAATTTAGATTGACCTGCTGTATGTAAGGCTCGATTCATTTTTCTGTTGATAAATTCTACCATCTCACTAATGCAATCTAAGGGTTGGAACATCGGTTTTGAGCAGAATTTTTACGAGTGTCCAAACTTACTTCAACCTCTGGCAAACCTCTGCTGTACGAAATCTATGTGTTATAGATACAACGCGAAAATGTGGTCCTCCTTTACCCTATAGAATTATAGGGTTGTGCTAGAAGGCTGCGACAATGGTGACATGCGAAGCCGGTAAGAACACCTGTCATTAGATCTTAAATTATTATTACCATATACATACCGAGCGTGGTGGTGTAACGGATAGCGTTCTGGCCTCGCATTCGGGAGGACGGTGGTTCGAATCCCCGTCCGGGCATCCAGATTTGTGTTTTCCATGGTTTCCCAAATCACTCCAGGCAAATGCCGGGATGCTTCCTTAAACAAGGCCATGGCCGAATTCCTTCCCATTACTTGCCACCATCCTTTCCCGTCTCTAAAGATCTTGCTGTTGAGAGACGTAAAGTAGATAAAAAAAGTTACCATATAAAATCTTCCTGGGGAATCTAGCACCGGCCATATGTTGTATATTACCAGTCCATCTAAACTCTGAATGAGTATGAATGTTTCTACTCCCTTCGTACACCTTGAAGAAGTATGAAATTTTAAAATTTTAGCTGAGTTCAAAGATTTTTGGGACAGCATTATTACAGAAGCTGTAGAAATCAGAACAACTGATTCTTTAGTTAACACGGACACTGGTTACCAAATCAGTGGGGCCTGGAAACAGGCTATCAAAATGCTGAAACAGCTTCGTCTCGGTAGTGAGCAGAAGGGTGGACGACGTCATCGTGCTTGGTTGACTTTTGTCTTCCACCGTTTCCAAGACAGCGTGTAAACAAAAAGTTATTCAGTGACGTCTATGATTGAAAATGAGGGCTGAGATCGACGCGTCACAAACATCCCACAAGTGTGACTTTTTTACGTGGCTGGAAGCCGGAGAAGAGATAATTTATTTAAAACTCCGTGAAAAACTTCGATCTTACAAACTGCGACATTGTTTGTGTAATCAGGGAGCGTGATGGACGATAGGTGACACTCGGGTCTCACATTCAGAAGCCCCGTGTTTAAATCCGCTTCCAGCGATTCAGATTTGGGTTTTCCATGTTTTGCCGGTATCACTCCAGGCACTTCAGCAGGTCATGGAAAATTTCTTCCAGTTCCTTGCCATCAATCCTTTCCTACCTCTACGTCAAAGTCCAAATAGAAAAAAGATTTAAAATAAAAGAAAAAATAGTGGAATCGAGAGCAGGCACATATATTCTCCATCGCAGTTAAAATAAATAAACGTTTCATCTGATAATGTAAAGAAATTTCTATTTATGAAAGAGTTCCAGTTTCTTGAAGTCAAGGTAATGTAGGATATAGGAAACAAATCAATACAGTAATGTTGACTGACTGACATAACAACATCTTGGTGCATAGTCTGCGGTCTTCATCAGAGAAGACCAATGGGAAGAGATCCAAGATTATTATTAATTAAAGCAGAAACAGAGATTATATTTATTTAGGATGTATTCATTTTTAGTAGGGCTAGTAGCCACAGCCGGACCTGCGAATTTACAGCTATAACACCCAATCAGAATATGCTGTATTTCAATTAACGTGGAAGTCCAGATAATGCCGAGTGTAGAACAATTATCCAGCACTGGTCAAAATTAAATAAAAAGTTCTGTAACTGGTGGAAGAAATGTGAAGTTCAGTAATTAATAAGAAAAACGCAGAGTACTTGTTTTCATGTTTTTATAGAATAAAAATGGACTTATTTTACTGGAATATCCTATTTTACTGCTTTGTAGTATCTCTGCCACAGCGATTCACACAGAGCTACGTCTTGATGTCCTGCGAGAATCTCAACACAGCGGGGAGAGCGTCCGCCTTTATTAGATTCTGTCCGAGCCAAGGGAAGCCCTCAACAGCTGCCAATAGCGCACAAAACCCGCAAGCTCCAAACTCAATCTTCGCCAAGATATGCCAACATCGTGCGCAACTCGAGGCAGTCAACGTTCCAGCAGCGTGGGATGTTGTTCCTTCCAAGTTACTCATGCTAGATCTTGGGCTTAACTATATTGTACGCCCATGCAAGCTCACTATTATATTCCGCCGCGATTTGGTATGAACGGTCGCCACAGGCAGATGCCTGAAATTAAATGCTTTAAGTCACCCAATAGGAATCACACTTGCATGTATTAAACAAAACTTTCTGGGCACAGTAATCAATCATTTATTATGTTAAGGCTCGCAAGGATGATACACAACATGCCGCCACAAACCACCAGATATATGTGATTCGTAATCAGTCTTCGTGAACCTGAAGATTGCAAGTTCGAATAAGTGGTGAACGCGATCATTCAGTCATAATTACAACCGCTCAATGTGCCGTACTTCACTTCACTGTCCATAATTCTTGGTTAAGTTCATGCAGCACTTAAACTGTAGTTAACATCGCTACTAAAGTGGCTGGTGCTCTTTCAAATGTTCCTCTCAAACAATCTAGTGTCACCTGGCACGTGGCAACATCCAGAACAGACTCGCGCAAAGTTCTCTGCAACCACTCACCATCCTTTTTCTCGCCACCGTCCAACAACTACTACTCTGCGATACTCCAAATCGCACCTCCGATATCGCGCATATCGCACATATCGATATTCGTGTAATCAGTCTGTGATGTTGCAATCTATTATCAGTGATCTATCGACAGGCGGAACATTCTGCTTTTAAACAGGGAAACTATGTAATTTAGTCAAAGAATTAATTGAAAATTTAAAATTAATCGTGTCCATTTTTTCCCATGGTATACGGGCGTCCATGACACGTTGCAGGTATGTCTACTGCATACAGTAATTGTTTTACGTGGCCCCAGAGATAAAAACATAGAATTTATGTATCGGTTATTATTATATGTTCTTACGGTTTACATTATTTAAACTAATATACTTCTAAATTATTGCTTTATTTCATGGACAGAAAAATTAATTATGACATTAGAATAATGAAAAAATATTAAAAAGTTCAACGTATTTTATCTGAAACAATTTTCATTAAACGTCCTTACTGAGTGTTAACGTCTTGGATTTTTATTTTTTATTTTTTAGTCACATGATTGAAAAATTAAAGAAGAGGGACACGGCATTAATGACTTAAGTAGCCTATGTCTTTCTAAATTCATGAAATAAAAATGAATTAACAAAAGACTGATTTGGATTCTGAACACTTGCTCAGTAATACAATGCGAACAATTATGTTCAGGGACGTGAACTAAAATGTTCAAAATCCAAAGGCTGGTTGGATTCTAACGAAGGAGACGTACTAAGCCAGTGTGTCAGAGGTAGGGCGGTCAGTTCCAAATCTATTGCTAAACATGGAATCCGAAACAAGGAGTGGACTGGTCTACTTCATATGAACAAAACGTTTCCCGTAAAATAATTCCAGATCACAACGATTTTAGAACCCGGGACCTTGAATTTAGGATGGGAGCGTCTTTTCCAGACCGAGCAAGTTCAATTAAGTGGTCAATAAAACACATATTCCTGTTATACTTCACCACAATTGGTGCAAAGGCGGTGGAATTACGCGATTGTTCGATATGCACGTATTGACGGACAAGACAAAATTATAAGAATTAGTCAATTTTGTAAAGATTAATGATAAGCGAAGGAAATTGAGTTTTGTTTTATTTTTTTGTCATACACACACATTTCACTTAAATTTCCTAGAGCATTTCAGCTACATCTGTATGTTATTTGTTTATTTTGCCAGTTATATTTGATTTAAAACAATATGGAAGACAGTTGAAATTAATTTTACTTACAAGTAATTCTATTTCATGTTCTCAGAGTCAAGGTTTTCTTTGTCGGGAAGTTTTTATCAGAAATCATTATGAATCATCTCAAGAAATTCTAAATTCAATGAAAGCCGAAACATGAACGAAACATACACATTATGGACTAGTGAAAAGTATAGTGTGACGTTACACTAACATGTAGTTTTGAAACAAGATACTAATAATAAAATTTAATGGTGAAACTGTGTAGTCAGGTCTGTGTAGTACTGTGCTATGGCATTCCACAGTGAAGAGAAATCTTGGGAAGATTCACAATGATTCATGCTAAAACCACGCGACAAAACAAACCCTGACTCTGACCATGAAATTGAATCACATGCAAGTAAAATTAATTTCAACTGCTCGCCATATTGTTATAAATGAAATTGACAAAATGTACAAATATCACACAGATGTCGCTGAAGATGCTCTGGAAAATGGTCTGAAACGCGTACGATAAAGAATAAAATAAAATTCAATTGTATTGTTGTATCATTAACCTTTATAAAACTGATTAACGTGCAATTGAGAAAATAGCCCACAACATCCTGTTTTATAAGAATTACGTTTTTACTACTTTGCATGCAGAACTCTGAAAATGAATGGTTCCGATGCATTAACTTCTGCGGCTGTTGGCAAAGATGTTGATGTTTTCACACCGCAAGGTTAACTGGCAGATACGATGACAACTAACGTCTTGTCTGTGACAACTGCGTCGCAGAAATAATTGATTTTGTCAGTGTTGATGATATTTCGGAATTAGTGACATTTTGTGCGGTTGGCACGCCTTTCGTTCGCAGAAGATCGTTGGCACTCGGTGGTTAGCAGTGATGGATACTGTCAACTGGCTCGCTGATTAATTAGGGACATACAGTAATTAACCTTCATTATTTTGTGGGACTGACAGCTGCTGTATGAATATCATATTATTTGCCAAACGACAGTGGTACCAGCACCACACACTAATTATGTTCACTCTTGTCTGCTCCCCTGTGGGCTAAACGTGCAAACGGGTTTGTCATATTAAAGGAGAAGCTCTGATATGGTGGTCAGTTTAAGGACCTAAGAGAGCCATATGCGGCCACTTCTTCGTATTTATAACCAATACTCAAGCAACTAAGGATTCTGAAGATGAAGACAGCAAGTAAATTATTGTGTAGAACATAGAGTGTGCTTGGAAAGACTTTTTTATGCAAGGAAATGTTGATTAGAACTGATTTTTTTTTTAAAAAAAAAACTAATGGCACTAAATAATTTCAGAATGGAGGATTACAGGTTTGAGTATGATTCCCAAAAGAAAATTTTATGGAAATTGCGTTGTTCGTAAGGGACATGCGGGAATTCTCCGTAGTTCAGATTTCAACTTATATTTTAATTCAGCAGCAATAGAGGTGGAATGTGCGGTACATAGAAACATTAGCATGAAAAAAATGCTTTATAAAAAAAAAAAAATCCTAGATTTTACGGCATATGATGGACGATAGCTTTAAACAAAGAACCAAATAATACTTTTCATTTATCACCTGTCAACCTCCAATGTTAAATAATGGATGATTTATCTAACTGAATTCCTTGCACATTGTGCACAATACCATCACCGATTATCGCTTAAAATTCTGTCCTGCACGAAGGACTAGGTAATAAAATGGAATAAAAATTCAATGCATCTCCTTCCAGGACTCAGTTTTTTGCATAAGTCCGTGAAAAGTCAATGAAACCATTTGGATTTTTAAACGTTCTAAATATTTTCACCTCTTTTTGTAACCAATGAATATTTGTTAATGTTGTATATTTTAAAATCGTACAAATAATATTGTAACACCCAACATGATACTAAGAATTACATCAGAGTGGTTTTAAACTAAAAACAACATAAAAAAATTTACACATAACAAGTACTTGTTTGAGCGTGTTCTGGTGAATTGTGGTTTATAAATCTATAAACTCTCTGTATGTCGTAAAACAAACGAATTTGAAAAATGTGTTGTATTAATATTTTAGCTTTGCCCTTAACATATGAAATGCCCAATAAATGGAAGAAAATAAGATGGAATTTAAATAAACATATGCTTGTACTGAAGCTCAATTAATACAAGATGTAAGAAAATTCGTTTGACAGCATATTTCTCGTCATTATAGTAAAGAGTTATTGTGATATTTAGATCTTACACACGAATCCATAATATATGGTTATGCAATGTTTCTTTTTTCCAGTATTAAACCTGCTTTGGTCGTACGGAATACGACAGTAATTCTGCTGAGGAGAAGGGAATGGCAGGCGCTGACCATTACAGATTGTGGAAGTGTTCCCTGGAGACTTGTCTTTCAAGCTACCAAGGACTGAGCTGTCTGTAACGACCTATTCTGCGCCAAATAACAACTCATAAAAGAAACGCAGTGGCGTCGAATTCTACGAAAATTACCTCAAATCCCAACGGAAACTGATATCAAAAGGAAACTGGATACCAACAGACTCCTATGGGAGGTATTGCGGAGACAAATTGCTTCCTAAACTACTTCTTATACAACGGAGGAGAATTTTAGCAGTGCAGAGAATTAATACACCTTTATTCCTCAACTTAAATTTTATAAATAATAAATTTAATATCCAACTTTGCAACGAAACAACTGTCAAACATAAATATACGAGGATGGTCTGAAAAATTCTCAACGAAAGATGCGTTCGTGTCTGAAATGTTTGCTACAATGCTTATCACCTCTATCCACGAAGAAAAAACTCTGTGTATTTATTTACGTTTACAAAACAGGATAATCGGAATTCATAATCAAGGTCGAGAAATTTATAAAACACTATTCCGTGATGAAATTATCTTGGCGAAAAGATACATACCTGCATGAGAAGATCTATGCGTTCAGTGTGATGTACAGGACAGATGACTATATTAAGATATCTTTCTACTCTGCATCATTATGCAATTACCAGTTTACGGTGATGGAAACGTTATATAAAGTAGTATTTGTATTGATGTGATTCTTTAGTCGTTGAAATCAACATGGGTATGCGATAAAATAATAGATAGTAAACAGATTAAAAATTAGGAGTAGTTATTTTACAGATTTACGATAAGATGTTATTTTCTGTAAATTAAGCAATTAATCATTTTCCCGTAACCATTAACGCTGTTTGAAAATATGATTGGATTTTGCATAATGTGTCATTTACATAAATTTTATTACAAAAAAAGAAATATACTCCTTCTGCAACGCTATTCATTTGAACACATTAATAGCAAACAATTTACCGTATATATTTTGACACAGAAGTAGTTGTTAATAGAACGAGGTAAATATTTTACTTTAGCGACTGCATTAAATGGTATTGTGCGTGTATCATTATATCCACTTAAAGAATACTCTTTTAAACATTGAAGAAGCCTGTGATGAAATTTTTCTTACAAATTGGAGTATAGAAGTTGTGTAATAAATATCGTCGAATTTTAATTAACATTAAGAAATCCATACTATATACTTACTTCCTTTTTCAGAAGGAAAATATTTACATTTGTATCATTTACGAATTGTTTACTCTATAAAAGTTTTAACAAATTAATACTTATTATAGAAAAGACACAGTTGATACAAGAAATAAAACAAAGGACAGCTATAATGTGATATCGGATGGAAAAGCAATCAATGAAAGCAGTTTCACAATAATCCTATGTTTATCTATAGATAAATATAACTGGAAGCAAAATATTCAACAACTTCTTAAAAAAACTGAATTCTGCAACATTTTCACTGACGGTAATATCTGCAATAGCTAATACAGAAACAAGAAAGTTAGCATATTTTGCACATTTTCACTCCTTGCTCACTTATCACTCTTCACAAGCACAAAGGATATTTAAATAAAAAAAGCGTGCCTTAATGGTTATTTGTGGAGTTAGCCCACGGACGTCGTGCACATATCTGTTTAGAAATCTAAGAGTACTTCCAATGCCAGTACAATATATATACTCCCTACTATCGTTTGTAGTGTAAAATCAATCTAAACACTAGGAATAAATATAACATTAACAAGGATTACAAGTGACTGTTAATTGTACAGAAAGGGATAACATGTACTGGAGCTTCCCTATTCAATGTTCTCCCACAAGAAAAAAAATATTATCTAAGAAAACCTAACTGCTTTAAATCCAAACTGAAAGAGCTTTTGCTTCGGAACCCACTTTAATCTGTGAAATATTTTTCTTCTTAGAGTTTGGTAACTAAGAATGATTTAGAAAATAGTATATATTTTGGTGTATGGAAGGGTAAAGTGACAAAATTGTCCACAATTAAAAAAATGATTTGTAGTCTTTCTTTGTGTTCAAACGGTTGACAAATGCAGTAAATACACTGTCTGCAAATTTCACTGATATGTAGTAACTAACATGGAATAATATGTATTTACAAATTCGAGCGGAAATTTATCAGACTAATAGGTTTTTCAGTTGTTGGGGTTATTATTGATATTGTTAATAAGTGTCCGTAATGTTCCACATACAGTGGCAACTAACACGAGATAATATGGATTTACAGATTACAGTGGAAATTTATTATGCTAATAGGTCCGTAAGGAATTAATTAGTTATTAGTTGCGAGTAATATTATTGGTATTCTTAAAAAGTGTATGCACTGTTCCACATAAGTAGTAACTAACATGGGATTGTATTTGCAGATTACAGTGGATGGTTGTTAAGTAGCTGGTTATCAATTGATGGTAACATTACTAATGATATTAATAACTGCATATACTCTTCCACATCCCCAAGTCTGTTCTCACATGGGATCAAAGTGAACATATCTATCTATCTATCTAGAAGTCATAAAGTGATTAATGCAATTGTGTGCCGATATCAGAATATCAACAAACATCTGCAATGCGGTACTTTTCTAAACAATGGATTAACTTGCTTTGATAAATATTTGCATTTAATGTAAGATTTCATTTTGTTTCATCTTGGTACGCAGTTAACATGTATTTTGTTTTTAGTTGATACTAAATCATAGCAAAGATTTTAATACAATCAGAAAAATATTAAAAACCTTGCCTTTCCATCAGCAATTACTCCTAAATGGTACTAAACTACATTATGCGATCAAAAACCTTTTGATAAATTTACGTATGACAGATAATAGCAGATGACAGGCGTGATGTCCAATGCAACTGAATTCAATCAAGGTTTTGTTTCAGCGTGATAACATTTCAATTAATCGGCGATTCTCCAATGGGAGTAGCAGAAAGGCACCTCACAGAGTATAAACGGAAATCAGGTGACAGCTGAAAATGATATTTAATAAAGGTTAAAATTTAATTTAACTCATTGGTTGTGCAAACAGTGCTTAAGAGCAATTCTAATTGATTTGTTTAATGATATCCTGAAACTTCTATTTTTACTAAAAATATTTGGTATGATATTATATTGAACAAAAAGTCGAATAAATAAAACGAAGCGTTGATGTTTAAGAATAAATGAAAGAAACGTGACGCCATGATTATGACAAAAACAATATTTTCTAGTTCAAATTCCTTTAGGGAAATGGACGCCTCATTTAGTGCTACAATTTGACTCCAAAAAATAATATGATGACCTGCATTGTATCAGCATCAAGTCTAATACACATCATTAGCAAGAGACGTGAATGCATGATCACGAAAAAAATATTGTCATAGCTCAGGGTTTAGGTTTCGTACAAAATAATATCATACAATTTAATAGTAATAGCCAAAACATGAGATAGAAGGGAAAACTGAATTGGTCAGGATGGGAGGGAGGGGGAAAGGAGGGTAGGAGCTCATAGTAATGGGTGTGCTATGATACGGGGCACAACTAAGACTCTACGGTAACGATTTAGGCGTCGTTTTCGGCAGAAGGCGGGTTCGAATACCAGTCCACCAATCCAGATTTTAACGTTTTCATAGTTTCCAGTGTTCATAGTTTCCTAAATCACTCCAGGCGAATGCCTGGTTCCTTCTAAAAGCCATTGCAAAATTCCTTCAAGTTCCTAGCCCCCGCCAATTTTTCGCATTTAATGTCCTCGATTTCGACAAGGCGTAAAGCCATATAAAAAAAGGGAAAGAGAGTCTTTGATCCTAAGATAGTAAAAGAAAATTAACAACACAAGTTCTCTGTCGCTTGCAAAGATTTTTGAGGTGCCGAAATCTGCAACCATTGTGTACAAAGGAGAATTCACAGAAGTGAGAAAGAAAGCTAAATTTGGTAACACTAATTATCGGAAAATTATAGTTTGCTGTTGATTGGTAATGGTCTTAAAATGAATTTAAAATATAATTGAAAATATTGTCATTACTTTGGTGAGCTTAACCATGTTACATTTTTAAGTTTCCTGATGTTATTTCCATCCTCTTGTAATGTTAAATTTTTCTTCAGAATTGATTGGTTGATAGAACCTGTGAGAATGGAAAAGCTTAAGTGCGGGCGTCACAAATATCTATCAGTGACAGTTTAGGCTACAGATTTTCGGAAGTAAATCCTGGATGACGAAAATGAAAATTTATGACAGGTGCTCTATAAATTTCCGATGTATTGAGTTTTGAGGCGAAACATATTTTTATAAAAGTAGGAGGAAGAGCTTTTAGGCTGATTACCTGACAAAAAGGGGGTTTCGGCAGCTTGCAGTGACAGATAATCTAAATCAGTGTTTGGTCTGAGTATCACTTACGGCGAAGTTTAGATGAGTGTAAGATTAAATATTTTCTTAACACAACCGTTTGAAGTCGCATTTTTAACAGACTGTGGGACAAGTGTTAAACTTTAGCGTGTGTACACCTCCCGAACCACTTGACTCATTTCCTACAGAATGAATAAGCTGTAAGATTGAAAAATTGTGTATTCTTGTGTTTGTCATATATTCTTCAACCGTCGCAGCCTTCAACTTTGGTGAGTGATGATTCATTTTCCCTTTCCTTGTCATTTATATTGCCTAAAGCCGTTTCCTTTCTCCTTAGTTTAATTACAATCAATAGTTCAGAAACTCCCGTCTTGATTGCTATCCTGTAACTGACGACGACGTATGTGAACGCACAAAAATTGGCTGTAGGAAGCGAAAGATTCTAGAGTAATAAGTACAATGGCGTCTGCAACTACCTACCTTACTCATAACAATTTTCTGTGTGGGACAGATAAGAATTCGGAAATGGTAATTTAGTCAACTAAACACATGGGAGTAGAATTATTGGAATGTCATTTACAAAATTTTTCTCTTTGATCCCTCCCACTCTGGCGCAACGTACTTAGCACATGACTAGGACAGAGCGAATGCTGAGTGTGCTGAACAAGTAAGATTAATTATACTAATTAAGACGTAAAACGAAGGAAATTTTCTACTGTGTCTTTGGATATCTGGCACCAATATTTTCTAATCGAAATGCTTTCTTTTACGCAACACCCAGAGTCTGAAATATAAATGCTGAGCAAATTTCTAAATCTTCCTTTTTCTGATTTACAGGTATGCCGAAACACTGTAAACGTCAGAAACAATTAGTTGTGAGTGCTCGTTTCTTCCAGTGAACCATTGTTACATTAGAACTGACACTGGTGGTCGCTCCTAATGCCGCACAGTTGCCAGCCCTGCGCACAGTAGTGGTGGAGATGCAATCAGGGCGCTCTGTACGACAGCCGGCGTCACATGTGATGGCGCAATTTCCCGCGGCTGACCGACCCCGCACAACAACTGCCCCTGCGCCACCGTTTCCGTCATTACTGCAACGCCCATGTTCGTGTACACTCGCTGGACAGTAAGCGGAATTCTCTCCTAATGACATTTCTGTATCTGGATGGCAAACAAAAGTTGAATTTTTGACACTACTTCAATGTTAGGATTCAAATGTGAGGTAAAATCCATATACAGGAGAACTCCAATTATCCGAATCAATTGGGACCGGACCCCATTTGGATAATCGAAAATTCGGATAATCGGATTTTTTCCGAAAAAGGTTCTATTTTAATTAATTATTGCATCTATGTTGAAAATGCCTTCTTTTCCAAGGTTTTTTTTTTTTTTTTTTGGTGCTTTTCTGCAGTCATCCGAAATCTGGGTTGGTTTTTATACTTAATTAAAAAAGCGATTCGAATAATCGGCGATTCGGATAGTCGGAGTTCGGTTAATTGGAGTTCTACTCTGCAGTATATATATATATATATATATATATATATATATATATAAAGTAGTTTTGAATAATTATTGACCAGCACATACGTCCTCACACAGTCATTTAATTGTTTTCCTTGAACATTTTTGTTGAGGAGTTTTATGAAGGAATCAGGGCATGTCGGTATATTGCATACTGATGTTTAAATTCATCTTCATTACCCATAGTCAAAATTTTACACAGGCACATCGTCGTTCATCCACTGAACCAGTTTAGGTCTTTCAGAAAGAGGAACGGCTGATGAAAGTAAGTGAATGGCACGAAAGATTGATAGAGGAATAAACATCTGCAGAAGGTGATTCAACACTAACTCGTACCTAGCAGCAACTGTATGAATGATACAATGAGTTACACTCTCGAATCTCTTTGAGAATTGATCTAACAATATTTACTATCGACAAAGAAGGCTTGTAAAACAAAGAGGGCAACAAACTGTATTAGAGCAACAAAGACGTTTTTCGGCCAAGTTTACTCAATCCCCCATACCGTACAATGTGGGCTTGTCTTAGAGGATGTTAAAATACACATTATTTCTATCATTCTTTCAGACCAAGGACCTCAACACTCTGTTCCAAGAGAATAGCACGATTACAAGAGGGTAAATGAGATAAGACACCAACGACAATAGCTCTCTGAAATGCCACGATATTTAAGAGTCACGATATTTAATAAAATGGCGAGATGGTTTTATCCAAGTAACGGTTTGTCTTTATAAAAACGGTCTGAAGTTTTTCGCGGAGAGTTACGACAGTACAGTTTTCTCACAGTGTGTTTGATGTATTACTGTACTTTATTTCGTATGATTCAGCTGTTAAAAGTTTTTGATTATCTGTAAACAGAAACATTCAATTTCGTTCAGAATTTACACAAGCAAAGCAGACTACGGACATGTAGTTTTTGTAATTAATTAACAAGGTTACTGATATTATCGAAAATGAATTGTACATTGTTTATCGTGGACGTTGGAATATTTAGTATGTGTCTGAAGGCGTCTGTAGAAAATCAAATTTATTTGACAAATTTGTTTGTCAAATTTCACGTTTTCATCAAATAATGACACAAACGCTCAAACCAAAGATCAATCAAATTTGTCAAACTTCCCTGTAGTTTCCGTCTTCTCCTTATTGAGACTTGACGCAATGAGTAATAAAGATAGAGTATATTTGGCGTATGCTCTAGCCCTGTGTATTAAGAAAGAAAAAAGCGTAGACTTTGGTCTAGTAAATGATTGAAATTACGGAAAAAATATACCTACGAAAATTTATTTCGAGAAATACTACGCACAGAACCAGATGATTACCCTAACTTCTTGCACTTGGACCACAAAACTTTTGAAGAACTACTATCACCACTACGTCCTCGTATTGAAAAATGGACACCGTTATTCGCAAGTCTATACCAGCTACTCAAAGATTATCAATAACTTTGACGTATCCAGGTACATGCGCGGATTTTGAAGCTCTCAAATTTCAAACCTTCATTGCACCTCGTATACTGAGTGAAATTATCATTAAAACTTGCGAAGCAATAAGTGAAACATGCCATCAAACATGCCGTCAATTAAAATTTATATCCAACAGGTCAAACACGTAGATTGTTTGAAGAAGGCTTTAAACAATGCCGCAGATAATCAAATAATTTGACGAATACATAAAATTTGACAAAATTTTTTATCGTCTACAGGCGCCTTTAGTTTTACAGTATTCAACTGTCTGCAGCTGGTTGAGTGGCAATAGTGCCATATCTGGGTATCTGGTGGGAGGCAACTTCAGAAATGAAGCAAAATTGCGTTTGAAGGGTGCTAAATTTATGTCGCAGTGACCTTCTTTTTCCTTTTAGCCCCACTACTACACCTGGCTGTGACAATGGGATGACGACAATGGTGGCGGCAACCTCATAGTTTTTACCCCGGCTCGGAAAAATTCGCAGATCCGTCATTGGGTAGCAACGCACTAAGCGTTTAAACACGAGATCCCAGTGTCTTTGGTTTTTGTCCAATCTGTGAAGAGGAACTGTTTAATTTAGTTGTGTCTCAGTTAAAACTCGCATGATTAATTGAATCATGGAATAAATTCTGCATAACTCCTTAATTAAGTGAGCTGTTTTTACGGATTTCCGGCCCCCCCCCTCTCTGATGAGACTTCGTGAGATCTGGTCCGACCCCCCCCCCCTCCCACGGGTGAGATCTGGTCTGAGATCCCCACCCCCTAGAAACTGCCCTCGCAACTTTTTGAGACCTTTTTTTTATTTTTTAGGTCTCTTCCAAAGCCGGTTACACCCCCCCACGTTTCGACGAAATACCCCCCTATAATCGACTTTCGCGTCATTTGTAGACCTTTTTTAGCACTACAGTCTAAGAAACATTTCAAAAATCTCACGTGCGATTTCCGTTGAACCCCCCCCCCCCTTCCTTCCCACTTGGTGAGATTCTGCCGGACCCCTCCCCCATCCCACCTCACGTAATTTATGGACGCCCCCTTACGGCACAGAACGCTTCAACGCGGTAATTTTGAGAATATTTATACCATTACGACCTATAAAACATTAACTTAATCGATTGCTGGAATGCTGGTTGATACCATTGTAGGAAACCTGCTAACGTAAGCCAATGACAATTATAGACTACCAGTTATTACACAATTATGCATTTAAAACTGAGGTAAAGAATATGTTATGTAAATTGAGAGTAAATGCAGAGTCTTCATCTACGCAAAAAAAAGGAAGAAGAAGAAGATAGGTGGGTTATTGGTCGAAGAATTAGCAGTAGTGCATGGAAACGAAAAGCTGACCATGGGCATAAGCTATCGCTAAATTTCATTCATAAGGGTGTGGGAAAATTTTCTTTTGTAAGTTAGGGTGTCAGGGGTTGGAATAAGTTACAAGGGAAGTGATGAGGAATTTACCAAAAACGCTTTTTTTTGCTTTTTGTAAATTTATTTATATTTAAAAGGGAATCAAATAAACGAATAATGCAGTATGAATACTGAAAATGACTGTTTCTGAAGCTGTGCAGCAAATACCTTTTACTAAAAACTCTATTCTCTCCATCAAGTGGGCAATACGAAGCAATCTGTACCGATTCCACAGAACCGTAATTATGTGGGGCAGTCCCCACCACAGATATTATTGCAGTGCACTGCGCTCTAATTGAGCTAACTGCTAATAACTGTTCAATTAGTAGCGAATGGGGTGTGGTCGGGCGGTAACGAGGCCCCGGACCCCTACACGCAACACAAGAGCTTCGGTCTGGAGTCGAGGGCTCTCGGGGTCAGTCCCTGGCCACAATCCGCATCAGATCACGCTGCGTCAGAACTGCAGTGCGTAGGGGCTCTGCAGAGAAATAGTCTGTTATTACTCAGTATCCAGCGAAAACAGCTTTAATACCGTAAAGGAAAGAGGTAACGAACGGACCGAGCGTGGTGGGTGAACGGTTAACCTTCTGGCCTCACATTCGGGAGAACGCGGGTTCGAATCCCCGTCCGGGCATCCGGATTCTGGTTTTCCATGGTTTCCCCAAATCAGTCCAGGCGAATGCCGGGATGCTTCATTCAAAAAGGCCATGACCGAATTCCTTCCCGTTCCTTGTCCCTAGTCCTATCCCTCTTCTAATGATCTCGGCCGTCGACAAAGCATAAATCCATAAGTTAAAAAAAACCTTAGGTAACGATACTATTTCTATGTATTTATTACAAAAAATTGAGATAAACGAATTATGACAAGTGCCCATAATGCTAACGGTGCGAACTAGGAGCAGTACATGGAAAGGAACAGATGATAATGACCACTAGATGATACTCGATTTTAGGCATAAGGGAGAAGGAAAATTTTGTTTCATTGGTAAGGGAGGAAAGGATAGGAATAAGTTACCAAGCAGACTGGAGAACAGTGTGAGATAACGAAGGTTATATACATATCACTCTATAATTTTTATTCACGTACACTGACTCTGGAACAAGGAGTTGCTAACAAAGAATATCTGTGAAACAAGGAGTAGCTGGCGAATGGTATACAGTATCTTCTGTAACAGTCCGAAGAAAAAGAAAAGATTTTTGTTATGTCGATTTAAAATATAAGAGAAAGGTTTGAAGTTGGGGGCCAAGAGTAGTTACAAGTGTTATCTATGGAAGTGAACTGCATAATTTTAAAATAAACGAAATCTGTGAGGTAGACTCAGCTGATATATAATATTTTCATTTTTATATTTCACAAACAAACAAAGGTAAACTATACGGCCGATAAAATAGCTTACAATAATTTGCTAAAAACCGTGAATAATAATAATTTTTTTAAAAAAGGGAAACGGTATGCTGCTAGGGAAATTATACGAAAAGAATTTAATATAAAAATTAATGAGAAAAGTGCGTAATGAAGTTGGCACAAGAGAATGCGTTCCATCAGAATTAAATAAAATTAAAATTCTAACACAGCGGCAAATAAAGTGGCATTGTTGGTGGAATATTCAGAAGGATTGTTCGGCCGCCAAGTGACAGAGTTTCGATTCGCCTAGCAATGCGCCTCTTGTCGTAGCTAATTAACCGAAACCGGGAATCCTACCGAGTATATGGGACCTACTGCTTAACGTGGAATTCGACCACGGAAGAGTTCACATTTGACAGCAAGCTGCGCCAGAGGTGAAGATCGAGTTAACGTCCTTTGTAAATCCCAGACGAAACCGAGATTCGAACCGGGGACCTTTCGATTTCCTGTACATGCAATCAGACCGCTCTCTAACATAAACATAACAATGTAGCTCGGACACATCAAATGTCTGTCTTAGGTAGCGATAGATGATATATACGACGAACAATACAGGCATTGCAAGGAACTACATCAACTATATGTCATCCTGGCAAGAAGTTGCTAGAATGCAAAAGACTTCGACATCAGCGGATACAAGAGAGCGAGGAAACCAGCAGATTGCAATGGTTATCACTTCGTACTTATACAGCAATGCGTAGGCCTCTTCTACAGACAGTGCTAGGTTAATTGCATGGTGTGACAAATCACGACAGTGAGAGCAACAGGTGAATTCACTATCTGCAGATATTCATCGCCGAACGATAGATTTTTGTTTTTTTGTTTTTTGTTTTTTAACTGCTTTACGTCTCTCAACAGCGAGGTCTTTAGAGACTTGAAAGGATGGGGGCAAGGAATGGGAAGGAATTCGGCCATGGCCTTTTTAAGGAAGCATCCCGGCATTTGCCTGGAGTGATTTGGGAAACCATGGAAAACCCAAATCTGGATGCCCGGACGGGGATTCGAACCGCCGTCCTCCCGAATGCGAGGCCAGAACGCTAGCCGTTACACCACCACGCTCGGTCCGAACAATAGCAGAACAGTTCTTTTAAGATCTGCTGATTTTTTTAAACACTCATTACGTGTTTCATTAGAAAAACTGAAAGAATTAAGGCTCAGTGTTAAGTTTCTGCCATCAGTCCTATAATACCCCTCACAAGCCTCTCAGACAATTTCCAGATCAGCTCGCCAGAAAATCAAACTCACGACAGACCTTTAAATATGCTCCTTACACACGCTCTATCTACTCCCAAGCAGGATGACCTCTCTCCATCTAGTAAATTATTTCTCAGTGGTTAACATTATTAACTTAACTATCGGTCCTGCTAGAAGTAAGAAAAATTCCGCACTGGCAGCCTGCCAATTGGTATCATAATAAAAGAGAAGTATTGTGCTGAATAACTGTCAGCATTTGCATAGGACGCTATTAGGCCGCAGGGAGAGATGCGAGGAAGACCTCCTGTAATAAATACCGCCCACAACATCCTTCCCACCAATTAGGAGCGCCGAAGGTTTCGCGCTGTTCGAGGATTAAGCGCTGTCAAGGCTGTTAGCGACGGCATTACACTGTAAAAGATTTTTAATAAAAGATTTATCATATTTATTTTATAAAAGGAATTTTATGATCTTTTATAGGATCCATTGAACTACATAAAATTTTTCATCATAGTTCTCCGAAATGAATGAACGTGTATGCTTATGCAGCCGCAATACGCGCAACTTTCAAACTATGGTTTTATTGAAAAAAAGAGAAGTAAACGTATTTGGGTTAGATTGTGGATTGCAACAAATTGAATACCTTTGATCAAACAAATCCAACAAATTGAATTCCTTTCATCAAACTTTAGTGAAAGAGTCACAATGTGAGGACGTGACATATTATAAAAATTATGATCGAACCAGCAGCTTAAGTCCAATAAATTCTTACCACAATATTTTCAAATATTTCTGTATCAGAATTATTACCCCCGAATTTAAGGATACATACTACTGAGTGTCTATTTTTAGGGTGTATGTGTAATAGGTTGTACTCAATTGCTGTTGGTGGATCTACACTATTCTGTAGTATGGCACCTGTATTGATCAGCTATTATTCAAAAAATCAGTCAAGTACCAACATCTTAATCCATTAATTTTCTTTTTCACGTCATCGAAGCACAGCCTGCTTTCATAGAACCAGTTACCTTGGCAATCTTTGCGTAAGTGTCCAACTTTTTTTCCTATTCTTATAGTCTATATATTTCTGATTGTACAACATTTTCTTCTGTTTATAACGGGAAATCAAGATTTTCTTGGATTCGGCAGTCCTAACAAACTTCAGTAGCTTTCCTTGCGCCATTTTCTTTGTTTACTTTAAAATATTTTGTAAAATGTAATACATTGGCATTACATTTTATAAAATATTTCAAAGTAAAAGAAATCCTGTATAAAATGTGTTCCATTATACTGAAAATATTTATATACCCATCCGGCCATCAAGATTTCCTGCAATGAATACCAGGATGATTGCTTCATAAAAAATGGCCGAATTCCTTCCTAAAAAGAAACACTCGCGTTCTTTTTCCTCACCCAAATGTCTGGTGGTTCTAGTAACCCAAATTTCGGTGAGACAAATAAAAAAATATTGAATGCATACTGCTAAAAATTTTATTGATTTTTTTTTATTGTTATTAGAACTGAAAGTTTTAAATCACGTAACAATCATTACAAATATTTCACAGTTTTTCTTTCTTTTAGCTCATCCAGACAATTTAACCAAAGATATTCCCTCATTAGGTGTTTAAACCAGTACAAATTGTGTTTTCGATGTTTTAATTCGTTTAGTTGCTTACAACCTTCTCTTTGTGGCTGTGATTTTATAACTAGACACTACCCCAACAAAGTCAACTCGCGTAAGAGTTATTTGATATGCGGCGGAAATTAAGGCTCTGCAACGGGAAGGTGTAGGAAACTCCGCAGACTTATGATTTATGCTAAGTGCCAGACAACTACAGCCACTGTCTTCAAGGACTTTTCCCACGATGTCTTCTCATCCAAAATTTACATAATTACCGCGGAGGAAAATTCATACCGCGCGTTTTAGTGTAAATTGTGCTTTATGGAGTTATTTTTTGTCCTTATTTGTTACGCGTCAGCCAAACAGGGGAAGAAATGTTTCGTGGTGTTTTGGTAGAGCACTTTTTACCGCTTTTTAATGTGGCTTTTCTTATTGCATTATTCATGAGGAAGGTCAGCAACTTTACATCGCTGATAAAAGAAACTGGGTTCATGGAAAAGGCGTTTACTGAAGGTGTACATTTTCTTTTCTTTTTTCTCAAAAATATGCTTCTGTTGAAGTAAAAGAGCCCTTATTTTCAGTTGCGTCAACATAAATATAGAGCCATTGTGTTATAATCGCACATGAAGTTAGATTTGCTTGGCTAATTTAAGGTAAGGAGATCCAACTTTGATTTCATTTAAGTCAGCGATTCATGTTCAGTGCATGTAGTTAGTGAAAAACTTTACACCATTGTTATAAACTATGATCGAATGCATTTCGCGTAGGAAAACTCTGGAAGAAATATCGTATTAAAACTGTCACTTGCTATTAATCAGTATTTTTTTGTAAAGCAGTCTGAAAAGGGTCAATCAGAATTGCGTGTCATCGGTTTAATAGTAAAAATAAATAATACTGACAAGAAGTAATAGTAATTTCGCTAGTGTGATATATTTTCCTAATAAAATATGACTTCTGCAGAGTCGCACTTTTAAGTGTTTCTTCGAATTTATAAATATGCAGATCTTTAGACTCGGTTGGCTCTAAGGAAAATGAAAAATCGAATTATTTTCCAATAATAATGAAATGTTTAGAAACCATTGATTTTTTTTTTTAAAATCTGAGTGCTATAAGTTACGTAACTACAGTTTGTTAGAAGCACTTATAAATATTTCAGTAGTTTCAATTCATCGCGGTAGTGTAGTGATCTATGCACTCATCTATCACATCTCTGTTTGGTTCACGGCCTCGTGTTTTTCTTCTATCAAAACTTGCCACGAATTTTGTCATAATGATATTTTTAGTCGGATCATAAATTTCTGTTCATGCAGAACCAGAGGACACTTTCTTAATATTAATTTTCCTCAGCGTTGACAGTGATTTTAATTTCGAAACAATTAAGTCACAACGAATGATTTCAGATTTTTTTTTTTTTAATTGTGAAGTGAAAGTGTACAAATATGATAAAACCCGTTCACAACGATTCGCTGATATGTCCATCACATGGACCCACATAACACAAGGAATCGAACTGCCGCCAAGATTGCCGTTTCGTCCAGAGCTCTGTTCCTTCAGCTATGCCGAGTTCTCTTTTGCTAAAAGCATCAGCGTTGATATAGGTTTGGACGCATCACTACAGCTTATTCATTCGATTTTTACGCAGGTACGAATTCATAGGTGAACGACGGTGAAATAAGAATTTTAAATCTCATGAGGTCTTTTGATACATTTTAAACAACATACGCTGTTACAATATCTTCATCTGTTCACTAACTTTCAGGTATCTCCGAGACAAAAGACTGCAGACCCAGTAGTCTTAAATTATTTCATTTTAGCTAACATTGAGCCACCAGACTTGAATTTACAATAATTGGCTTAACTATTTTCAAATATAAACTTCCACTCCTTAGAACTGAGTAAAGTTACTTAGACAGCGCGCCTATTCACACTAGTGTCTACGTAATATCCCAGCAAATATCTCCACTCCAAATCTAACAAGTACCCTGTTAGACGAGAACTTCTCCAACAGAATGAAAGACTTCAGAAGCACCAATGTTACTTCAGTCACATTCCTTTACTTTTAACACGTAACTGATAATGATGAAAATTAATAGAAATAAAAAAATTATAACCAAACACCAGCCATTTTGTTTCAAATATATCGATGCCATGACGAATTACAGAACACGAGGTAATATCTGACTTAAACTCAGAGAAACATGCGATTCGGTTATACAGGGTGTTACAAAAAGGTACGGCCAAACTTTCAGGAAAAATTCCTCACACATAAACAAAGAAAATATGTTATGTGGACATGTGTCCGGAAACGCTTACTTTCCATGTTAGAGCTCATTTTATTACTTCTCTTCAAATCACATTAAACATGGAATGGAAACACACAGCAACAGAACGTACCATCGTGACTTCAAACACTTTGTTACAGGAAATGTTCAAAATGTCCTCCGTTAGCGAGGATACATGCATCCACCCTCCGTCACATGGAATCCCTGATGCGCTGATGCAGCCCTGGAGAATGGCGTATTGTATCACATCCGTCCACAATATGAGCTCTAACATGGAAAGTAAGCGTTTCCGGACACATGTCCACATAACATATTTTCTTTGTTTGTGTGTGAGGAATGTTTCCTGAAAGTTTGGCCGTACCTTTTTGTAACACCCTGTATAAACTGACATATCTTTGCCTCGTACAAGTATCTCACATTTAGTGTTAAATAAGTTTCAGATAACGATAACTGCAATGACAAAAAAAGCTTAGTTCGATCGACATAACGGTAAACCATCGGAAAGTTTATACTGGAAATATTGAAAACAGTTAGAAATATTAGCGGTACCACTAACTGTTTCAAAGATGAATGCGTGCTTAGTAGTGTCAAACATCATCAAGAGAGAAAAGTTAACTGTTTAGTTAATTCCACGTCAGCTTATGAACTACGATTCCCTGACTCTTAGGTGAGATGTATTGTGTGTGCATTGCAGGTGTATTTTCACGCGCGGCAGGCGCGGGAAAGTGAGTTACGCCGTCGTTTGTATCCGCTGACAGCTGTGAAACACCAGTCACGCTTACAGATATATAACAGACAGCTAGAGCAACAACCACATGTTCCTATCACTCAGAGCCACCTCTAAATCGCTGAAATTACTGTTCCCTCTTTACAACCGTTACAAAAACACGTGTTTAAACAAAAATCAGAGATGTTATTTTGAAACAATAAACGTAAAATCTTTTTTTTTTCTTTTCAATTTGACGTCTTACTGTTTAATTTAGAGGAAATTTAACTTTTTGTATGAATTTCTGTCTGTATTTGCGGAATAAGTTACAACTATTTGGATTCGTTAAGACCGGCCACAACAAAAATTTCGAGTTTGTTACTTCATATATATTGATTCGAAACTTTTTGACACTCCCAGTATGTACAGTACGTAACCACGGTTTGATGTTATGTACTGTCAAAAAATGTCTATATATCAAGACCAGTCATCATTATCCTGCGTTAATTATATATATATATATACATGTACAAAGAACATTAATTTTAACCAAAACACTATACTTATATATTTTTTCTAATGTTCTTTCTGTTAACCTCTTTCATTTTGAATCATTTTTCACGTGTTGGTGAACTGAATGGAGATAATTTGGATAACTGTATTTCAATCTGCGATGGAGGATTCTTTTCTGACGACGACACATTATCGTTCCATCAAATTAATGATTTTATATCATGGCTGTTTGGAAAAATGTCATCGGTATTGTCTTCCATTACAGAGAAGTAATTATGATGCAAACTATTCCAAATCTTTGAAGCAAAAGTTCGGTATCTATCGGTGGCGAATAGTGTTTAAACACACTTAATGATCTTCCAACAAAGCTTATAGGGTTGTTAGTACTGTTGATGCTTGCAGACAGAATTTTAAATAATCATAAAGTGAGAAAAATTTAATTTGAATTAAAATATATTCTCTTGATTTCCAGAAATCACCAACATTCACATATAAAACAAATGTCCGAAGACTGAAGATATAGTTTAACAGTACACCAAATAAAATTAACGCGGTATTTGTATCTATTTATTGAATTTAACGTTTCATTTACCTGTAGTTTAGGGAGCGTGTATAAACCACGTAGCTCCATTTTGGCCTCCTGTGAACCCCCCCTCCTTCCCACGTAGCCCTACGTGGATTTTGCCTCTACCCCCCTCTCCGCCCCCACGTAGCACGTAGATTTTTTTGAATCCTTTTGATTCCAGAAAACATTTTGTACTGTTTTCTCTTGTCAGACTATTGTAAATTACATACGGAGGTAATTAACTGAGGGAAATAAATATTCACATGCCGTTGTGAGTTCTGTTCCTCATTTTAACTTTGAAAAATTTTATAAATGGAAAGCTACGTGTCCTGGCTTGGAACCTCCTCTCCCACCACGTAGGACAGCTAAGCCTTCAGCCAACCCCTCCCCCCCCCCTGGGCCTAGCCACGTAGTTTGTGCACGGTCTCTTACTAAATTCACGTCTCAAAGCGAACGATTTCGATACGAGTTAGGGTGAATAATTGACTATGATGTTTTTCATCAAACTTTAAATCAGCTGATACTGGAAAATATTAAGAGAATTGGATGATTTAAGAATTTATCATCTATAATGAAGAATATCGAAATGTGAGTTCAAAGGTGGAAAAAGGTGGAAGAAGGCATTGAATTCATAAAAAAAAAAAAATCGAACAGTTGACTACAACATGGTGATGATTTTTGGTCGGAGATAACTGTTTATAAATAGGGTAAAGTTTAAAAGCAGGTACAGAATATGTCCGGAGTGAATTTCAAACTTAGCATCCGAAACCATCATGAACAGGACTTTTTTCAGTACACTGAAACTTGTGGGGATTACACAAAATGACAGCGTGTAAATCACTTGCTTGACGCAATTGTTTCAGTGAATAATAAGTAAGGTCTTGTGGCACAACGCTGCTGGGGTAGCTATGCGCCTCCACTCTCTGATTGCTACCTGGCGATTCGTTTATTTATCGGGGGCTGCGCACGTATGCACACACCTGCCGACACGCCGGGCGAGCAGACGCAATGCGTCTCACCCACCCTCTGCCACCCCTCACGATCGAAGCTGACCGCAGCCGGGACCAACCACGTTTAGAGGGGCCACCTCACCAAAAAACACTATAGATAATCTCTCAAACAAGAAATATGCAGAGGTCCTAAATTCGAAATAAGGTAACATCTGTTGTTACTTCAGATATACAATCTAATAATACACTGATTTATATGTTATTATTTTAAACTAGCGGAGTTCCCGGCGTTTGCCGGTATAGTTGGCGTAGATTTAACCGTACCCTATTTTTATTCCCGCAAAACATTTGTACAAAGTTTCATAAAACACGCGCCAACTTTTTCGGAATTAAAGCAAACTTACATTCACCCGCCCCCTACCAAGAAACTGGTGGGCTGAAGTTTATTTGCACGTATACTATTTTCATTAGTCCGAAAAGATTCATGTATATCAAGCTTCGATAATTTGGTTAAGAAATTTCATTACTACATTATTGAACAACCCTAGATGATGTTAAAAACTCACGTTTGATTCAATTGCGAAGTGAATGGATATACTTGTGGCTCGAAACGCCAGATCCTTTAACTCTGCAGATAAAATATCAAATGTGAAATTATCGTAAACAGTAGACTAATGCTGAAGGTCAGAGACATTGCCCAGAGATCGTGCATAAAGAAAATCTCTGTTGTTTTTACGGCTATCTATGTCGTTTAAAAATTGATATCCCGAATTAAAGGAAAGAATACTTCAACCTATGGCTTTTAAAAATTGAAAATATCGAATTAAAAGAAATAATACTTAAAGTTTTGTTTAGTGTGCAAAATAGTTATTACTGTAAGTTAACTTATTGCTTTAATTAAAGGCTATGGTCAGAGACATTGTGTTGTGTGTTTAGTGCGGAGTATGCGGCATCTAGTGATTTCTCCTGTGGAATTTCTCACCATATGTTCAGAATTTCATTTAATGCTCCTAAATTATTTAACGTTGAAACATAAGACATGCCAGACAAGTGAGTTAAGTTTCTAAGCTTTAAAATGGTGAAAACTCCATCGAAATCTGCCCCGTAGTTTCCGAGTTTTTATACGACCAATATATCCTGTTTTCGTTTTATAGATATAGATAGAAGATAAACTAATTAAGTATTAATGACAATTCATCAGCAGCAACTGTAACGATTTGGATGAATCTGACAGTATTACTGATAACATGCTCATTTTTTATTATAGAAAAGGACTGATACATTTTTTATATCTGAAATTATTGTTCTGTTACTAAGCTTGTAACCAATGAGGGGCCGTCGAGTACTCATCTTCAGTGCTTCTAACGTTCTTGATGGTTCAATGAAATGGTACAGTATTGTTAGCAGAACATTTGACAGGTGAACGAGTCTATTAATGGAATAAAGGTGAAATGATTCGTTATTATTCCCAGTCGCTGAGTTTATTTAGTTATCTCACTTGGTAAATATCCAAAGTTGAAAGTGAACGCTATACTACATGTAAAACATGATGTTCGATTGTATGTGGCAATGAACGTTACGAATCACCCTGTGATGAAATAAATACGAAAATTTTGATGTCAGTGCAATGAAATACATCATCTTCATAACATAACTGTCAGATGACAGTAAGCTCAATAATGATACTAAAATTTAAAAATTCAATAATTCCTTCTTTTTATTTAAAAAAAAAAAACGGAACTTTATTCTAATAAAAATTGTGTTACATTTTTAATTTAACATGGATTAAATCAATGGGAAAAATTAAATATTATGATGAGAGATATTTCATTTAAATGTATAACTGTCCGTTGTTGATATGAAACTGAATCAGAACGGAAACCACGTGTATGGTATATTGAACTGTATGTACCAGCTGTTACCGTATCAGTATTTATGGACAGAGTTTACGCATCTGGCGTAGTATAACATTTTGAGAATATACACTTTCAAAACTTTTTGAGGGTTGCAATCCTCTTAGGAAATCCATAAAAGCGACAAGCGCGGTATACATTTCAAGTAAAGAACGAGGCAACCGTTATTTTACTGACCGTAATTCACATTTAGAGAAACTTATATCAAGAGTTACAGATTAATATTTTGCATACGGAAAATTGAAAAAAAGGATGTATCTAACTTTATGAATTTATTATTGCAAACCCTTCAAAGCAAACAACATTGTGCGGGAAGGATTTCTTTTACTGTTATATTAATACGGTTTATCGGAAATGACTAATCACCGGTCTCAGAGTGCATTAAATAATTCATTATTTATAAATGTTATCCATAAACATAATCAAAACTATTGCTAATGCATCCTTTCATGATTTCCATTTATTGAAAGAGTTTCGCTTCTTTTTTCGCAGCCTCTGTGGACATCTCCATTTTCAAATATTTTCCATCTACTTACACATATAAATCAGTCAGCCGACGAGCGTGGTGGGTGAACGGATAACTTTCTGGCCTCGCATTCGGGAGGAAGCGGGTTCGAATCCCCATCCGGGCATCCAGATGCGGGTTTTCCATGGTTTCCTCAAATCACTCTAGGAGAATGCCGGGATGCCTCCATCAAAAAGGCCATGAATTCCTTCCCTTTCCTTGTCCCCAATCCCATCCCGCCTCTAATGACCTTAGCCGTCAACGAGGCGTAAAAAAAAAAAAAAAAAAAAAAAAAAAAAAAAAAAAAAAAAAAAACCATTTAGCTGAGTTGTTGTATATAATTTTCCTGTATGTTGAATCATATTCAGCTTATATTACACTCCACTGCACTTGACTGTCTCGTATTAAAATAACACGCAAGGAAAACTGGCCATATAGAAGTGTCCCATACGACACTTCCTGAAATTTATCATTTGACGACCGTACTTAATTAATAAATAAATAACCTGTTGTTGTGGTTCTTGCAGTGACTAATCATGAATATAAAAATGAATGGGATAAGTGACAAAGCAAAATATCAATGACAAAACCATCTAAAGAATTTATTTACTTTCACTTTTTTTTTTTTTTTACTTATTGCTTTACGCCTTGTCGACGGCTAAGGACATTAGAGGCGGGATGGGACTGGGGACAAGGAACGGGAAGGAATTCATGGCCTTTTTGATGGAAGCATCCCGGCATTCTCCTAGAGCGATTTGGGGAAACCATGGAAAACCCACATCTGGATGCCCGGATGGGGATTCGAACCCGCTTCCTCCCGAATGCGAGGCCAGAACGTTAACCGTTCATCCACCACGCTCGTCGGCTGAATGATTTATATGTGTAAGTAGATGGAAAATATTTGAAAATGGAGATGTCCACAGATGCTGCGAAAAAAGAAGCGAAACTCTTTCAATAAATGGAAATCATGAAAGGATGCATTAGCAATAGTTTTTGTTATGTTTATGGATAACATTTATAATTGAGATTACTGGCCCGTAACGTCCACTTCTCATTATTAAATTACTTCTAAAAGAAGATGTGAAACCATTGAAAAATTTTGGAAGATTCAAAAGACAGTTTGGTGAGAAACTCATGTCAAACATAAGTGTCTTTCTACGGAAAAAGACTTTCCAAGGCAGTGATGAAAGCTCCGAGAACGAAACTCTGTAAACATTCAAAATAAAGGAATTTGTATACTAAGAAATTTATCAAGGAGATACACCAGTCGGCAATTTGGAATTACCAAATGAATTCAATGTTTTGTAACTTCTTAAATAGATATAAATAAAATCTGAACCCTTGTAATATTTGGAATTCTTCGTCACAGGGCAGTAGAGAAGAAGTTGATATCGGTGTAAAATGATAAGATACATCACTGAAGAGCAAATTCTTTTGTAAACGAGTATGAATAGCAGGTCATTGGAGTACAATGTTACATCTGGGAGTAAGATAGTTCCCACAGTAAAATGAAAGTTAACTGGGCCCTGATTCTGCATAGGTTCCAGGAACATGGTTGCAGACCTCTCCAACTAATGTCACTGTCGACCGTCAAGCAGTAACATCTCAGCTTTCAGAAAGATATGGACCATGAACACTTGAAGAGATTGTGGCAGTTAGTCGCGCATTTGTCCCCATTTGCGTTTGCTCCCTCTGAGTGGTCCATGTAAATGAGCTCTGTGAGGGTGGCGGGAGCTCATTTAGCAAGCAGAGCAGTGGTCGTTCGTCACAGCTCCCAGGCGCTGAGTCTTCCGGGCCTTAAGACTCTCGAGGACTCGGCCCAGAAATCGCCAGACAGCTGCAGTTGCTCACTAGCGCGTCGAGTACGCTAATCGAGTACATGTTGTAAGAACGAAGAAGTTAAGTGTTCAGTTGTATGTCTTAGAAGCTGTAGCCTATTATACTAGATGCAAGCAAAGATTATCTGCGATAGTGGGTGTGTAAAATACACAGATTTACTGAACACAGAGATGAAAATAACCATCTGCATCATATATTCAATTTTTTTTTAGACATCAGTACGAAGAAAATTGGTTGTTGGAGTCGGAGTGTCGAATACTCCAATATCCTGCAGATACGAATTGTAAAGGAATATCACATATGCGCCCTACATCATTTCATAATCGTATATTCGTTCAATTTTTAAATATTTCTTGTTTTATCTTATACGTCAAGAAGGTTATCTACGTATCACTCTAAAAAAAAATTCTCTTGCGTATTTCACCCGTAAAGGGACCCGGATGTGAACAGACTGCTTTTTTACGCGTCATTTAAATAAACATTACTCATGATCTATAATGCGGATGAAGTTGCGATTTTGTACCAACACTGAATGACATTAACAAAACTTGTATATAGATTTTTTTTAAATTATCTGTTATAGTTTAAAAATTATAACATCTTATCTAGTAGATTGTTTTATAACACACATTCCCATTCTGGTACCATTTACTAGTGCATAATTAGTCTATTGGCGTTCAAACTGTGGCAGGCTGCAGTCGACATACCTAGGAACTCATTATGCCTCTTCTTTTGTAGCTTGGAACACGTCAGGGGAAATAGAAAAAAAACTTATCAAACCACCAAATTATTTTGTTTCAAAATTATCACTAAAATTATATGCACGATGACAAAAACAAAAAATTCTGGAATGTATTAGGCATAACACAAACAGACTGTCACATGCTTCACTTGGGAGAACTTTGGTAAACACAGCTCAAACCATTGTGAAGATATATGTACCTAATGTTATAAAAATGTAGTTTTGAGAAAATGACAGCAACAGTGAGCTGAAAGAAGGCTAGGCTAGTGTGCAGACACTTCTTCAAAGAACATTTAGGACCAAACTGACAATTTAAAAGTTGATAAACCATACAATTTTGGAAACAGGAGAAATTTTTCTATCAGATAGAGGCAAAAAAAAATCAATTTTTTTTAGTCATTTTCACGTCTAGTCCCCCTTAAAGAAACTGTGTCTGGAACAAAGGAGTCACGGGGGAAGAATAACAAGAAAAATAAAGAAGAGATTATTTTTATGTTGAGTTTAAAGTACATTAAAAAATAGGCAGAGGCGAGGATAAGCTCAATTGTTCGCTATCGATGGAATTGAACTATGTAATTTTTAAATGAAGGATATCTATAAGATGAAAACGGTGTAGACTCAGGTGATAAATAATCTTTTCTTATTTGCATTGAACATAATAAATAAAAGTAAGCTGAACAGCAAATGAAAATACGTCAGCGGTTTAGCACTGTTATTGTTTTTATTACTGTTTAGATTAGTGTCTGAGTGATACTTCAAACGCTTCAACGTAGCACATCAGTATTTAATCGCCACCAGTATATTTTAATATCTTTCCGATTGCTTGTCGAAGCACCGCAATAATTCTCAGGTTCTAAATTAGATATTTGTAGCTAAATATTTGATTTTACAGCATATTTCAATTTTTGGGGTTTACGCTTTCCTTAATGTGCCCATCCATTATCAGTACAATGCAAATGAAGCTAATATTTTATAAAAGAGGGACACTCAGTTCTTCGAGACTGACACTATCAGTATCAAAAATCTTCAAGTAAAGGCAATAGTTATGCTAATGAAAAATGTGACGTATGCTATTATGAAGTGGTAGATCGAGCACTGAAAGAATATGTCACTAATACAATAATTCCGGTCTTCGCCTTTAATTTTTACCGTCCACTGTACATACAGTTTATAATTATTCTCCCCTGTACATATTAAACCATCACCAACTATCTTATTTTTTATTCTTGTAATTTATCATTTCCATTTCGTACTTAATTTCCAAAATCCTGGTATAAATTTTTTTTTTTTAGACAGTAATATACAGTCTTTACTTCCAGGGAGTGGTACAATCAATTCATAGAATTTTATAATAATTATTTAGAAATTTATAGATAATAACACTTACCTATATACACTTATTATATAAGGTTTTTTTCCTATAAGACGATTTCTTACACCATACGCTTCAAGCAAGTACTGAAATAACTTTACATTATTCCAATATTTGACTACAAATAAATGAAACTTCTAGGCTGTAGAAGCAACTAAACGTCACTAAGTAATATGTTGCGGGCCACTGAGTAACATGCTACAAATACATGCAAGTAAATTTTATTCAGTAATGTTATTATACAACAAATTTTATTTTATACGTGGGTTCTTTAAGATTATTTTTTGATAACGTTTAAGATAAAAGTTTTGGTTTAATGCCGTGGTTCCATTTGCAAACGAACACCTCTATCCCAAAGTTGTGTGGGTTTTATTGTTAACTTTTACCAGTGAGAATGTGAGGAACCTAGATTTTCTTGCTGATATAGAAGTTTTACTTTGTGAGGGTGAAGACCATCTTGCCATTGTCATGTCACATCTCACCCCCCGTGCCAGAGGTCACGGTTGTGTGGCACGTTCAGGGGGTTGAGCAAATCCCGCTTTAGCTCACCCCTAACGACCACAGGCAGTTTTCCGAGAGTTGCTGCCTGGGATCAGCGTAATCCCTCCCCTCACTGCAGAGGGGTTGAAGCGTCCCTCGGGACAACCTCGTGCAGCGCAGCGCCTCGCACCGTGTAGGCTGTACCGGCAAGCGCCTCTTGTTACGTAGGCAACCAGCCGCACGTGGCAGCGGAGCGTTACGTCGGTATTACGGCGGCAATTTTAACTTTCGCCCACAAGTTTGGACTTCAGTTCTCATCGCTTATCACGAAAGAAGTTTGTTAAATGTACAGTCACATGAAAATATATGATATTTATATTTAAAATAATAATAATAATAAAGTAGTCGCATACTTAAATTATAATCTTTTCTTAGCAAAATTTTACTTTTGTCCGACAATACTTGCGTCTCAAAGCGTGCAGTACAAAATCGTATATGAAGACGTTGTACGTTTTCAAAACTACAATTGTTCATGTGAAATATACCGATCAATAAATAGCTACAGAGATTAACCACACAGAGCGTGATGGGTGAACGGTTAACGTTCTGGCGTCGCATTCGCCATCTAGCCTCTAATGACCTTAGCCGTCGACGAGGCGTAAAGCCGTATATATATATATATATATATAAAAGATTAACCACGCTCCTTGTTTTGAGCTAACATTTTGCAATCTGTGAAGCGAGAAGCTCCTCTATCGGAAAATTGAATTTCTGCAAGTCCAACTGAGGAATTTACATAATAAAATTTCAGAATTTTTGTACGTGATACAAATACATAGTCATAACTCAGTGACGGGAAATGGGTACATGAATTACGTTTTGTATTATCAAGTAATATGTGGTGTACGTGACATGACACACACAGAATACTTTTCATAATAAATAATTTATTCAATAAATTATTTACATAAAGAAAAACAAAAAAATTTGCAACTGATCTTTCAACCCCCTCACAGTAGAGCCACGCTGAAGTGAGTATTTATTGTTATTATATTTTCGGATGGATAATATAGGATTACGCAAGACCTTGGTTCTCATCATGACTTGTAACAAAGAATTTGTCCAATGTTTCCTCTGGCTGGTAAGAACGATGGATTAACAGTTCCTGGAGCAAGTGTAGGAGCTGAAAATTTGCAGTCTGCGATTCTTGTAACTTATGCTTTAATATTTGGAATGTACAGTTAGTGAGTCAAAGATTGGGAAACATCGCAGCATTCCACTAGGTGATGGCGGGGAGCCGCCTCCTAAATCGCAATAAGTACAGCCAGGACTCAAACCTGTTCCCAGCGTACCTCCCCGATCCAATGGGGTGGCGTCTCATCGCACAGAAACACTTGTGTGTAGTAAGTATTTAGGTATATACAGGGTGTTATAAAAAGGTACTGCCAAACTTTCAGAAAACATTCCTCACACACAAACAAAGAAAATATGTTATGTGGACATGTGTCCGGAAACGCTTACTTTCCATGTTAGAGCTCATTTTATTACTTCTCTTCAAATCACATTAAACATGGAATGGAAACACACAGCAACAGAACGTACCAGCGTGACTTCAAACACTTTGTTACAGGAAATGTTCAAAATGTCCTCCGTTAGCGAGGATACATGCATCCACCCTCCGTCGCACGGAATCCCTGATGCGCTGATGCAGCCCTGGAGAATGGCGTATTGTATCACAGCCGTCCACAATACGAGCACGAAGAGTCTCTACATTTGGTACCGGATTTGCGTAGACAAGGGCTTTCAAATGCCCCCATAAATGGAAGTCAAGAGGGCGGTGAATCGAGGAAGTACTGTACATACTAACGAAACTCAAATGAGCTCTAACATGGAAAGTAAGCGTTTCCGGACACATGTCCACATAACATATTTTCTTTGTTTGTGTGTGAGGAATGTTTCCTGAAAGTTTGGCCGTACCTTTTTGTAACACCCTGTAAATAAGATCTTGTATTGACAATGTTCTAAAAAATACAATTAATAATTTAACGTATTTATAGATTTACAGGCGAGGAAGTCGATAAGGTTTTCCGTTAATGATTAAATCTTCCTCTCCAGTCCAGTTGTCAGTTAACGATATTTTCCTTTATTTCCTCTTCTTCCACAGGTTTCAGACGTGGTCGCCATGTGCTTTTACCTTTTCCCAAAGGTTACTGATTGCTACTGTTCTTGACTGAACTGTATAGTTCTCCAAATGACACGTATCGGTATATTTTTCTGTGATCTCTAAGATAATATACGCCCTAGACTTCTCCAAAGACACTACAGTGCACACATACACATATTTCAGAGATTAAACATTCTGACAACGACTGACAACTAGATTTCAACTAACCACTCACCTCTGCCGATCGTTTCTATAGACGATTTAGAAACTTTCAGAATAATTCAAAGGGTTCCGACTGAGGCTTCTCGAATTCTAAAAATATTTTAACAATTAAATCCATACAAAAATAATTAAAAATTGTACAAAATCACTCACAATCACTAGAAAACATCTTGAAATGAAGATAATACTGTTTACCTGCATATACACACAAAATCATCAGCATAAATCAGCCCAAACCGTCGCAAATTTTCCTCCGAACATCGTAGCTTACATCAATACTTCCAATTAATGTTTCATATATAATAATGTACTTGGTCGTATTACATCTCATTTATACAGTTTTTTTTTTCAGAAAAAAGGTTCATTTGTATGACACATATACACTAATTCAGTTTTTTTTTTAACTGCTTTACGTCTTTTTTTAACATCGAGGTCTTTAGAGACGGGAAATGATGGGGGGCAAGGATGGGGGAAGGATGGGGGGAAGGATGGGGGCAAGGAATGGGAAGGAATTCGGCCATGGCCTTTTGAAGGAAGCATCCCGGCATTTGCCTGGAGTGATTTGGGGAAACCATGGAAAACCCAAATCTGGATGCCCGGACGGGGATTCGAACCGCCGTCCTCCCGAATGCGAGGCGAGAACGCTAACTGTTACACCGCCCCTCTCGGTCACTAATTCACAACTAATCACAAGAAAAATATACAAATACACAATTAACCAACTCCCATCTTGCTATACATAATCTATATCTACAAAACGAAAACCGTATATATTTGAAGTATAAAAACTCTGAAAAAAAAAGAAATACGATGCTTAAATATAATAGCCCTGTTATCGCGTGTAACGTTTACTTTCTTAAATTTTGGTTTTTAGTCTTTGAACCCCATACACAGTTATATTGAATACGAAGAGGAAATTACGTCAACTGGGAAATATTTAAATTAATTTTAATAATACAATGAAAAATCTTTCAATATCTTCTTTGTTTCTTGATGTTACTATCTGAGGTCGCACTGCTACAATCTCTGATGTTGTGAAATTTTAATGGCTGTGTTTAGTAATGCATATTTGATGGGTTTGAACATGAAAGTGAGCTGTTTAAAACCTTTAGTGAAGAACTTTCCGAGAAATTTGTTGTTTTTGAAATTACGGTATCTGGCCGCACAGCTAAAATCTCTAATGTTTGAATTCGATTCTCGCTGTTAATAGTAAGTAATGCACAACTGATGGCTTTGAATATGAAATTGAAATGTTTAAGACCTTTAGTGTTGACATAGTTTTTTTTTATGTAATTTATTAATGAGGGATTGTTTCTATTGCTGCACGAATCGCTTTGGTTATTATGATAAAACTTAGTACACATGTTCTTGATATCATGGCTAAAAATAATGCAGGAATAAATTAACCCCAACCCCATCTCTTTTCTGCTAGATAGGGGGTTAGCCGTTTAAATACGTATAGCGACTGACATGAAATTTAATTCACAAGTGCAAAAAAATGGCAGTTCTATCATTATCGTGGCGCAAAAATCTGAATTCTTATAGAACTCGGCGAAAAAAAAATCTAAAATAAGGAATAACATTTTTTGATATCTCATTTGGATTTCGAGACTTTACATGTCAAAAATCAGTTATAGTTCCTTGTGCTTTTGGTGACGTTTCTTGTGGTCCAGGCTGTATTTCACCCTAACAACAACCACTAGGAAGAAAATAAAACACCTATAGTGCACTTCCACCTAGTAGATACAGTGGTTTGGTGATGCAATATCTCGAGAACTAAGCGAGATATCAAAACATTTATAGTTTATTTTCGATTTGTCTCACCAAGTTACATACGAATGTATTATTAAATTTGGCTAATGCGAAATTTTTCTTCTGGTTCAGGCTACATTTCAACCTAACCACGTCAGTTTTGAAATACGATATCTCGAGAACTAAGCGAAATATCAACAAAAATTTATTCTTTACTTTCAATTTGACTCATCGAGTTACATAGGATTCCATCATCAAATTGCGGTTCCACGGTTATCGTAGAATCCCCAAAAAATCTTACCTCTTTTATGAGCATCAATATTCACTGTGTGTGCAAATCAATCTAGATCATACCGGGCAACGCCGGGAACTCTGTTAGCTCTTAAGATAAAATTTCCTAAAATGGCTGCGTCTGGGGGTTGTTACAAAGAGTCATTAAAATCATTAAATTAATCTCTTAGTTACGTATGGAGCATTTTTCAACTGAAATTTGTAGCGTAGGAATAAGACGAGATAAGTAAATTTTTTCTCTGAAACATCGTTCTGATACTTATTTCACAGCAAGTCGACCACGGTGTTTTTTCCGTGCCCACGAGAAGTTCGTGTGTTATATACTTTTTACTTTCAGATTGCAGAGCAAACTTACTACCTTCACATTCCGTGCCTCGCCGAAGTTCGCGTGAACACACCGAGCTAGGCCTTCATTCCGGCACAGGCTATTTTAATTTCGGAAATAAAGGAAACTGGAGGCGATATAATTCGGGGCTTGTGGGATGCCGGGAGTACCTGGTCTGAGTTGGGCTCCTTAGCCAGACACGCCAACAGCCGCTGTATGTATATTAGTCCGGCCTGAGGTATGTGAGCTCGTCATGCAAGCAAAGCATTATTCGAATACTTTTCCGAGTGGCTTAAGGGAGCGAGGAAAATGCGCCATTCAGAACTCGTGGCATGACTTTTGTGTGAGTGCCCCGGCCGAATAACAACGCTATCGCTCCGGCTTCCTGCATCGCAAATAAGGGGAAAACTTTATCATTATTCGCTTCCACTTCCTTTCCTTAAGTTACAGATTAAAACTTGAGCAACTACGTCCGAATCAAACAAAAGAATTTCTTGGCATGAAATCCAGCTGCCGTTTCTCCACCAGAACAGCCACAACTTTGGTACCGTAGCACTTATTAAGAAAAATTTAGAAAACACGGCGACCATACATCAGAGTTCCAAATCATCTTGCGACAAAAGCTAAAATGGTGATTACAGTCAAACAGACTTTTGAGACGTTATCTATATTCTCAGTTATAATTAGTGAAACGGTGGTGATCGGATAGCTGAAATTTACTGTGAAATAATGCGTGTTACAATGAACATCACTGACAAGTAATGCACAATTATTACCAGAAATTTGGATTTAGAAAACAACCAATTACCAGAATAAAGAGTTAAGTTATTTAAAGTAACGATAATGATCAGTGTGACGGGAAAGGATCTCCAGATGTAGAGTCCAATTACTCTAAGCCAAATGCTTATGTTAACACTTTTCGAAAAATATGAAATTTGAAAAAAATCTAAACCACGAGTTCCCAGCTTTTTTTGTACTACCACACCCTTTCCAAAAAGAAATTTACGCTCCATCTTTTCTTCATAAAAAAATACAATGAGTCCTCCCCCTGTAATGTTAAGAGCTCCAACGTTTTTGGAAGCGACTTGCAGCTTAACAAGAAATCTAAAATACTGAAAGTTATAACATACTCCACTTGAAGAGAGAAAAGATTAGACAGAGCTTGTAGTGTACCCTATGATAAATTAATCATATTACACCTTGCACCATTTATTGCCGAGAGCTGCGAATGTGTGCTAAAATCGTGTAATCGTGATTATGAGTCAGGTGCCAGGAATTGCTTCTACATGAAATAAATAAACTATATTTCCCACAATAATGAGGACAACATCACCGATGAAAGAAAGTATTTTTAATTATTAAACCTTGGGAAATGGGATATGCCAAAAAATGAAACCAGTATTCTACCATTAATTACATTATACATTTATTCTTGCATAAGGGAACAGTTAATTTATTCATGAAAAATATTACCAAAATGAACATCGAATCCAATTTAAACGAATAAAATACAAAAGGAAACAGATGATTAACAGATAATTCACAATAAATATGCTTAAGCTCAATATAGAGGGGATGAGTATCTCTTTATCTCTGTGAAGCTATTCACCAGTCATTACTGGGTTTTATGGCACAGTTTTTGAGGACTAGACAGTTTCAAATGAAGGATTTGCGGTTGAGTTGAAAATTTACCGTGTAGACGTTCCTTGGAGGTGAAGGACGATCGATGGAGATCATCACAAGGGATCACAAATTACCAGGTGGTAATTATGACAAGACACATCATTCAGAGTATCACGCTTGTGTGAGGTCACACTGATGCGAATGTATACGCACCAAGTATAAATTACACCACACTTGTCGGCACTGACGGCCTCGCACACTGCGATGCTGCATAGATTGCACTCGTCGCACTCACTTCTAATCAGCAGGTCACTACTGGAGGCTGCCGTGGCCGCCCAGGGGTCGAACTCAAGCCAAATCCACTCGCAGGCACAGTATACAACAACTCGAGTACTTTCCGGCTCTCCGTCTGGGAGCCCAGTCATCTCCTCTTCACTACGAATCTCACAACCCCCATTCGCGTCCAGGGGCGTGGTCAATCGCAGTTCCATAGAAAAACAAGACGCACATTAGTCGATGTGAAACCAATCAAGACTTGTGTTCGCTCATCTACACACTCTCACCAACTCTCAGCCGCTTGCCTTTCTGTCCTTGTCGCACATTATTTTTCCTCTCTCCTAACGGAAATTTCCAGCCGCGACTCCTATCGGTCGCTCCCCACCGTGGAAACACATTCCAAGCTGCTACCTGCGACCCCCTTATGATCACACAGTGCGGTTCTACACTCAGCATCTCGGCAGAAAGATTCTTGCTGTGCCATTAATTATCTACTATATAATTTCGTATGGTCCAACATTCACCGCGATAGCTTTTGGCTGGAGAACAGTGTTACGTGGCAACCTTCGCTCACAAAACAGCTACCAGACATACAATTAGAGGAATTTGTGGTTGTGTTTACAATTTAATAACCAAGCAACTGCTACCAAATTAATTGGCATGATACATTCATTAAGTTTGCTATTCATAGCGTTTCATAGTTAAAATTTTTTAATAAATTTTTCGGCCGAAAAAAACGTGGATCTGCTTTGTAGCAACTTGTTACTAATTAAAGCAACTTAAAAAAAAATAAGTTACTCATAGTCTCTGCTGTAACGACGAATGCCAATTTTCATTTCTGCTTAGGATAAATTTCAATTTAATTACAACTCTCACTAATATTGTTGCTTGACCAAAATTTATGCATTACGGTTTATTTGTATTTTAGGCATTTTACTGACCACTTTCGTTATTTGTCTTTATTCATGTTCGCTGTATGTGAGTTATTAGGTTATTTTAAGTGGACATCAGACCAAATGTGTCACCGAATCGAATATACTGGCAACTTATTTTTGCAGAGTTGCGCAACTATTTCATAATATGGAATATGTGTTAGGTTCTCTGGCCGTCACAGATACTATGACCAATGTTTACATTATGAGTGTTTGCCCAGTCTCAATAATAAACAACGTAATGCTTTCAATGCATACAGAATTATTATTATTATTTGCAGATTTAACTTTAAGGGTCAAATACAAGTCAAGTTCGTATTTAAGCAAGTTCGAGTGTATGACCTTTGAAACAGTTACACAATAGCGCCATCGTTCCTGTCCGTGTTTAATACCTACCACTATTAATGCTTCTGAGTTCTTCAAGCTCAAGAGATTTTATTCATTCTAAGGGTGAAACGCAGGTCACGCTTATATTTGGCCAGATCAGATCAACCTGTCATAATCTTTCATCGCAAAAACTGTAACTATTCTAGACCCGTGACGATACGCAAAAAACAGTCATGGTCTTACACTAGTTTCTGAATAAAATGAAGCAGCCGAAATGGGGACTGCTTCGTGCTTTTTGGCCTGTAAAAATTCTAGCCGAGGCCAGAAGCCTATCAGGCGACCGCTATAACCCCTCTCACCTTCCTTAACCAACGAAGCTACAAACAACAATGAAATCAATATAATAATTCAAGTATGATTTTCAAAGTGAAGTAAATTTGTCATTTTGAATAAAATTGTGTACCATATGAAATATGATCTCCTGCTTCTTGATCGTTTGGCAGATAGCAACGGCTTGTTGGAAAGTTTTCTGAAAGCTTATTACCTTCACAGGGCGGAGAAGAAACAAAATAGAATATAACGGGAACTTGAGCGCTAGCATTTTTGGTAGCAGTGCTTAAACACGCTGTCATCGTTGGCGGTTAATATTTAACTGCCTCCAAACGATCGCTTCTAAGAATTAAAGACACTGCAATTGTGTGGCGTGGGATTCAATTCCAATACGGTAGTCGAAACGGCTTCTACTCCCGATTTAGGCTTACGCTGAATCCTCTGGGATTGGAAGATAACTGTAGGGAATGGATGAGAGAAAGAGACCGATTAAAGGTGGACTGGGAAGCAGAAGGGACGAAAGAAAGGGCGTGAACGGGACAGGAACGGCGAAGAGCGGTGTTGGAGGGGGAATGGCTGGGATGAAATATTTTGTCGGTGGCAGTTTTAACAGTGATGCATCGTCATTGGTCGGCTGGTTTATTGCATCGACCTGCAGATTAGCAACGACGTCATTACGGTTAATAAAGGCTCCGCAGGCGTTGATGTACGACTTCCCATTTCACAAACAAGTGAACGCACAAAGAGTTATCTGCAGGCGCACCAAACACGGGAAATAAATATCCGTCTCGCCGCCGTCAGGACGACATTGTCTGCGGAACAGAAACGGGTTTAGAATTTTGCTCTCCTTTTTTTTGTGGAGGCGTTGAGACATTCGTGCGTTATCTGCTTCTGATCCCAACGAAATATGCAATACTTTGTTAGAATCACAAAAATATCTCTCTGAGAAATTAAATTAATCAGAGTTTCGTTCTGCAGTAAATTGCATTTCAGTAAATATTTAAATTTGTTTGGTAATCAAATAACACTATATGACTATATCGCTACAATTTTTTAAACTACTTTTCAAGATATCTTCGTCAACAATTACTAATTTGGGATACGTAGGATGAAAAAACAATGAAAATCTAGCCACAAATGTAACTGATTAATAACCTTTTGATAAATGTTAAAGGTCTCTAGACAACGTTGTAAAAAAATAATCAGTAATTCCCTATCAGTATTAAAACGGTTATTATTTTTTCTTTTCGAATCAATAGTTTTGCCTGCCAAATACTTATTTCAACATCGCTTTTTAATCGCTGTTCGCTATGTTCTTTTATCGTCGTTAACCATTGGTTTCTTAGGATGAGAAAGACATAAATTATCAAATTTCATGTTTTTAAAAAGATTAACAGTCCATTTTTGAGTTTGTTAAAATGTAATAGATCTAGAGAATTACATCCCACATAAATATTAAAAAGGCCATTAATATCTCTTCTTTTCAAATCAATTTATTTCCGTGTATCATTCAAAAACATTAATTTAAGTTGTTATTGTTTGTGACTATCCTTTAGAAACTAACAAACATAAGACTCATCCAAGAGTTAATATTGTAGGAGATTTCAGATTTTTCGCAATCTTTAAGAAACACAGCCTAGACAAAACGATTAGAAGGATCTAATGTTGGGTGCTATTTGATAGGGGTCTGAAGTAAAGATTTCAGGAATTGAGAAAAAGGTAGATTTTCCAAATAATAAATTAAAAATAGAAGAAGAAGACTGGCGAAGATATGTAACAACAGTTGCAGAAAGAACGCGTGGAAGAACATCAATAAACCGCTTAGCAGAAGTAGTGAAAAAGGAAAGACAGAACATGGTTGATATGATTTAGTGACAGAACCGGAGAGAAGGCAGCAAAATGGAAACGATTAATGAAAACCGAAGAAAACAAATTATAAAAATAATGCGGAGAAACTGAAGGCGAGGATCAAAAAAAAAAAAAAAAAAAAAATACTTTATGGGGTGGTTAGAAATAAAAAAAAAATATGCTGACCACATTACACGATAAATGGAAAGAGAGAAGTGTAGTGAGAAGATGGAATGACCATTAGAAAGACCAGTTCATAGAAATGGAAGATAACCCTGGAAGAATAGAAGAAAGTACCAAAGTACAGAGTATTGAAACATCAGCTTAACAAAATAAAATGTAAGAATTTAGCATACTGGTGCTACAGAGAATAATAAAAGAAAATCACCAGAAATAGATGAACTGATTGCAGTAGAAGCAGCTGGAGGAATGGTATGCAGTTACCTTCCATAGCCTTACGGACAGTTGAAGAAGAAAGGAAAACACTAGAGTTCTGGAAAAAGTAGGAAGAAGCGCCATTTCATAAAAGTAACTAAAACAAAATGTAAGAACTAAGAAGGCATCACAGTGGGTGCGCAGACTTCCGCGGTCGTTGTCAATGTAATCTTGGTTGTCCGGGTTGAACCGCTTCAATTTGTTGAAACCTAACGTTTCGGCCATCATTTTGTGGCCTTCTTCAGAGTACTGTCACGGCTGGAACTGCTGCTGCTATATATAGGCGGTAGCAGTTCCAGCCGTGACAGTACTCTGAAGAAGGCCACAAAATGATGGCCGAAACGTTAGGTTTCAACAAATTGACGCGGTTCAACCCGGACAACCAAGATTACAAGGCATCACAGTGTTGATTGAAAATGTACGAAAAACGTATTATACATAAAATCGAACGAAAAATAGTGAGAACATCTAGACAGCTACATCAACACCCTACTGACACCTAACATTTAGACTGTTGATAATCTGATCAGCCAGCTTCCTATAATATACTCTTTGTGGTATATTTACATATATATTTGAAACAATAATTCTTAAACTTTGTTTGAACATTTTATTATTATGTTATATCAGAAAAAAATTAATTTCATATACTAGATACTTATTTTTCCTTCTGTGTATGGTTAAATCTTGTAAAAACAGATTTACAATCTGGGTTCTCCTTGAATTTCCACACTTATGTAAGTAAAGGCCACTCGTCACCTAAATTTTCGCAAAATTGTAACATTTTTACTACAGCTTTTAACATCAGGTCCGAGTTCAAGACAAGAATATTTAAATGAGTGTTAATCAAAAAATACTTATAGAACCGAAAAAAGATTTTCATGTACCAGACGTGATTGTGTCTGAACAAATCTTGAACAACGAATTTTACGAAAGCTTAGGTAATGAAATAAACAACGCGGCAAAACCCGAAAGTCAATTAATCATGTACGTCAATACTGTTATCAAAATTAAATTTCAATCGCCAAATTAGTTAAATAAATGTAAACTTTGGGACAGAGCGTGGTGATACTTATACTTCATTATTTGAACTCCAAGTCTGTACTGAGAAAATGGGAATAACCTGTGTCTTATAATGTATTATACGATCGCTTTAATGCTTGAATCCAGAAAATTTAATAAATTATGCACGTTAACTGTTTCCAAAGTGGTTTTTTGTTCCAGTTTAAATCTAATTATTTGCTGCTAATATAAAAACAAAGATTCTCTAAAATAATTTATTATAATATTAATTATGCATATATTAAGAATAATAATTCTTGTATATTTGTATTGCCTTTTAATTTTAGCATGATTTGATTACTGTTTTTGAAAAAAAAATGCTTTAATTGATTTCTTCACAGCGTTTGCATATTCAAATTTAACAATATAACTGCTTGGTAGTGAAATAAATTTTATCTGAGATACATGCTTTATAAAGCGATGAGCTCTGCGTAAAATTCTGAAGCACATTAAATATTCTTTCGGAAGCGTCAGAATTGCAGAAGAATTACAATGCAATTTTACAAAAATTTGCTTGTCCAACGTTCTAGGTAATTGCATGTTTGCGTTGCACGAGCGGTGAACAGAAACTCTGTTTCATGAAGCACTTGGCCGGTCCTGCGAAATTTCTCAGCCTGGCGTTGTATTCATTAACTGAGAAAACGGAATTTTACGCGACTGGAGAGAAAGGAAACGTCGGAGGTTGCCTCGATTTTCACGGAGCAGAGGCTGTTGAATATTCATGGCGGGGCATTCCATACGGTTTCCTACTGCCATCATACATGCATATGAGCTTCCGCATCGTCTGCACTCGACTGTGTGCCTTAGAATCTATTGAGACGACGGCCATTCGCTGAACGTCGACTCTTATCACAATTCTCTGTAGTTATTTCTATTGTCTGTAATTCGTGAGGTAGAATCCACTCAATTGCACATGTGTGCAGTGGGGAATTCCGTGCAGGTGCATATTAAAAATATCTAGGTGATTTGAAGTTATTTATCCAAAAACTGAGATAAAACAATTAAAATACAAATTTTAATTTTAAATACATTTTCCAGTGCTTACGTGTAACTGCAGCAAAATAATAATAAATAAATAATAAAGTTCTGCTCCACATTCTTTCCTAAATTAAGTATACGGATAATTTTAGAACCATTCTTGTACAAGTTTTTTTTCGTGAGCAGACATCTGTCTATACACACACTGTATTTATACGCTTTCACAATTAACAGTACGATACTTCAAGAGGGGGTGAACTTCATTATGCATTATGATATGCAGCAACTCTTTCTGTGTGTGTTACAACGCTTAAAACTCAATGATTCAGTTGACACGAACATTTTAAATTTGTCAGAGAGTTATAGGACCCAGATTTAGTGTTTATTTTATTGATTGAGATAAGGTTGGTATTCAATAGTGTCGATTTAAAAAAAAAAAAAAAATTTAAAAACATATCAGCGCAGAAGATGAACGATTTTATGAACACACTATGATGTATAAAATCGTCTTCTGCAGCATGCGTCTAACTTTATCGGGGAAGAAATAAGAAACGTTTTATATTGCACCTATCATTCAAATAATGAGAGTAAATATAAGAAGTAACAGCTGTTTTAAAACCTACTTAACTGATGCTTATCATAATTAATAAAAACGAATTTACATAAGAAAAAATAATCGGCTACATAAATAATGTAGAAATATGGATAATAAACAATAATAATGTCTAACTAGCATGGATATCGGGGGGGAAAATAATTACTGAGTCAAACAAATAACACTGCAGGCTAACTGTTGAAAGATCAAACTGGGATAGGTTTGTTTTCGGATCGTTTTAAGCATTGGAATTTTGTTTCTTATATTATTTGCTGCATTTTAATTACATTTTAATTGCGTTTATAGATCTGCAATAAGTGATTTATTTAGATGTTTGCAATTCTTGTACCATTTTTCTTTTGACGTAAGGTTTGGCGCATAGTATCATTGAACATTTGAACTATTAAATTACAAATTTCTCGCAGTCTATAAAGATTAATTCGCATTTTATGTACTTGAGGAATTAAATATCTTCGTATGGGTTAGTGTTCATGGATTAAGTACTTTGCAGGGAACGGCCTTTCACTATTGTTTTGTCCTCGAATGTTTTCTGTGCATTACCGAAAGTGTATCCTATTTAAAATTATTCACACACATTGAATAAATCGCACACGATGGTAGCTGTATGTGTAACATCTGTAACAAAAGAAATATACACATCTGAACTGGTCGAAGAGGCTGCAACTTTCTTTCCTGCACATATCTACCGTCGTGAATCATTTCGTTAATGCGTATTACTTGTACCGTAACACGCATGCTGTTTTTAAGAATCCACAAAAAAGGTAGGCTTTTAATACCTATTCTGTAGAAATATGATGTGAAGATCGATAGATTTAACAATCTCAACCGAGGCATGAGTTAGCATTAACAGTGTCGCTTGCCTTCAATATACACTTTGGACTTTGATGCATATCGCGGCTATTAGGTATTCTGTACCTCCTAATTTCCTGGCCTCATGAGCATGTAAAGAATTGAGAAAATTTCATTCAATGTTGAGATTAATCTTGGATCAGTGGGAAGAACTGAACAACCTTCTAGATATCTAAGCAATGAGATGGAAAAAAATGGTAATGTTGGCCCTCAGCAGAACAGAAAGTAAGAAAATATAGTTCGCTCATACTTAAATTTTACTAGTTTAATTTCTATTCGTGTTTGTTTGTGTATTCTAGGTTTAACTTTTCTGTTAATTCAGTTTAACTGGAAATAATGCACGTTGCTGTATTTATTGTATCGAAGATAATGTAATTGTTTTATAAGAGTTGAGTATCTTTGAACAGTGAACTGTGAGAGCGTAGTATCTTTGAAAGAGGGAAGTCTGCAAGAAGAAGTTAGGGTAGGCGGAGTCTTGAAGGTGTGTATGTGTGCATCTCTCGCGAGCTAGAGACTGATTGATTCGTGAAGTCCTCCAACAGGACAGTAAAAGTATTGGATCAACGTATGATTTGTGAATGAAAGTGCTTATAAGGAGTAATGAGAATTCTTACGAAGTAATCGTAAATAAAGTAGTATTGTGAGTTTAAAATTGAGTGTGGCGTTGAGAATCAATTATTGTTACATTACCTTATCCAAGTTCCACTTCCCGAGCAATATTCAACGGAATTCCCAGGAGGTGGAACTAATTTTAACGAAAAAAAGGGGAAGAACTTGGTCAGGTATACTTACAAGGGTATACTTGAAGAGGGTCATAGTTACTTATAAGTAGACGTATTTAGAATTGTCTCACAATAGTAACTGACGGAAAATTTTATAGGACACAAGAAGAATGAGAATGGACACTAGATTTTATAAGATTTTTTCACATTTTTTATGTGCTCCCTCCAGTTTTTTAAGTATACTAATTATTCTATGTTACGAAGGTAAAATGTATTGAAGTAGTATAATCTGAACTAAGGTTCAACGTACCCATCCCCCATACCCCCACGCCCCATTACCGGCCCCTGATTAGTACAGCACGCCTGTTGTTACTGGCCAACGCTTACAGATAGCGCATTAACTAAAACAGCGGCCGACAATAAGGCCCATGAGTGACGCTTCAGCGGCTGGCCCAGCGGGATAAGCGCCAGAGAAAACAGATTACAGCTATTGAGCACACAAGCTCTCAAACTGCGCGCTACCCCGCCGACAGTCGCACAGCACCAACTGCAGCAGCGGCCGTTTCCAGTGCATCAACTTCTCGCTTATTAGCCTCCTATCGAGCACAAACCCACGCCGCTGTTATCTGGCGATGTTTGGTCTCATCTGCGGAGATCGCTTGTGAACGCGCGTGTTCGACAACGGAGGCGGTGTTTGCTCGTCTGGTTCCGGCTGTCGAGCCTCCGATTACAGTGGCAAAGAGGATTACACACAAACAGCACAGAGCGCGCGGGGTGCCTACCACACAGGCGCCTGTCACAGCTGCCTGCATGACGAGTGAGCGGGCACACACATTATTTTTCTGTGAGGTGGTATCTCTCTCTCTCTCTCTCGCTCTCGCTCTCTCTCTCTCTCTCTCTCTCACACACACACACATCCGACCTCATGAAAAAAAAGTGTAACATGCGGGAGATAGATACGTACAGTACTTTCTAAAATTGTTTAGTCATTTATCGTGTGGTATACAACATATAACAGTCAGCGCATAATGCATAGGTTCCCAACCTTTTTGCCCATCAGCGAGCATTAAAAAAAAAATTAAAAAAAACCTTTACACGTCTCTCCCGTTGCCAGAGAAAAAACTGCACCGACTTCTCTTAATGTAATAAGTAGTGAAATAATGTAAACCACAGTGCTTCATTATATATATATATATCTATAACCTTCGTAACCCACGTTTTGACACATTGCTTCGAAGGCGCCCGCCTTACGTGAAGTGTACAATATAATATATAGAAAAACAAGACAGGTTTCTAAAATTACTTTATTAAAATATATTAACAATTTTGGTGTATTATTCACAATTTGATTAACAAATAAATATTGTAGAAGAGTGCCAGCTTTCTCGGCGTTGTATACAGGTGAAATTTTCTCGGGAAACTAGCGAGTGAGAAAGTTTGTACAGCATGACGTTTCAGCGGTCATATACTCTGCGCCATTGTCAAGTGACTGCTATCTGTGGGCGACGGGGTTGCTTACATAACGCGTGGAACTGTTAAATACTGACGTTATTGTTGTGTTGATTGTTGGCGGTGCAAATAGAGAGGCTATTCCCAGTTCCGATGTAATCTCATTTTCTGGATCAATGGTCTCCAGGCATTAAATTGCAGCGTTTTAGTATTGACGGTCTGTTACTTACTTGACTACTTGCTGACTACGCTAAATCCTCTTTTGGCTGCATATGATCATGGGAACGCAATGAACAGCTTCTTCAATGTAGACCTTAAAGTCGGATATAATACTGGACAGCAGAGGGCGGCGGCTAGTCCTCAGAGCTCCTCAAATCTACCTTGGACTAGAAATATGCCCTGTGATCTCTTCAACGCCGTCCACCTTGGGAACCACTGTCATAGTGTAGCAGCTATAAATGTGAGATATTAAAATCAGCAAAATCAAATATAAAATACAAATAAATGGTGATGCAAACGCCAACAAAAATATACACAAATAGTAAAAGCAAAACAAAAATAGAAGTTTATAGAAAAAATAATTAAGACGTTTTGCAGTTGATAGGACTTGTAGATATTGAAAGCATTCCAATATAAACAACGCTACTCCATAAAGAAGCACGTATTATTCTTACTTTTTTCCATTTGTATTTTTACAATGATACGTACTTATTTACGTATTCAACAAAATACAACCGGGAGGGGTGAACGGTAAAGCTGTGGCCTCACATTCGGAAGGACGTGGGTTCGAATCTCCGTCCAGCCATTCGTATTTCGGTTTTGCATGGTTTCCCGAAATCATTCCACGAGAATTCCCAAGTGGTTCCTCCAAAAGGCCGTGACCTAATTCCTTACCGTTTCTTGACCACAGTCCTTTGCATCCTCTAATGATCTTCACGTCGACGAGGCGTAAAACCATAAAAAAAAGAAACAAGTAAATCTCGACTCTTGTATTTATAATTCACTCCGTTAAACAAACTAATATAACTTCCTTGGGCCATAAAAAACAATTTAAATTCTTTTATATTAAATATCACGCAGTCATTTTAATACAACCACCCTTTGGAGCATGAGACCGTAAAAAATTAAGGTCTCAAAAAGGTCTATTGATAGGGGGAGGGGGTCTCGGTCAAAAACTCACGTCATTTTAGAGGGGGAGGGGGTCCGACCGAATTGGACAAAGTCTCACCAGAAGGGGGGAGGGGGTTCGGAATTCCAGAAAAACACCTCACGTCATTAATGCCCCCCAAGCAAACTTATTTTTCTGCTTACGAAACCAAAAATTTGAAATTGAAATAAGGCTCTGTTAAATTTAATCTAAATACTGCTGAAGTTAAACTGGGTTTCTGACAATATTCTGAGCCCTCCACATTTCTGTAAGATGATGCGAACAAACAGAAACACAGTCGGCCGAACTTCACTTGTCTTTGACTCATTACTATTTTAGTTCACCTACTAAACAAATCGATATTAAGAGTTCGGTCCGCTGTGCCTCAAATGTCTAAACCTACCACACTCGCCATCTTACTGTTAAACAGCGAAAGGTCTTCCATTTTGACGTCTGACCTTTATTTATACCCTTTCTCAAATTTCATGATGTCATGCATCTTGACTGAATGATCTACAAGGTGCGGTTCCTCAATTCAATAATCCCTTTGGTGCAACAAATTCCGTTAACGACATATCTAAACATTGAGCCATGAGCTAAATACACGAAAAATGGCTCAAAACACCTGAAATTAAGGCCAAAAATAAACCGAAGTTTTCTTACAAGTTTTTATACGAATGCATATTCTAACTGTGTGACTGGCATGAAACATACACATATTATGTATTCTCGTCTAAGACCCGAAGAAAGGAAAGCTATTACCAACTAACTAATGATGGGAAAAATGTGTCAAAGGAGATATTTAGAAAAATTAATAAGAATTTATTAACCGCTGTAGGAACAAGTAAACATCCGGTCTTACATCTACAACGGTGGAGATAAATACAAATGTTGTTCTGAATAAGTTTGATCGAGAGTAATGGGTGAGCGGTAATGTACTGGTGCCACTTTTGAGAGGATGCGAGCTAGAATTCACGTCCGGCCATATAGATTCTGGTTTTACCTGGTTTCCTCAAATCACTCCAGGCGAATGCCGGGATGGTTCCTACAAAAGGCCGTGGCTGAATTCCTTCCCGTTCCTTTCTGCTACTCCTTCTTGCCTGTAATGAACTCGGCGTCGACGAGGCTTTAAGCAACAAAAAAAGTGTTTCTGATAACTTGTCGAATTATACACATGGAGTTAGCAACTTACCAAGTTTTATCAACATTAAATGCGTTTTTTTGCACTATTTGTTTTGGCGGTGGATGTATAGCTTTCATTGAGTTAAAGCTGAAAATTAGAAAATACTTGAAATCTAATAACAGATTGTTCACTTGTACATACTCATACAGAAATACCTTGATGCCCAACCAATGTACTTAGACAACTGCTGTGTCGACCGTGTTTGTTGTGGCGGTGCTTTAGCTGCAGCAGGTATGGACACAGCAGCGAATGGAAGTGCTCCATTAACTGTGGGCAGGTCTTTTGATTGGTCGCCCGTAATGGAAGGAGGCTCTTCGTCTCCTTTCAGACTGCTCGGAGCAGCTCGTTAGTGGGAGAACAAGGCGGAGTCTACGGCAGACCACTGCAAAACTGCTGGCTAGTTCAAAAGGGCAACATGAGATCTAAAAACTACACAATACCACCTCTCATGGAGACCAAGGAAGTACCTGTCCTCAAATATACTGAACGGCAGTGGGAACAAGTGACAGTATATGTCCTTAAATCACGTCTTTGTGACAATTTTCACATACTGATCTGGGAGCCGATTTTCACTGCAGTTTCATATGGGAATTGAAGATCATGGTTCAATAAAAACTTCCTGTCGGTAGTAACAGCATTCGTTGGCCACCCTGCAGCGAAAAATTGCAAGTCTTCTTCTTTACCAAGTCTGATGAGTGAGCACTAATGCAAGGACAAAGCATTCTGCAGGACGCTGGTTCAAATCCTGTCCGCCCACCCGGATTTCTGTTTTCCATCATTTCCCTAAATCAATCCAAGTGATCGTTCAATAAATGCTTCATAAGGCCATTGCCGAATTTCTCGTTCCTTTTCGCTAACCCATCTCCTCGAAGTTGACGAAGCGTAAAACTCGAAAAAAATTTTTTTTGATGAGTTCTTCTAGGATAGAAGATGTTTTCAGTGGATCACCAAGAAATTGTGCCGCGTCATGTATACTATCAACTGATCAATAGCTACGTCATACAACAATTAATATCACGAACTACAGGAAGAACCCTTTATTACTTGTTTTATAGAGCTTGATTTCTTTTAAGAAAAAGTATATTCCTTATAGATCATCCCATTTTAGCGAAAGGGGGCTATAAACTTACATTTCACTGTGAGCTTCAACCTGCATACAATGAAATGTTTTAATTACTTGTTTATTGCTTACATTCAAATTATGGTGGAAAATTAATTCTTCGTAGTTAATTTTCCCTCCTCAGAATATCTTCACGTGTTTATAATGGATAATGGGTACAGTTCTATGAAAAGACTATTAAAAATTCATGATAAACTTTAAACATTTTGGCGGCATAATTATTCTTTAATCATCGTAAACAATTAAGAAACTCTGCCTATAGTATTGATCGGTGAGCATGCCGAAGGACCTTTTAATTAAATATATCTTGTAGTAGATAAAATTTTCTTGCGTAACTAGCGGAGTGAGTCCGTTGACAAAACACGACGTTTCTGCTGTCATTGTTGGTGATGGAACTGTTTATATACCGCGTGGAGTCCGCTCTGCGTCATCCCTTTCCCTGACAGGCAGTGAAGTACTGGTTGGAACCGCTGGCTACTGGCGCGAACCATTGACTATTGGCCGGAACTATTAATTACTGGCGGGAAACATTGATTGCTAATGGGACCGATAGAGTGGTCAGCCAGAGCCTAACTTTCTTCTCCAGCCCGTGAGCTGAAGAATTCTTAGGCGTAAGGATTTGCCTAGTTGGCATTGCCTTCATTTTTACTGGCGCGACAGTGCGGCAAGCACTTTCCTCATCGCGCATCTGAATACTACCGATTCCATCTCGGAACTCGTCAACTCTTATCACGACTCGCACTGGCCGAAGAGCCGATAGAGTGGTCCGTACTATCCACAAATATATAGAGGCTGTTCCCAAATTTCGCCGCCAATCAGAGAAAAGGATGACATAGGGCGTACTTCGCGTGGTTTATAAGCAGCTCCATCACCCAGAGGCGACGATGGTGGCAGATCTTATGACCACTGAAATGTCGAGTTTCAACAGCGGGCGCACTCGGCAAGTTAGCCAATAGAATTTTATTCATATACAGCGTCGAGAGAAGCTCCTGTCTTACATCTTGTAGTTGTTTACCAGTGCATCAACGGTGTTTCATATTAATTACTAAAACAATTACCTAACAAAAGTGTTTCACACTGCGAAAGAACACTGCAAGTATTTTCCTTTGATGCTAATGTCAGTAACTTGAATAAGTTATATAGGGTAATTCCAAACAAGTTAGCTCAAACACTAACAAAATTTAACGTGAAAATTCGTTAAGTGCCAATGCAGGTTATGACTTTATCCTTATTATTATAAAAGAGGCTTTGTGTCCTATGTGTATGTACCACGACGTATATATGTGAATAATTGTATTTAATTATTACCATTCATGAGCTGAACTATCAAATAAGGAATGTAGAATCAGTTACACGTTTTATATCCGCATTTCTAAGCCATTATCTTTGGCTACCGTGTCCTCATTTAATCAATATAGAATAGTCTTTAGCTTGTTATACCTCGTACTATGCCGCCAAAACAGTTGAGAACATTCTGTATTAGCTTTCCTTTTAGCCGATCTCACATGACTGACCTCTGGAGACATTTCCAAGAATAATCCTAGGGTAGTTCTTCTATATGACCTGAATAAATATTTATACCTGTCTCACTAATTATTTTAGAGGCATACTACTCTTCAAATGATTTACATAAATTAAATTAATTCAACTTTATTTTTATTCTGTTAAAATGCTTTCTTATCAGCAATTACCTTTTTTTTTATTTTTTTTTTTAAGATTTCATTCCTCCCAGCTGAAGGCTGGGAGGCGGGCTGCTGGAGAGTCACAGGAGACTCTTTTCAGCCAAACTATACTACGGGGAGGGAGGGGGATGGAAGGTCGGCCGTGGCCTTGTAGGGAACCATCCCAGCATTCGCCTAGAGTGTCTGAGGGAAACCACGGAAAACCTCAGACAGGATGGCCGAACCGAGTTTAACCCCGGTCCTCCCGAATGACAAGTGGCAGTGCGAAATCGCACTGCCCAAGCCTCGGTGCAGCAATTACTTTTTTTTTTTGCTATTTCATTCCTCCCAGCTGAAGGCTGGGAGGCGGGCTGCTGGAGAGTCACAGGAGACTCTTTTCAGCCAAACTACTCTCTACGGGGAGGGAAGGGGGATGGAAGGTCGGCCGTGGCCTTGTAGGGAACCATCCCAGCGTTCGCCTAGAGTAGTTGAGGAAAACCACGGAAAACCTCAACCAGGATGGCCGAACGAGGTTTGACCCCCGTCCTCCCGAATGATAGGTAGGAGGCCGTAAACGGCCTCCTCCCATCTCGGTGCAGCAATTACTTTTTTTTTTTTTTTTTGAAGTAATTGCTGCTTCTTGAAATGTTTAGCAGCAATTACTTTTTTTTTTTTTTTTTTTTCTTCTCTAATTATTTCATTCCTCCCAGCACAAGGCTGGGAGGCGGGCTGCTGGAGAGTCATAGGGGACTCTTTTCAGCCAATCTACTACTACGGGGAGGGAAGGGGGATGGAAGGTCGGCCGTGGCCTTGTAGGGAACCATCCCAGCATTCGCCTAAGTGTCTGAGGGAAACCACGGAAAACCTCAGACAGGATGGCCGAACCGAGTTTAACCCCGGTCCTCCCGAATGATAGGTAGGAGGCCATTATTGGCCTCAGCAATTACTTCAAAACTTTACAGTTTTATTTGCAAATGACACTAACCTGACTGTGAGAAAAATACCAAACAGCAATCTAGAATTTAATGTAATTGAAGTACTTAGTGAAGTAGAAAATTGGTAGATAGATAGATAGATATGTTCACTTTGATCCAATGTGAGAATAATCTCGGGCATGTGGAACAGAACATACACTTATTTTTAATGTCAATATTGCTATATAATTGATATAATTGATAACACTGGGCAAAAAAAAAAAAAAAAAAAAAAAAAAAAAAAAAATCGTCCAGGGTTTTTCAGCTCAATTAGACTAATTTTGATGCCCTGAGTCCGAAAATGACCTTGGTTTTGCTCAATCAGGTCAGGAATTTGGTCTACAGATATTTCACACAAATCTGTTTTTCGTAAGAAAAACAAATGTCTGCTGATAAACCCCTGACGAATCTTTCCGTTTCCCTCAAGAAATAAAAGTCAACGTATCCAAATTAATTCAATATTTATTTACTATATGACATTTGATAAGAATAATAATAAAATATAATAAGAATGAGCGTTACATGACACAAAAGTTCAGAGTTCAAGGCAGATATCGGCGTTTCTTCGATTTCCGTGTGTGAGCAGCTGCTGCTGGGTTGTCTCTCTTCAGCGACCAGCAGTATTCCGCCAGCATGACTGCGTCCCACATCCCCTGGTACCTCTCCTCTATTTGGCGCATGTCCTGATGGAACCTTTCTCCCTGCTCGTCACTCATCGCCCCAAGGTTTTCAGGAAACTTGTCCATGTGTGAGAACAGGAAGTGCATCTTTAAACTCATCGAACACCCGAGTTTTTGGAAGGCCTCTAGCATGCTGCTAATGAGTGTGGCGTGGTTTGCTGCCTTCGTGTTCCCCAGGAAGTTGTTCACCACCTGCACAAACGATTTCCAGGCGGCACACTCAAGCGTGTTCATGGAGTTTTGGAACTCAGTGTCCTTTATGAGCTGCCGTATCTGTGGGCCATCGAAAATGCCGGCCTTGAGCTTCTCAATGGTCACTCGAGGAAATGCTCGGCACATGTAGTTGAAGCACCTCCCATCCTTGTCCAGAGCGCGTGTGAACTGTTTTATTAGCCCAAGCTTCATGTGTAGCGGTGGGATCAATATCTTCTCCCGGTCAACAAGAGGTTCGTTTATGATGTTTCTCGCCCCTGGTACTAACTGCTCTCGCGCCGGCCACTCTTTCTTTACATAGTGCTGGACTCTGTCGCGACTGTCCCACATACATATAAAGAATGGGTACTTCGTGAACCCGGACTGCTGACCTAGTAGAAAGTTCACCATCTTGAAATCGACGCAGATCATCCATTGGTGCTGCTTATATTGGATTTTGTCAAACACATACTTCACTGTTTCATATTTCTCTTTGAGAGTTGTGGAGTGCGCAAGAGGGACTGAGGCGAACTGGTTCCCGTTGTGGAGCACACACTTCAAAGAGCGCTTGCAGCTGTCAATGAAGAGTCGCCAATCTGTCGGATCGTATATAGGAGCGCCGAGTTTATGAAGAAGACCGGCGACATCTTGGCAGTACACGAGGTCTTCCTCCTGGCAGAAGTAGCCCATGTACTCCTCATGCCTTCTACGGAAGAAAGTGATACGCGCGTCCTCGCCAAGTAGATTTTTCTCTTTGAGTCTGGAGGCCAACAGCTCGGAGGAAGTCTTCGACAAGCTGATATCCGGAACGCTCACATTGTGAAAAGGGCTACGGACCATCTTGTGTTTCATACTCCTGGTCTGTATCTCCTACGTTGTCTGAAGTGGTGGCCTCGTCGTCGTCGATGTGCGGAAGCTGTGTGAACGCTGGTACAGGTATTTCTTCGCAGTGAGCAACTGGACGGCGGGCAGATGGAAGGTCGGGGTACTGGAGGCTGTGCCGATTCTTCCGGTTGATGCCAGTAGTATTGATGGCACAGAAGTAACAATCCGATGCATGGTCAAACGGCTCCCTCCAAACCATCGGTATCCCAAACTTCAGTGAAGTTTTGGCGCCCTTTCCACCGCCTGAGGTATTCCACGCACGTCTTGCACACCGTGTGCGGTGCCCACGACTTATCTTGTTCACCTAGCTTGACTTTAAAGTATGCCTGGTATGCGTGCTTCACAAATCTTGTGATGTTCTTCCGGTCCGCTGACAGCGTGTATTCTCCGCAGATGTAAAAGAAAGCGTTCGGATTATTCCTGCATGAACGTCGCGCCGAAGCCATCTGAAAGTAATAAAAAATAATAATAATATTACTAATAATTGTGATTATTTTCCTGCTAATTTTCAGGCAGCGAATTTAGAGAAATGACTGAACTAAAAACCCGTGATATTAGCATATGTATGTATAGCCCGTCAGGCAGGTTTATGGCTGTATCTCAAAAAGTTGACCTGATTGAGCAAAACCAAGGTCATTTTCGAACTCAGGGCATCGAATTTAGTCTAATTCAGCTGCGAAACCCCGGACGATTTTTTGGCTGTTACCCAGTGTAATATTATTATATACTGACAAGTTAGCTACAACCCATTAGTATAACCAATATCTCCTGTAATCTACACATACAATCCCGAGTTAATTAATACTTATTATGTGGAACAGCGTATACACTTGTTACCAGCATCTAATAACCAGTTATTTTCTTACCAACCATTTAACATGATAAGTTTCACTGTAATTTGCGACTACATATTATATCATGTTAGTTGCTATTTATGTGAAACAGTACACACACGGTTTAAGGCGAATTCATTAAAATTAAATTTTGAAAAAACACATTATATTAGGTTTAAAACAAAAAATTAAATATCCACAGCCAGATTTACAAGTAAGATATAAAAATAACACAGTATTAGAAACAAAGAGTATAAAATTCCTTGGTATTAAACTAGATGAGAAACTCTGTTGGCTCGAACATATCACTTCACTACTGAAGAAGTTAAGTAGTGCCACCTTTTCAATATGAACACTTTCTCCAACAGCAGATCTAGATTTAACGAAACAGGTGTACACCTCATATTTTCATTCAGCGATGTCATATGACATATTTTTTGGGGGTAAACTCTTCACAAAGTAAAAAAGTTTTCATGGCACAGAAAAGAGCTATTAGGATGTTGTTTAGGGTAAAACCAAGAACTTCTTCCAGACAACTTTTAAAAAAACTCAATATTCTTACAATGATTCCTCTGTATATCCAATCAGCTTGCATCGCACCGAAAACTTTCCCTTTTTTTTCATTCTTGCACCGTACAGTATTCTTTGCATCCGCACTTATCGCCATCGGTTACTGTTTGGCGCTTCACAGACTCTTATAAAGTCGTATTAGTGTTATACATTTACAACTTTTAATACGAAATATTAATAGCATTATTTTAACATTAATACAACGGAATATAGCAATCATAAAATTGCGCAGGCGTGAACAATGTTGCTCGTAATGGGTGTGTCACCGGCGTTCAATCTGCATAGAAACTAAATAAAGTTTCAGTGCTTACAACATCAAAACAAACCATCTGTAACAAATGTTGTTTATTCTAGATTTTTTTTTTTTTTTTTTTTTTTTTTTTTTAACTGTCATCAGTCTTTCGACTGGTTTGATGCAATCCACCATCCCTTCTTATCTTGCGTTAACCTTTTCACCTCAACATTTTACTTACAACCGAGATCTCAATTATCTGCTTCATGTAATCCAATCATTGTTTACAACCACAGTTCTTACCTTTGACTGTTCCCTCCAACAACAAATTAACCAATGTTGCATGTCTTAAAATATCTCCCATAATTCCTGTCTCTTCTATCTGTAAGACTCTTCCACAAGCTTCTTTTCTCACCCAACACTTCCAAGACACACTAATTTTGTATTTTATCTGTACACTTAATTTTCAGCAAATTTCTATAGCACCACATTTCAAATGCTTCAATATTCCTTCTTTCTGATATTCCTAACGCTACTATTCGCTACTATATAGTGCTGTGTTCCACGGATGTTTTAAAAAGTTTTTTCTGAGTCTTCGATCAATATTTGAAACAAAAAGATTTCTGTTTTATATGAAAGCTTTTTTTACTACTGCCATTCTTCTTTTAACATCGTTCCTGCTCCGGTCATCAGTTGTAATTTTACTTGCGAAGTAGCAGAATTGATTTACTTCTGCTATCACAACCAATCTTCTTTTATAGACTATTACTTTTGTCTTGCTTTGGTTTATAGTTGGTCCAAGATCTCATTTCAGTATTTTGTTCATGACATTCAATTACATCTCAATTTCCAGTCTATTTTGCTAAGAGGACAATTTCTTCTATAAATTATAGCATACTGATTTTTTCCATTAACATATATAACATATTGAATTATTTTATTTACTTCCACTAGTGCTTTCTCTTCATATAAATTGAATGTTAATGGATATAGACAACAACCTTGCCTGACACCCTTTTTAACTGATGGATGTCTCTCATAATTCTTTTAAAGAAAATGACGGAGACAAACGAAGTTGGGTAGTTGCATTGTATTTTGTGAGTAATAATGGCGCCGAGCTGGGGAGACGAGGCGGACTCGGCGCCTGAAAGATTCACTCGAGATGGCTGCCAGGCGCCGTGAATAATGTAAGCTGGTGCGGATCGCGCGCGGGACGCTAAATATTTTCAGACGCCAGCCCGAGCTCAATTTCCTGCCGCGCCGTGCGGAGTCTATATCCACCGAGGTAGGTGGAACCAACAGCTCCTCTCCCGTGTCTCTATATCGGGTCCTGAAACACGAGAAATCTGTGACTATGCGGTACGCTTTATGGACCTACTCAGGTGTTCCACCAACTCAATGCTATGAACACTCTTTCTGAATATTCATCCAATTCTCTCAAGCACGATTCCAAGTTACCAAGTTCTGCTAGCATAATATACGCTTAAATTTAGATAATGAAAGCAACACAGTTTGGTTTATTCTTCAAATGAGCGTGTGCATGGTCCAGGGAAGACCAACTTGAAATTAGTGTTTTAGTAGGAATAGTGTTATAGTGGGAAGTGTAAATAACAACTATTTGCTAATTAGAGAGCAAGAATAGTAAGATAACTTAGAGTAAGCTATCAACATACAAAACTAAATGAAATACCACAAAAAAATCTTATGAAAAAAAGTTATGTAACTTGTCCATAATGCAAGTTATGATAGCTAAACTTCTACCTAAATAAATGCCTCAACTATATTGTTTATCAATCTTAAAAATACACAGATTAAGATTTGCCTCGAACCACTTTCGAGTTTTATAAAATTTATTAATTTTTATGAAAATTATGACACGCATAATGAACAAATTTTAAAAAATCAACCATCACCAAGAGAAACCATTCAGAGGTGGAAACTTGATTTAAAAAATCACACATCTATTTACCAGTGGACAGCCTTATTTTTACAAGATTTGATTTTATGAACGAATCGATATATCGATACTTCAACACTTTTTTCCGATATATCGACTGCCGATATTGATACTTTTTAAAATATCGATATATCGAAAATCGATATTTTTATAAATATCAACAGCCCTACTACTTGCTCGTCATTGCTGCGGGCTTAAACAGGCGCTACATAAACATCCAGAAGACAATAAAGAGTGCCGACAGAAGTTTCTCGAGCGCTAACAATACTTTCATACAACAATCACAGGTTGTGTAAAATCACTGATAATCATTAGAAAAAAAATCTTTAACTGGAAATTAAAGTTATTTACATGCATTTATGCACAAAATTATCAATTCAGATAGTTGAGAATTTTCCTCAAAACGTCGCGCCTCACATCAACACTTACAATTACATAGTTTAAATTCATGTTTCATACATATATATATATATATTTTTCTTTGCTGTCGTAAGTCTTTAGACTGGTTTGATGCAATCCTCCATCCCTTCCTATTCTGTGCTAACCTCTTCATTTCTGCATACCCCTTACAACCAACGTCCTCAATTATCTGCTTCATATATTCTAATCTCTGTCTACCTCTACAGTTCTTACCTTCGACTGTTCCCTCCACTAACAAATTAACCAATCCAGCATGACTCAAAATATGACATACCAGCCTGTCTCTTCTTCCTGTAAGCTTCTTCCATAAACTTCTTTTCTCACCTATTATTTCCAAAACTCGTTCATTTCTTACTTTGTCTGTCCACCTAATTTTCAGCATTCTTCTGTAGCACCACATTTCAAATGCTTCCATTTTCTTTCTTTCCGGTATTCCTAAAATCCATGTTTCGCTACCGTAAAGTGCTGTGCTCCACACATAGAGTTTTAAGAAGTTCTTTCTAATTCCTAGATCAATATTTGAAACTAAAAGATTTCTCTTTTTCATGAAGGCTCTTTTTGCTAGTGCTATTCTGCTTTTAACATGATTCCTGCTTCGGCCATCGGTTGTAATTTTGCTTCCTAAGTAACAGAAATCACTCACTTCTCCTATTGCATCCAATCCTATTTTTATATTTAATCTGCTAGTATTGGTATAATTTCTGCTACATTTCATCACTTTTGTTTTACTTTGATTTATATTCAGTCCAAAATCTTCCTTCAGTATTTTGTTCATGCCATTCAAAAACTTCTCAATATCCTCAGCCCTCTCTGCTAATAAGACAATGTCGTCAGCAAATCGTAGCATACTGATTTTTTCTCCCTGAAAACTTATGCCGCATGGAAATTTTTCTTTGACTTTCTTCATCGCTTCTTCTACATACAAGTTGAATATTAAGGGGGTAGACTACAACCTTGTCTTACACCCTTTTTAACTGATGCATGTCTCTCGTGATTCTCTACTTTTATTACAGCCACTTGATTCTTATATAGTTTATAGAGTATTCTTCTATCTCGATACTTTATACCTGACTTCTTTAAAATTTTGAACATCTTGTCCCACCTAACATTATGAAAGCTTTTTCTAAATCAACAAATGCCATAATACTGTCTTTTATCGTCTTGTATGTCATTTACATAGTTTGTATCCATAAAGCAATGGTCATTTACATGACGAATATACACAAATTTGCAATCAATCACACATAAAATATACAAATTTACAATTAATCATCTACCATCTTGCTCTACATGATTCTTAAAATAATATTAATAAAAGTACTGGGTGTGAGGGCTGCTACAAGGTGGTTCTATTATAGCAGTACCAGTCTCGTCTGATTCTTACCGTCTAGGAGGAAGGCATACCTTCTACCTGCTGGCAATCGCCTGCCTACCCAGCGGCCGTGTAATGAGACTGCCCGGTCAGGCTGACTTATGAAGGCGGCATTAATATCGGCAGACAAGCCGCCAGCCTGATCAATACTCAAAATGTGCCCTCATAAATCACGCCTCACCCTGTCACACGCACGGGTGGTGTGAACCTTTAAATGAAGACACCGGCCACACCGCACCGGGAACTGCTGGATGTGTGTGCAATATAAAAACATGGATTTACAACACTCACAGAGAAGGACAAATTCCCCAACTTAAGATTATAAATCAGTTCTAATTTACAACACCGTCTTCAGTAATTACCATGAGGTCTGGTCAAATTTCTAACAGTTTATTGGAACCACTGGTTACTATCAAAGAAAGCGAAAAGTCAATCCTACTCTGTTTTCGAAATTATTAAAGTTTATACAGCATTTTTTAAGAATTACCTCTGTGCTTATACACTGTACTCTCATTACTCGATCAGCTTGGATATGCTGCGAGATCTATCCTCCGTTTCATACCCTTGTGCTTTCGTTAACGACGTCTACATCAGTAGCTGAAAGGTATCAAATACTCTTTGCTTTGGGCTGATAAGATACCCATATTATAATTGTAAATTACCATCAAGGAAGTAGATCGCAGCTGTAACTGACTGGTAAATGGTTCGCCTTTAAGAGTATCCATTTTTTTAATTAGAAAAGTGCCACAAATTACGGAAACAATCCGGTAGATATCATAAATCACGCCTCATTTAATTCATTCACCGTAGCATAAGCATCATATATCACTTATTTCTCAATAAGTAGTAATCTCCATTACAAAATTAAAAGCTCGTCCAAAAAAGGCTAATTAAACGGAATGTTCTCGCCATTTATTCGCAGTTTCTGAACTAAACAGAATTTAACTATAAAATAATCCCCAATGCAGTTCCTCATGCCTTACGCTAATTGCATAAATTTCAATTTTCATTTGGCTGAATTTTAACCCAATATTGTCATTAGGAAATCAAAGCTTCAATCACACGCGAAGTAATACATTCAATGTATGCCACGTTTGTGACATCAAGCACCGTTTTATAAACTTGACTGAGACTTTTCTCGAGTTCTTAAATGTTTCTTTTCGAGATTCAGATCGGTATTACTACGTTTGAATGGCTCACACAGTTACATGCACCTCAAATAATTACTTAATTAATATGTTGTCAGTGAAATCAAAGCAAATTAAAAAATACCTTAACAACTTACGTTATGCCACATGATATTAGTTTTAATAGTGAGGCAGGCATCATAGATTGCAATAAAGTGCATGAAGTAATATTTTAATTAACTTTACTTATCATCCTTTTTTTTTTTTAAAAAGGAAGAAAGTGTTTTACTCATGCCCTCTGTTCTAAATGTCAAATGCGGGTTGCCATGCTACCCCAGGCAAAATTTCAATCTAATCTGAACCCTCGCTAACATTGCTGCTCGAAAGTTAAACCGTATCTGTGGGCAAAGAATCTAATGAAAACATCTAACGAACGAATACACACAAATAAAAAGCAACTAATAATTAATTCAGATTTAATTTAAACGCATTACATAGACTGCTTTTCTTTCATTGCTCTGACATTTCAGTTCTTCACGGACGTGAAAGAAACTGTTATTAAATATCGCTCATAACGCCTACTGTGTAATAACATCCCTGTCCATTTTTAATCCGGAAACAAACGTCGGGTGCGTTACAGAAACGATGAACAAGCTTAACGTTTTATTAGAATTTATTGTATATTTTCCCACTAGAGTAGTCCGTAGACACGAAGAGTCCGATTGTAGACACGAAAGTTCTCTTTCGTTCCAACGCGATTCCTCCTAATGGGCTGGCCTTGGTTCCAATTTTACTTTACTTAACTTAGTCCACAACCCGAAGGAGGCATACTAAGCCATTGTGTCAGAGGTAGGACGGCCAGTTCCTTTCCTCTCGGACCTACAGTTTAATGTGGAACGCGAACCTCGGAGCGGCCTGGCGTAGCTCATATGATCAAACACAACTCCCAAAATTCCTGCCGGGATTCGAACCCGGGAACGGAGCAGTGACCGTTTTGAAAGCAAGCGCCTTAACCGCTGAGCTACCAGACCGCTCCCGGGTTCCACTAGGAATTGTAATAAACCTGGTTCATTCCCAAAAACCTTACTTGGACTAGTGAATATTTGATGCCAAGCATATGAGACGTCAGTGACTCCCCTACGTTCTTCCCCTTTGAAGCCAAATTATACGAATCGTTAAAACTGGATTGTTCACCAATGAGAATATAAGGTTTTCTGTGCAAGGACGTGTTTTCATCTGCCCATCATAATAACTTACCTCATACCGGACGTAAATAAACACTGTGCAATACGCAGAGAATTCAACGTCAAAGACAGATATGTTACCAACAACCAGACACTATCCTGCTAAGTAGACTAGTCTGTAGTATTTTTTGAATTTGGCGGTATTGTACAGCACTGCTCCATAAAAGGGAAATGTAGCCTGCGGTGGATGATGTTTAAATGAACAGCTCTGTTACAGCTTTGTTAAATTACCATGGATTTTCTTTTTGATGTCATCAGTCTCTGATCCGGTTTGAACAATCTTCCATCTCCTTCTTCCTTGCGCTAAACTCAACATATATCCACTACAACCTACGTCTTCAATTATGGGCTTAATATATTCTAACCTCTGTCTTTCTAGTCAGTTCTTACCTTCGACTTGTTCCTTCGACTAATACTGTAAATAAACCAAACTCTCGTGTTTTAAAATGTGTGCCTTCATCCTGTCTCTTCTTTCTGTAAGACTCTTCCACATACTTCTTTCCTCACCCATCTTTACCAATCCAATTAATTTTCAGCATCCTTCTATAGCGCCATGTTTCAAATGATTCAATTTTCCTTTTTTCTGTTATTCCTAAACTCCATGCTGTAGTGGGTGCCTTAGTGGGCAAACTACGTTACAATTATCTTTTATACCTTTATGATTAATAAAAGGGGATTTTTAATTTTTATGAAGGAGTGAAAATTTATTAATTTTGCAAGAATCTCGATGTTAGTTGGAACTTGGGAAAATTGTCACAATATGACATTTATTTTCTTATCATTGGCGATTACAAGTCTGAGCGAATTTACCGTTAACATTAACATAAATTGGTAAAATCATAAAAGCAACGCTCAGAGGTACAATTAGCAGTCATGAGTAAGCAAAAAATTGTATATTTACTTTTAAATCCATCTTAGAATTAAAATGCAAGAAATAATGACAATTGGAAACAATGAAAAATAAAAGTTATGACGACCTCAGACAAAAGGTATCATAATATTGTGACTTTACAGTTAAACGAAAATCATGGGCGCCACGAATGAACAATACATCATTCTAAAATAACTAGTTCTGGCAAATTATGCCGCTAGCTCAAGGGGTTTTCAATTACAAAGTTAGAACATGGATCTATCCTCTAAAAATCGCTTAAGGATTCAGTTTCACGGAATGCACAATCAGATGGCTTGGTCGTAATAAGTTACCATTGTAGTTCTGCGTCTGATGTCTGCGGTGACCGGAGATGACCCACGGTATGTGAGATTGTGTCACAAGGCGGCTACAGACACGTCATGTCTGTTAATGCGCTTCATCGCATTATTGGCGGTGTCGCCGTGATAAGCCTGCTCTAGCAAGCCGGCAGCCAGGAGTAGTACAGCGGCAGAGGGCGGGAGAAGCCAACCTTCCAAGTCCACCTCAGACTAGACTCTCCTAGCATCGAATGTAGAATCCCCAACTCCTCGCTCTTCGGTCCACGAGGAAAACTTCTGGCACCACCCCCTTGTAGTCTCGAAGATCAACAGAAAATGCCCAGGATTTTAAGTTATATGCTCATTTGGATTGGATCTTCAGGTTGGCACCTAATGTCACGTGATATCCGCGATATCTGATTTGCCCCGCATATATCACAGAGGTCGGACATATTCGGGTAAGTTCGCCGGGGTGAGAGCGTGTTCGGGTGACGGGTTTTTCGCACGGGGGCGGTGGCCTGTTGTAGACTCCCCATCCCATGGTGATAGCTGGCAAAACCCCTTATCCCTGACTTCCTGCCTCCGTGGCTCGGGAAGACCACGATTAGCTTCAAGCCTAAATAGCTCAATAATTCTTTAATATTCGCTTTAACAAGGTACACTGAATGTTCACCATTGCATTACAGTCCTCACTTGGAATCTTGCGTACTTTATAAAATTACAACAAAAATCTATTTAGGTGGTCGCCCAAGATTTATGTAAATTACTCTTAGATTATTATTTATATAATAAAAATGCACATTGGAACGTGGCGACAGCGCGTCACGTTACAATGCTTTACTGCCATAAAATGTTGTGCTCTACATATACAATTTAAAAAAGTTATTTCTTATTCCTACATCAATATTTCAAACTAAAAGATTTCTCTTTATAAGGAAGGCTCATTTTGTCAGTGCTATTCTGCTTTTAACACCATTCTTTCTTCGGCCATCAATTGTAATTTTACTTTCTGAGTAACAGAGTTCACTACTCCTATTGGATCCAATCTTATTTTAATAGTTAATCTACTATTATTGCTATCATTATTTTCTACACTTTTGTCTTCCTTTGGTTTATATTTAGTCCAAAATCTGCTTTGAATATTTTCTTCATGCCACTCAAAATATTTGTTCCCCTTAAATATGTAGAGGTAATAAATATGTATTATTAGATATTTTTTGTGTTTTCTTCGCCTTCTTTGGGGGTTAGGAGCAACATAGTTTTCCGCGGGGAGTTAATTTTCAGGTAATTATACAACTGGCCAACATGAGAACTGTTATTTAAATGCCGCATGCTCTTTCAGCTCATTAATAGGACGTTTTTATTTAATTCAGTTCTTAAGTCATGGTAGTTTCAATAGGTGGAACTCTACGTTAAATTTATCTGACATTTAAAAAAAAATTAAAACGAGATCTACTGAAGACTTTTACCGTTTTGAGGTGATCGTTATGACTTGGCGACAGGGTTTTTATTGGCAGCGCATTTTGCCCCTAATTCAGCCGCCTTAACCTATCATGGTAATCTTATCGGATTTGGCGAACCTACAGCTTAACGTTGAATCTGAACCTTGTAAGCGTTCTGGCATGTTCCACATCACACATCAAGCTATGCCAGATGTGAATTTAAGGTCCTTAAAATCCATGCAGAGCCACCAGAATGAGTGGAATGAGAATAGTGGAAGAAATTAGCTTTAAATTAATGGCACTGTTAAATTTATCGTGGAGAATATCCACTCACCTCACAGTACAATTTGATCGTACGCTGGTGGGCTACAATTTAAAGATCAAAGTGAGTCCAAGTCAACCTGCTCCGGGAGTACCGTTAGCCTAAGTAAGTACAGTTGTGACGAGTTAGTCACTGAAATATATCCGGTGTAATCGCTGCATCACATCGTTCAGTCTCCTGGAGTGGTTAAGACATTACTCGGCAGGGAGCTGCTCGTCTCTACCTGGTGTATAATTAATGGCAGCCGGCCGAGTTCGGGCTGACAGCTCGGCGAGGCTGTATATCAGGCGGCCGTCGGGCGCAGACGCCACGGTGCGGGCTTCGAGCCCCGCCTACTGCACACGACTCGAGCCTGCGCACACCTCTGCACGATCTTCTTCAGCGCTAATTACAGGAGTATCTCAACCAGATGTCAGAGAATGAGGTTTCCGTAATTACGAAGTGAAGAGAGGGCGATCAAAGAAACAGCCTCCACTACTTCTGTGCTCTATACGAGTACTTCAACACCTACAAGGACAAATTAACCTTTAATTTAATAATTAGTGCAGAGAATTTTGTCCTTCCGATTCAAATGTACTCAAACAAGAACATGAAGAAATTTAGAATTTACTTCACCTAAGTACTTCTCCACCTGCACAAATTTTGTTATTTCATTTAACGTATGACGTAAGACTTACTATAGACACTACACTGACTTTCTTTTTTTTTTTGGTCTTCTTAAAACATCATGCTACTATATTGTATTAATTACTTAACTAGAATTCGAAATTTTATTTCGTAAATAATTTAGTTCTGCTTCTTCTTCCACTGTGTTTGTTCTAATTTAGATTTTTAGTCTCCGGTTATTGTTTCTATGTATAGCACCATCACATTCTTTATTTTCTTTTAGTGGTAATCAGTCCAAATTCTTTCTAATGACTTTTAATAACCGTTTATCTTTATGTTCAGTTTGTGACTTTTTTCGCTCTGTAACTCGAGTTTAATTCCATGTATTGTTTATTCTTCGTAAAACTTTAATTTCACCCTTGCTCAATCATTTTTCTTTTACTATGGAAAATAGATGGTAATACTGCTGTTAAGGCCACTCCGCTTAAAAATTTAAATAAACCAATGGTTCCTTCATATTATAAAAAAATCAAAAAATTCAAAACTGACAAATATCTCTTTATTTGAACATAACAATTAAGTTTCATCTATTTAAAAGTTAGCTTAATTATTTCATAGAATACTCATTATCAGTATTATTTCTAACAACTTCAGTATTGAATTATTGGCCAAGCACTAAACATCTTACATGAGAAATATTTACTGTACCCAAGATCGGATTATGTAATTTATGTGTAATTTGCTTTAAATATTCTAATAGTTACATTGTGAATAAATTTTTCAGAAACTATGAGTTCTTACTTATACATAGTCAAATCGTAGTCGTTATACGTTGGAATCATTGGATTATTATATATTAATAAGGAATTTTATCGTTTTAACATTCTCTTTTTAGCATTAAAATTTGAATACAAACTCGTATAAAAATACCTTGGATAACTCAGAAATACTATGATTTTTTCGTTTAAATTTCTTGTGGAATGACTACCCCTGAAAAATGTAAGTAAAAAATTATTTTAAAACTATTAAAGGAAAATTTTTGTTCTTTTATTAGCTATTCCGCCTATCTTAGCCATAATTTTACTTTATTAAATTTGAAATTTCACCCTGGTGCTATGAAGTAAAAGGTTTGGCAGTATTAATTTATCATGACTAAAACCTATTCCATTTGGTTAGTTGTCTGAACGCCGTGATGATGCCCGGCGCCGACCAACACCATCTAAATGACCAACACCATCTTCGTCTAGGTGGTGTTGCGCTGACACGGGATTAGCTGGCTTGGGCGGCAGGATGGGAGATGTGCTGGTGCACGATTCCTGATTACGAAATTGTGCCTCAAAGTCCTTGGTCAAATTCCAAACCTCTCCACAATGCGTATGGAGTGACGTCATACGACACTGTTGACGGTGACTCGTCTGTCTCATGGGGCCGTTAATCCTGGCGACCCCGATTATATCTTTCGGAAGAACAGGCCTCAATTGGCCAGTCACTGGTCTCACCCTCTCGCTTCTTCACCTCTCTTTTCGTACAACACAAACAACGCCATACATTGGATACACACACTGTCACATTCATTGTGGAAGGCAACGGGAAACCATGCCTGTTTATCTCTCCAATAGAGTTTCCATGGCGGGATACACCTCGATAGTACTCGCGTGTGCCCAGAATTTGTCATGTCATAACAAGAAGAAGCAAGACATTCTCTATGTATTGAAGGCCATACCAGTATCTTACTTGTTCCATATCAGCAATTGTACTAAAAACTATCAGTCCTGGAAGAGTAATCGTAGGTAAACGATGTTGTAAGAAACGAGGCTAATTTACCAATACTTTCGACTCACCTTTGAACGTTGTGCCAGATAGTGTTACTTTTTACTGAAACTGCGCGTGATCATCAGTCTTATTTCTGAGTTTTATGATCGCAGGTGGTTTTTCTAGTATGTTTGTGAATAATTAATTATAAGTTGACAGCAGATGAGGAGATGAATTCTTCCATCTGAATAACTTCAGAAGAAGGACGTATGGTGTTACTGTTATTGCTTACCCGTGTATTGTTCTTGTAAATGGACATAGGATCTGATATGTTACATTCAGTAATTGTTTAAACTAATATTGTTTAATGATCTAAAATAAAAGCTGGAAAATATCTCATTAATAAGCGTCTATATACTTTGAATCTGATAATAATTAAATTAATACTTTCCTTCATATCAGTAACAACTCAACAGCCACCACTCTTTGTATTAAAGCATTTATTCAGACAATTGCTAACACAATTCTCAATGCGTTTAACTTTCACAAACTGTGTTTGTACTTCAAACATTAACCGATTAATATTTTTATTCATCTACATCTACATATATACTCTGCAATTCACAAAATTGTGGATGGCAGAAGGTGATCAGCACTAAAGCTAATCTTTTTGTTGTGCATTCTTGGTCTCTTGGTCTTACTAACACACTAAATTGTTTTATTTTTTTTTTATTTTTTATATAAAACTGCAGTTCATAAGATGTCAGTCTTCCATCAATGCAATGAAATCTCTGACTTCATAGTCAGCGATGATCTCGATGATCTCTTCTACAATTCGACCAGAAATACGTCCAGCCGTTCCCCTACTCAAAGAAATAAATTAGACACAAATATTTAGTTCAAATAATTCACTCAGAACCTAAAGTTCAAATTACAACATTTTGAAAAATAAAAAACAAAGAAAACTAAGATGCGACCCTCAAAAGAAGGAGCATGGGAAGTCTATAGTGTGCTTAGAAACATAGATAGAAGAAGGAAATTAATCCAGAGCAGAATTACTGCCGATTAATTACTATGGCGTTGTTACATCTGACAGCCACGATTTATCATGTGCTACCATAAGAAAATAGGTGATATTCTGGGAGATGCAACAGGCAACAACAGTTTACCGCGAACGGAGCAGTCGGACAGCGCAGCTGCGATCGCGGCCCGCAAGTGTTTAATTAAATCCAAGCCGGCTGCGCGAGTGACAAGCCAATTACCCCGGGCGTCACTAGTCACTAGGCAACCAACAGTTGGTCTGCGTCAAGGAGCGCCACCTCACCTTGGGTGAATCCAGCTGCCAGTGCTCATAAAGGGCAGTCCCTAAAACGAATCGATGGAAGTCATTCGAAACCGCTATGAAGTGAGGTTTCAAATAGGCTAGTGCTGACAAATATCAATTGGATTGTGAAAATTGAGTCTTTTCCGACGTACAGCTGCTAAGGCTTCTTTTAGAATTTTCAGCTGGATAAGTTCTGCCATGCATGAGGTTGCGGCAGCTACCTTCATGGTTTACGTCAATATGATAGGTCGAAGTAGTCACTGCGACGAGGGACCAAGTGTTCTGACGCATTGTCGCTGTTACCAGTTTGACCTCCCATTTACTGCAACATCACCTCGACGTGTTTTCGCAGTAACTACGTGGACCTACCATTTACTACAACAACACCTCACCGACTTTTGGAGACAAGTTGCGTCAGTAACCACTTCAACCTCAAATTTACTGCAGCAACACGTAACCGACTGTGGGCGACGTGTTTTCGAAATAATCACTGCGACGTACCATTAACTGCAGCAACACTTCAACGACTGTTGGCGACGCGTTGTCGCAGTGACCACATTGACCTCCCATTTACTGCAACAGAACGTCACCGACTGTTGGCGATGTCTGCGTCGAAATGATGACTGCGACCTACCATTAACTGCAACAATAACTCAACGACTGTTTTCGCAGTAACCACTTTGACCTCCGATTTACTGCACCAGAACGTCAACTGCTGTTGGCGGCAGTTGTCGCAGTAACCACTTCGAACTACTATTTTAACTGATGAAGATGGTTAAGGTAGCTGTCGAAACGTTGTACATGGCAGAATTAATCCGACTAAACATCCAAAGGAAAAAATTATTGATTATTATTATTATTATTATTATTATTACTCCGCAATTCACTAAAAGTATGTGGCGCAGCGTGCATTGCACCTATCAGAAACGATAATAGTTTGGAAAGGATATACGGGATATGGCAGGAGGCGCCCATGGGCTAATGTGAGGAACCATCCCAGTATTCGCCTGGAGTGATCCGGGAAAACCATGGATAAGCCAGTTCAGGATGATTGTATAGCAATAATTTATTGTTATGTAACTTTTTTGGAATAGAATTCCATTTATTAGTAAATCGGAATTTATAAATAAAATAATGAGGGGCAGAATTTATTTGAAAATGCAAATTTTCGTTTATTATTAAGCTAAAATTATTAATTATTGAAAAAGCTTGTGATTGCAGAAAAGGCAATAACATTATCTTAACTTTGATCGCTTACGGATGACGCACTGCTATGTGGATGATTGTGACTATTGCGCGTTCAGTTAACAGAGGCGACACAAGGTCAGTATCCGCATTTCGCTGCCCTTATCTCTAAATGCGGTAGGAGTAGAATGCCGGCTGATAAATATTCAAATCGGTGACATAGACACTGCAACGGGAGGAGTCGGGGTGGTGAGGAACAGGGTAAGGGGAACTTGACCTTGAGCCGCCAGTTGAGGGTGAACAGTGTATAATTACTGTCCGTTGATATTCAAAAGAGCTAACTATCGACATATGAAGGTATTTCCTGAAGGTTTCGAGGCGGTTGAGATTCGTCGAGGTAGCCTGCAAAGAATATCTGCTTAATAGTGCGTGAATGGTAAATCCGATTGCCACCCACATGAGTCTGCCTCGCCGAGCGGATGACAAGGACAGATTGACATTTTATGGTGATGGATGCTTGTGTAAGTGTCGAGCATAGAAGTCGACAAGGGTTAAGACACGAGTATCGTGATAGAATGGTTATTAATGATTCATGGTTAACAACAGTTGCATGTTTACACATTTATTTGCAAAAGGTAACATTAACAACTGTACACAATGTGGATATTTACAAATGGAATAACTGAGTATGTGCTACTCAGATGCACTGGCGCTTTCCTGGATTCTTACTTATTCCATGTATACATTGATAGATCATTCTGTATCAATATTGTATTAATCCTCTTCCGAAAACTCTTCCTACATCTTACACAATATCTTTAAGAGTTCACCAATCTTTTTATCCCGATTCAGGTGAAATTTACTCTCACAACACTTGAATCTATGAAGAACGTCTCGCATGGTGCTTCTGAAACTACCATTATATTTCTTTCTTACCCACGATTTGCAACCATTCGAAGTCACAAACCTGCACAGCTGCCTTTTCAAAATTATCATCTTCATGAGTTCTTCTTGAAGTGGTCTTTCTTACGTCTTATATGGATAGCGCCAAGTAATTATAAAATACGAGGGTGGCAACACTGCTGTGGAGACACTATGCAATGGTATCTACTATTTTCGCTGATAGCATGATAGCGACCGTTGTTGACATACCTATCTTACTTCTGAGCAAATGGACTCGCCCGTCCCACGTCACCGGCGTGCGCACAATCGAGGGAAACGCAGTCACTTGTGAGCGAGCGGTCTAACGTAATGGTGTTACTATGTTTTCGAAACAGGAACAACGGAGTTGGATCAAGATTGAATGTGCCAAAGGTCGTACAGCAAGACAGTGTCATCAAGGTCTTCAAAAGGCGTGCGGGAAATCGGCATTGCCGTACAGAACAGTGGCTCGTTGGGTTCAACGAAGGTCGGCAAACTGTGGCAGACATGCATCGGGCAGGTCGTCCTAGTGTGTCTGAAGAAGAAGTGCGTACTGTAGCCGCGTTAGTGGATCGACGCCAGACGATTCGTGAGCTCGCCTACGAAACCGGATTAGCGCATAAGACTGTGCTCCGCATCCTGAAGGAACGCCTGGGCATGCGAAAAATTGCATCACGATGGGTTCCGCATGAATTGACGGAAATGCAGAAATGGATGCGTTACGACGCTACTCAGACGCACTTGGAGCGCTATGAGCGCGAAGGAGAGGCTTTCTTACGCCGTATTGTAACACTGGATGAGACATGGGCCACATCGTACGACCCAAAACTGAAACGCCAATCCAACAAATGGCGTCATTATGGGTCGCCGCGAAAGTCGAAAGTGCGTCAGAACCCCAGTATGGTGAAAGTTATGGTACTTCTCGTGTATGACTGTGATGGTGTTATCCTAATGCATTACGTTGCTCCACGGCAGACCGTCAATGCACATTATTACTGTTCGTTTTTGGAGTATCACCTGCTACCAGCTTTGCGAAAGAAGCGGCAACACTTTCTGCGCAACCCACCCATCATTTTGCACGACAATGCGCGGGCGCATACAGCGCAAGCTGTGGCTGCTCTGTTAGGTAGATGGGACTGGGAAGTACTGTACCATCCACCATACTCCCCAGACTTAACTCCTTGTGACTTTGATTTGATTCGGGAGATGAAGTAACCACTTCGTGGTAACTTCAGAACTGTTCCAGAGAATCGACAGCCACCCCATTCGCACCATCAACAGAACTGGCTCTGCTAACGATATACTACGCCATCCACATCGCTGGAAACGGGTTCTACACAACGGTGGTGACTACTTTGAAGGACAGTAACAGGTGCAAACATGTAACGCTTTTGTATCGGTTGTGAATAAATAGTTGCCACTATTTAAGTTCCAACCCTCGTATAAGGAACTACTTTTCGGTGGTCACTTCCAACCTTTCTCTGAAACTTTTAAATGATTAGAAAAGATCTCAAACTAATAAATGATAACGGTATACACATAAAGTTTTCAACGCACAGTTTCTTTTAGATTCTTTTTAAACTCATCGACCAATAATAATATTTCATTTACAGTCAGAAGATTCCACACAACAGATTTCAACCGGTAATAAATTTTTTTCTTCTGATAAAACCAAAATGCAGTTACATTTTAATCACAAATAAATTCTTAAAGCTTCTAAAAAATTCCTCTAATGGTACCTAAAAATCTTCTTTTATTAACACGCAAGCTGCGCAGTATTTAAAATTAGCCGTTTGCAATAAATACAGTTCCTAATATTTTCATTCATTGTGCAGTGATAATTTATCATGCGTTCTCCATAAATTAAAATTCCTATACTGCAGTGCGTATATTGCACCATTACGAAATAAAACACTTATTGCATTATTCACTGCTTCTAACTTGGACTGATTTACTCGATGAAATTCTATGAATAGCAGAATATTCTGGTGCAATTTACTGCTACGCAAAAATCCGAATGTCGACAACTAACTAAATTGATACTTTAACATCCCTAACCTAAATTAACTTGTCACTCCCAACTTCGACGAAGAAACCTAATCTGGGACGTCTAAGGAAAGTCCTCCACTCGCCCCCCCCCCCCCCAAATAAAATGATGTACCTACTCTTACTTCCAACAACTAAAGAATTGTCCACTTCAGATGATTCAAATCAACACTCACACGCACACACTAACTTTATCGCTGTTGTTCTCTTGGTTGTCCGGGTTGAACCGCGTCAATTTATCAAAACCTAACGCTTCGGATATCATTTTGCAGCCTTCTTCCTCTGAAGAAGGCCGCAAAATGATATCCGAAACGTTAGGTTTCAATAAGTTGACGCGGTTCAACCCGGACAACCCGACAACGACCGTGGAAGTCTCAACACCCACTTCATCGCTGTTATCCAAAAATACCGGCATGTCCGGCAATTCAGATTTGGGATTCCCATGGTATCTACGAATCACTGCACTTGGGATGGTTCCTTCAAAAGGCCATGGGCGAATTCCTCCCCGCTCCTTACGCACCTCTACGTCCACGCCATAAGCATACCCCTAGGACGGTAACCGATGAAAAAGCCCTGCTCCGCAGAAATGATGAGTTCTCGTGCAGTGTCGTGTTGCGTTTTTGAGTTGTTATTCTTACATTGAGGACGCGTGTTGCAATCATTTACACTATGTGTGAATTCTGCCATTGCGCCACGCTCGCAGTACATGAAACTTATTACAAAAGTCCAGAATAAACCCACTCTTTAAAGCCCCAGAGATGACACATGCTTCATACTGTTCCCATTTTCGATCAACTGCCTCCATGTAATAATGTGTTCGTCGGTGTATTGTAGCATTTGCTGTGATCAGTGACAAATATCTCGGTGTGAATCGCAGTGTTGCGAATGCCCTTATCGGCGAGTCATGTTGAATGAGTCCAATCCACTTGCTGGGCTGGCGATACGCAGTGCAGTACAGATTGGCGTGTCGAAACAAAACGAATCTGGCTGCAGCGTCGGCCGCTATTCGCTAAAATATGCGCCGGACAGCCTGCATTGTATGATGGCGTATCGGAATTTATTGGCAGCTGCTGACCTGATCGCTTGGCGTGTTGCCGTTTGGCAGGTAGTTTTTTGTTTGCTCGCAGAGCTTTAGCAGTTATGTAGTTCCCATTCGGAAAAATAATAAAATAGCGTGCCTTTTCAATCATTAAACTGGTCCCTGGATTTCGATTACACAGAGGCTACATTAGTTACATGAAGTTTAATCGGTAGAAAGAAAAGTACCTCTTTGAAGTTTAATGTAGGTATATGAATTGGAACAGCATGATTTGGTCAAATTAATACAGTTAAATATACGAGGGTAAAGCGAACAGTTTTCGCTTGACACACAGCTCCTATTGCTCTCAACAGATATTTTTTTTTCTGTGACGTTGGTACACTTGTTGCAATAATGATCATCATTTCTCGAAATTTATCTGGTTTTTAATAGTAATTATATTGTGTGTGTCTCATTGAAACGAGTAAACTGGAATATCGTGTTGTCATAAAACTGTTTTTTTGGACAGCTTATCACCAACGAAATTTGATCCTTTGCTTATCTAGTTGAGTATAGCACTTGAAAGTTTAACATAGTTCTGTATTACCTGCAAAGTCTAAGTATTTGATAATGCCGCCTTGCTCCGCTTTACAGGAGCATATTCTAGGAGAGGGTCTGGCTAGATATATACAGGGTGTTACAAAAAGGTACGGCCAAACTTTCAGGAAACATTCCTCACACACAAACAAAGAAAATATGTTATGTGGATATGTGTCCGGAAACGCTTACTTTCCATGTTAGAGCTCATTTTATTACTTCTCTTCAAATCACATTAAACATGGAATGGAAACACACAGCAACAGAACGTACCAGCGTGACTTCAAACACTTTGTTACAGGAAATGTTCAAAATGTCCTCCGTTAGCGAAAATACATGCATCCACCCTCCGTCGCATGGAATCCCTGATGCGCTGATGCAGCCCTGGAGAATGGCGTATTGTATCACAGCCGTCCACAATACGAGCACGAAGACTCTCTACATTTGGTACCGGGGTTGCGTAGACAAGGGCTTTCAAATGCCCCCATAAATGGAAGTCAAGAGGGTTGAGGTCAGGAGAGCGTACTAACATACTAACGAAACTAAAATGAGCTAACATGGAAAGTAAGCGTTTCCGGACACATGTCCACATAACATATTTTCTTTGTTTGTGTGTGAGGAATGTTTCCTGAAAGTTTGGCCGTACCTTTTTGTAACACCCTGTATATAGTCTCATTGCTACATCCGGTCAGAGAACTATGTTTTTTTAAACTTTTGTTGCAAACGTATATTTTTCACACTAATCGTGTTTACATATTGTGAACTAAATTACTGTTGTTTATTCGCGTTTGACCTTTTTTTTTATATCGAAATTCATAATAGCAGTGGCCTCACACAGTGTTAGTTACAACATTAAGCATGAATGTTTCCTTTCGTATATGATCTTAAAATGTTTGATTCAAGTATCCTTCAGGTCCTGTACTTTATTACCTCGTTCACATTGTAGTATACATCAAAATTTATACATAATTTATTTTTAATAATACACTGATACAAACCCATTTTTTTTGCATTAGAAAACTTCGGGATGCCATACGGCTTCATGAATTAATTCGGAATTCTAGATCAAAGTTTATACTGAAAGTATTAAATATATTTCTGAGATTAAATTAATCTTTGCTTTATCATCGGTTTTGGTTTTAACTCCCAGACAAACGATTTTTTAAATTTTTTTTTATATATATACTACATTTGTTAATGATTTATTTGGCGCTTTATTAGCTTCGTCTTGATATTATATAAGGGTTTTTTATTTTATTTTATGCACTATACGGAAGTATGTTTCTATCATCGGCAGTAATAATATTGTGTAGCAAGTGTTTTATTTTCTTGAACTGTTAAATGCGCTATAAATGCATTTTCCGTAAGAGAAGGTAAAAGCAGAGGAAGCTAACTAGCTGGCTTTATTATTACTTACAGGTAGGATGACAGGTTACAAAAAAATCATAAAGAGAGAGAGAGAGAGAGAGGGGAATATATGGATACGCAGAGGGAGAGAGAGAGAGAGAGAGGGTGGAGGGTTAAGTCGTGGGCTGCCTCGTCGTAAACGCCCGGCTTACGGTCAGAGCAAATTACACGAAGATAATTTTAGGGCAGTGCACACATTAAGTAATACGATACCACGTCGCTCGTAAAACGCTGATTTACTGCTTCGGGATAAAGTCGTCGACTGGCCGTAGTTCCTGCGTCCGCCATCAGAGCTCGCTGCGGAGCACTTCCAGCAATGCGTCCGTTAACAATGCAGTAGCCTACATTCAAACTGCAGCTCCATAAAACAGTCGACAATATTCCAGCGACGCACGTACAAATATTAGCGCTTTTATCACGTCTAGCATGTTACTGGCTGTAAACAGGAATAGCCTATTACTGGTGCAAAAATCGGATTTCTCTGTTTCAGAGGAATTCTATTTTCTAACTTCCCAGTTATAACAAATTACTAAACGTATTCTTGTTTCTGTAACACCACGGTTTTTCCCTAGCGCAGCGTGTTATTGTGTCGCACACGTGGTGCGAGAAGAAGTGGCAAGCCAAGAATTAGATCTAGATGAGACGGCTATTCTGGTTACGCTTTCTTAGGCGACCTTAATGATTTTCCAGAACTAGACAAGACACGTTCACACAACTTTTTAAAATTAAATATATTGAAATATGCTTGTCGCTTGAGCATTTTGGTTGATTGTTAATAGCTTTATGGTCTCTAGCTATTTTAAAAAATTGAAACTATTAGGCCATTGATCTGGGGAAAACTGTTCTATTAAATGAAGGTAAAATTACATTAACATTGAAGTTATTAAACAATATAAAAAAGAACGTAATGCATTTTAGACGCCATATCAAAGGTTTTAAGTACTGCCCCAGCACAACAGGTGTTGTAGTAAAACGAGAGCATGAAATCGCAGAATCTGCAAACTTGAAATCATTAATTTTTTATAAGACGTAGTTGGGAGAGTTGACGAGTCAGATATCTTGATATTTCAGGTCCTGAAAGATGTAAAGGCTCGTTCGTGTTGACCTGGAGACAGGGTTTCTACTGGCTGCGCAGTCCGCCTCTGTCGTAGCCGTGTTAACCTAACCCTGTAATCCTAACGGGTAAAGGGGACATAAAATTTAACGCGTAATCCGAGCCACGAAGCCGTCTGGCGTAATTCACATTACCCAACAGAGTTGGCACAGTTGAGGGTCAGGTTAAGGGTCCCTGAAAATCCCCGCCGAGACAGGAATTTGAACTGGAGACCTTTCTTTCTCCAGTCAGACGCCTTAACCTCTGATCCACCAGACCACTCTCTGAGAGATGTGACATCGAATTCTTAAGGCGTATTCCCACGATCCCTTGTAGGCGAGGCGAGACGGGACGGGACCTCATTAGCCGAAGTGTAGGGACGACCGCGGGCCGCAGGTTAGTCCTAGCTTACCTTGTCGCCACCTCCACACCACGTTGCCTAGTGGCGTTTGGCACAGAGCACTTTACAGCAACAGAAGGGGTGCGCACCGCTGCTGCAAACCGATGATGGCAACAGCGCACCGCTACACACGCCTGTGATGTTTACCGACTGAGAGTGGGTAGCTGCGTCTCGACTCCACTAGCAGAAGCGGCGCTGTTCCCATGGCGTCCCGTCCCGTCTCGCCTTCGTTTACAAGGTATCGTGGGAATGCGACTTTACACAGCATGAGACTCTCGCAACACGGCTCCGTCGTTGATTTGTTCGAATAACTCAAGTGGAGGTTAAAGTGAGTTTACTAGGGCTTTTGCAAGGTTGGTGAAGATTGGCACACGGAAGATCTCTCAACAAGCAAGTTCAGTCGCCACTACTCAGACACTGAACATGATCGATTTACAGTGGGTATGCAAGCTGGCGGCGGTGACCAGGTTGACGTCAGCATTGTAGTGTAACAGCAGTTACAGGGGCAATGTATCTGTTGTTTTAAAGATAATGTAAGTGCGAAAGTTATAATGAGCGGACAGATTAGTCGGTGGCTGGCAGGTACCAGCCACCCTCCGCATTCACAGAGATAAAGATAATCGACCGGGCGTGACCACTGAGGACAATAGGCGAGGGGAGTACAGACATTCAAGAGTGAGCAGACAGTTGGGTCCCGCGCACCAAGTCATTTATCTTTGTATACCAATGGGCCGGTCATATTGCGCGGAGAAAAGACCAGAGATGGACAAAAACAATGTAAAGCAGCGTTCCCACGACGTCTCTTAACGGAGGCCTCCCGGGACGGATAGCCAACAACACGCCGTAGGAACGGGACCGCCTCTGCTAGCGGGGATGAGACGCAGCTACCCACTCTATATCGGTAAAATCACAGGCGTGTGTAGTGGTGCGCTGTTGCCATCGGTTTGCAGCAGAGGTTCACACCCCTTCTGTTGCTATGAAGTGCTCTGTGCCAAACGATGTTAGGCAACGTGGTGAGGAGGTTGTGGCGGGGTAGCGAGGGATAAACTGCGGCGCGCACTCATCCGTAAACTTCGGCGTGCGGCCTCCGTTACAAGACATCGTGGGAATGCAGCTTAAAGGCGCATTCCCACGATCCCTTGTAGGCGAGGCGAGACGGGACGGGACCTCACTAGCCGAAGTGTAGGGACGACCGCGGGCCGCAGGTTAATCCTAGCTTACCTTGCCGCCACCTCCGCACCACGTTGCCTAGTGTCGTTTGGCACAGAGCACTTTACAGCAACAGAAGGGGCGCGCACCGCTGCTGCAAACCGATGGCAACAGCGAACCGCTACACACGCCTGTGATGTTTACCGACTCAGAGTGGGTAGCTGCGTCTTGTCTCTGCTAGCAGAGGTGGCCCTGTTCCCATGGCGTCCTGTCCCGTCCCGTCTCGCCTTCTTTTACAAGGGATCGTGGGAATGCGCCTTTAGAGTGGACCCCAAGAGACCACCACAGATCGAGAGTAAAACCACCAGACCGATGGGACAAGGACATTCTCAGGGCTGTCGGAGTTAACTGGCAGAAGATCGCCCAAGATCGTTCGACCTGGAGGAAACTGCTTAAGTTCTACCTGTAATCATGACTTTAAGAGACCGCATCGCTAAATGATTGAGCTGGCTGATAACGGTCATGATCTTAATATGTGAAAGTGGCCGCCACCACTCAGGGACTACAGCCCGATGCCATGACGCAGCGATCCACAACAACCACCACAGCTGATAGACGCCATCAACCACCGCGCTTCCCATGGTGAAATGAACATTTATCAGTTACATCGTCGGTATCACTGTTTGATCTGTCACACCCAGTAACGACCCATGAGATAAAAGATACTCAGAAACCAATAATAAAGCAACAATTATATGCACCCACCTTTGAATGCTTATATGACGATTACTTTAAACTTTTACAAATTCATGTAATGTCAATGTGCTATTTGAATCGATTTTACCAATATAAAAAAATTTAACTATCAACAAATGTAGGAAATTAAATATAATCATGTTTTATACATTTCAGTTGTAAATATCTTATATGACAGTAATCGCTTCTTCCAATTGGTATTCAGGCGTGATGATTTTTATAGTCCTTTCGAAAAATAGAGCAAAGTTCAATGATGTGCAATATTTCACTGGCGCCCAAATAAAATTCGTCATTGTCTGTAAAGTCAATTTTTGAAAATATAAAATTTCCTCCGACACGAAATGATACGCTTCAGTATAGAGAAGAGGATCTCTTGAAGGCGGCATGACGTGCGTGGAATGGTCTCTTCCCAGGGAACAGCAACGAATAAAGTCCAAGGCCAGGCATAATCAAAACATCCAGAAACATTCCGACCAGTGTTGGCCATTTTAGCATTCGATTTCCAGCCGCTTCATCAACCTCCCGTAAGAAGGCCATTGACGCGATGCCTTCTAATGACACCCCAACTCCAAAAGCAATCCCTGCAGTTCTCAACTGAAATCTTCTTCATGGATGACGGATGATGGGCTACCAACATAACCCCCAATGCGTTACGGGGTTGGAGTTATAGACGCACTCATGGAATAACGAGGCTTACATTTATTATTTGTGTTGATTTGTCTTTTATAGTTTGAATAAATAAAAAAATTGACAATTTTTTTACTCTGCTCATATCACAGAAACTTTGGACATATGTTTGGTTTGGTAAAGTTCCAAATACGCCATGCATAGTCAAATGTGGCAGTCAATGAAAGAGTCTCTCTAAATTGAAGCTACAACTATTCATCCAAGCACATTTTCTTGACCAGAATAGCTGAAAGAACAAGTGTGTCCATTGGTAGGTTGAAATAATATTTGATTGAGCAGATGTAGTTTGTTTCGACTCTTACTTATGGAGACAATTTCCCTTTGGTGGGAGTGGGGCACTGTGATTTTCAGCGATAAAAGTTTATCGACGTTTGTGCCATTTACCTTCGTGTCCAACGTTTCACTGTAGGCCATTTCATGCGACCTGCACATTTCCAACTCCGAAGTGCGATGTTCGCTGGCCGAGCGGGGCTGTTCCTCCGGAACATGTTCGGCCGGAAGAAAGGGAACCGGTCGAGTACAGTCGGTGATCAATAAAACACGGCCGGATAATGGACGTCCTGAATAAGGAATGGCTGTAGGTGTGGCTAGCTCGCCGCTTCCACGCCTCGACTGGCTGAATAAGGGATGAGCTCCGAGAAAAGCTGCGCCACCGTAGCACCTGGGGAATTTGTCGATGCGCTGCTGCGCGTTCCAGTCTTTATCGACGCCGTATCGCCTAGTGTTCATTGGCTTCGGCGCCTCCAAACAATGCTGCTAAGGGTATTTCACCCGCTTTCAGGAGCGATAGCATTTTTTAAAATGTACTTCCCATGTTTCATCCAGACATCCAGCAACTTAACATTAGGAATCTATTCATTAAGGTCTTGAAATGTAGCCCATAAAATGAATAAAGTGCAGTATTAAAGCCACCAATATCAGAACATTAATAAAACGCGACGAAATTTGTCAATCCACTGCTATATCAATAATTTAAAGTCTCACCTCTTTGCCTTTGTAATTCACATTAATTAATCAGACTTTGTAAGTAATGATTGACTACATTCATTGTATCCTTATTCATAGAATACTAGGCAAATGTCTAGTAAATTTACAACAGTAAACAATTTCATTCTATCTGTTTTAATTAACTCTGCATTCACATCTATCAATCAACACGATAAATTTTCCATGAAAATTCTTCGTACGCTTTAAAAATTCCTTTAACAAAGCAATACTGACGAAAGAGCAGTTATCAACCCTGACAAATTATCTTACAGTTATCAGATTTCGCATAACGGGATCTTGGACTGTGTTCTGTCTTCGTACGGGTGGAAATGCCAACCCTATATTCTTGACTTGATAACGCTTGGTTTCAACATCTCTAGCTATCGGAGAAATATGCAGGTTCTCAAAGATATTATTTGATTTACCCGTCCCCACCAGCCAGAATTCGTTTCGCAGGGTTGGCGTAGTGGGACTTGCTCTTGATTCCAACCAGGCAGGTGTGGGAGGGTGATTGAACACTTAGCCATTCTACAGCTCCCTTAAATTCAGAATAAAATATTTCTGTCTTTTCTTATTGCTGAAAATATACCTTCTCTCTCTCGTCACAGCAAAAAATAGAATCCTTCATTAAATAACTATTAACTACTTAATTATAAATCTTACAATTTCTAATTATTCGCACTATTTAATCGTTACTTCACCAAAACTTACCACCATAATTCTAGGTGTGTTCAGATTTAAATGATAATTTACTATCTATTAAAATAGTACCATAAAACAGATAATTTCTGAAGCTCTTTCGCTCATATTTTGGCCCGTCTTCAGCGTATTGTGTAGCACATTAGTAGCACCATTTGATTACTGTTTGAATGATTGGAATTAGATATCCGACAAAGCCGTGAAGTTTAGCTCGAAGCTAAACGTCCTGAGTGATTCCTCAGGCCCACTTAGCCTGCTATCTCATGGGTACCCAGGAAGAAAAACCTCGCGGAAGTTGAGAACTGCCTGGGCGTACGCTTGATGCTGTAGGATACTTATCGTTCAGTGCTCGACAGTTACGTTTCCTAGGAAGAATCAATGCAATCACGACACAGCTTCAAATTTGAAATAATACTTCTACCAGTCAGCAGAAATCTGGTTTCTCAAAATCTTCGGATATATGTTAGGCTTATCCGGTCCTCCTTACTTTCTTTGAATACAGCCCATTCAAAAGTTGAAAGTTTATTCTCGTAGCGGTATGACGAGAAAAGTGATTCCCACACAAAGAACAGTATTCCGTTACGCGACAGAAGAAATTAAGAGAATTAATTCGCAGGCATGTCAGTGGACGCAGCTAATAAATTTAGCATCCAATACTGAATGCGTTACTTTTATGCGTTTTGTGGATGATTTTGTCAAAAGAATTAAACAGAATTTCCAGATGTCTTGCAAACTGGAAGAAAGTAAAAACAATTCTGTGAGAAAATGGCGCCAGCTGATACTCTAAACTACGAGGAAGCCAGAAATGTGACGTTATCTACTTACGAAAGAAATAAGGATTGCAGTGAGCGAAAAATACTTCATGCTCTTCGAAATCTGAGTACCCGTTCGACGATCACGCTAAACACAACAAATCACTTACTCGAACAGTCCTGAAGCGAGTGTGACTTCGTGATAGCAGATTGTGCACATTTTTCTGTGGTGCACCTTAGATGAACCCAAAGGAGTAAACACTTATACAACTTGTTACACATCAGTAACTTTAGCAATCAAATGACTTCGAATGTGTCGAAACACATTAGTTGATGCCATGAAGAATCATCAACAGGTAGTGTCGTTATAAATTATACGTGTAGAAATTGTTATGCATAACGGCTGAGCCTTACAACGCAATACATTCATTGATTTTCCATGGATCCAAATATGAAGACACATCTTCAGCATGGGAAGATTCTCATTATACCGAAAACTAAATTCTTTCTTGGAATCATTTTCCACCAAAAGATGCTGGTTTTTTTATAACCTGAATATTCTGAAAATGTTGCGATTCCAAAGAATATAACTTATGTCTGAATGAATCTAAAATATAAATACTTTGTTAGAGAAAGAATAAATACAATGTTTTCCTTATAGACTACTTACTTTCAAAGATTCACCAACAGATCTATGAGCAAGAAATAATGGGAAAATTATAATTTTCAAGATACAACGACCGAACCTGATGGGTGAATGGTCTCTTTCTAGGCTCATTTGGGGAAGACGCGGGTTCGATTCCCCGTCCGACCATCCAAGTCACTCCAGCTGAATGATGGGGTGATTTCTTCAACAGGCCATAGCCGAATTCCTTGTCTTCAGGCCTTTTCCTCCTCTCATGACCTCGAAGTCGATAAGTCGTAAAACCCAACAAAAAAAAGAAATGCGATTACATTAATAGTTTTTTTTACGAGTGAAAGTTTTAGTTTTTGTACACACAAACCCTTCTTCTCACATGGAATGTAAATTGCTTTCCCTCAGATCTTAAATGTGGGATGAGGTGAGGGCAGTCTTGTGTCCCAAAGAACATGTGATGCGTTATTAAGATTTTGCTTTAGACTCTTACAGTGAAACGGTAGAAACATCTAGTACCTTATAGAAAGGTTTGCTTGATAGTAGTTCTTGAAATATTCTGTAAGAAACATTATGTTTCGATGTTTCTGTCTGTACTGGAAATAGTTAACGTGATTACAAGTTTTTTCGGGGTCCCTTCCGTCGCTAACAGGAAGGGAATGTGTTGTCGTCTTCCAAGGGGGTTTCCACTCAAGACACTTCATCCGAGGTACAATATTCTGGACACGGTTAATGGCAGGAGAACACGTATTTCCCATTTATATGCAAATTTTAACCGTGTCTCCACAGAGCGTCTTAGAACCTAGCTGCGACCTCGTTTTAAGGGATATGCTAAGGGTCGTGTTTTCGCGTGAGGCAGGAAATAATTTTTATCTGCAAAAAGAACATGTTTCCCGTGAATCATTGCTTCACGTTTAACATGCTGCTTTAAAGTAACGCATTGCGCTCGATTTGCCCGGGCCATTCGTCGGTTAAATATATTATATTGAATAACTACTCCTTTACATGTGTTTTCCTTTTATTAGTTCTTCCGTTTATTTCCTACGATTTAGAGATCCGTAACAAAAACTGCGAAAACGGAACTATTATAATTTCGTCATGTTTTTCCATCCGTGCCTGACTGCCTTGCATATCCGATTATGATGAATCTTCACAGGAAAAATTTATTCTGTTGTCAGAAAAACAGATCCTTAAAAAAGTAGTAAAAAAAGGTTTTTTAGGTTACTTACCGCTATGAAATACTGAGATAAAAAATTTTTATTCACGCGTGAGGCATCACTGGGGACGTAGTAAGAAGTGCAATGAATGTTAGCTTCCAACATTTTTTATTTAAATGTGTATTTTCCAAAATATGAGCTCAAAAATTCATTGAAAATGTGTTCCCTCTCAACTGATTTTGGTTATACGGTGGAAAGACAGGAGCGGTAGACTCAAGAACTGGTTAGTAACATCTCATATTGGTACAGTTTCTTGCCCTATCAGCTCCTTTACCACAGACCCCTTCAAGAAAGAAAAGGAAAAGATTCTTTAATATTCTGTCTGTAGTACCACAAATCGGGATCTACAAGCGGATGACAATAAGAATTTCAAGTAACACTCATACTATGAGAGGGTTTTAAACCATAAATTACAATTAATTAAAAAAGTAACTCAAAACAAACAGTTAATACACAGTTTTATTTCCAATATAGTTTCTCTCCTTTTCAATGTCATCGTGACTTCTGTTGCTTACGAGTATATCCCTTAACCCTTGAGTAATAAACTCTTAATAATTTCTTTTAGCATATTGACGATACGCATCACTAAAGTCATCATTATTTATGTATCGTACTAACTATTTGAACCAAATTAATACGTACACAATTTAGTCCTAGAAAAAGAAATAACCTCCATAAAAAGAAACATCATTGTCACTAACTCATAGAACTCTTAATTGTTTTGGATAATATTTGTTTAATAAGCTTACAATAATTATAGATATTAAATAAGTAATAAACAACAAATATTTTTTTCTCTTTCAACTCCAGCCAAGAATTTTAAGTATACACTTAATCCTATCCAATAAGAGGTCACATGAAAATGAAGAAAATGTAGCAACAAAGTTTAAGGGTTATATTTGTGTGTTCGCCATTCATAATTGTTTACATAATGATTACGCTGCACCATGTATTTATATATATAGCAAATATGTCATGTTCAATATTCAACAATTCTTTCCTCACCAGGGAAATAAGAGGAATAAAAGATTATAACAGCTGATTTGACGTCGTTACTTGAAGTTTCATCTGGAATATAATTTCATATGAGTTTCAATAAAGCAAAAGTTCTTTTTTTCGGGCATTAAATTCCCTGACGTCGAGGTCATTAGAAACAGGAAAGGATTGGCAGCAAGGATCATAAGAAATTCGTCCATGGCCCTTTGAAGAAACTATCCCGGTATTTGCCTTGAGTGATTTGAGGAAATAATGAAAAAAGGAAATATAGCTGCCAGAACGGTATTCTCCTCACAAATGCTATCCCAAAACATTATGACCCGCTTTTCAGGCTAGATAATTGATTTTCAAAATTATGAATGATCTTATCAGAAAACTCCATTAATTTTGGACGAAAACCGAAAACACGAAAGAAAGAACTGCTAAACTAGTCAAGATCTTGACCTTTAAGTGGTTTATTCTGCTGAAAACTTTCAAGTAAAACTGCAATAATAAATTAGAAAATTAGGCATTTAAAATGAATTGTGTTGAAATATAAAAGTATTTAATGCAGTCAGGTTAGAGGCTCGCAATAGGGTATTGAAATATTTTTCAAATTCGTTACGTTCACAAATATTCTACAAACTGCATACTTGTTTAGAAGACTTTTACGGAGGAAGATACGCCGAAGACTAGAAAATACTTTTCAGTGTATGAGCTTTCCACTCAATTAAATAACTCTCGACGCAATACATAAATTAACAGCATTTCAACATCAGTTGGGATCGTAGCGTGTTATGGATAAGCAAGGCTCAAACTCGTCTCGAACACATGACAGCTGCAGCTCAATTTTGTTTTTATTAAATGTAGTTAGCAACTTAGAACCGCCAAAAAACGATAGGGATTGTTCTTAATTTTAGAAACAATAATCACAGTTACGAAATAAATAACATTTGTTTTATTTAGTACAGTTACATGAAAACATCATTTAAACAGCTGTGCAGCATTGTAAAAAGCTCATATTGCACTTAAAGTTAATATTACAGCTCCCTTACCACAGCCCAAACACGCGCCATATGTTACTGACAGACCAGGCGCCAACCATGCATCGTGTTCACTCAGCTGTTGCTTGTAGAGTCACCAAATATTCTTACAATGCTAGATAACGATAACAAACTTACCTACCAAAAGACTGTACGAACTACGTATTGTGGAACCCTTCAGAAGTACAAATCAATTTACTTATATTATCTACAACACTTATAACCAATCAAAAAAAATGTAATAATAAAATAAATCAAAATACTTTAAAATCAACAGGGTCCAATGCTTTAAATACCTCGGAGAATCCATCGAACCGACAGGCCTCGAGAAAATCTCGCAGCAAAATCACCTACAAAAAAAAAGGTTAATGCTAGTCCAAAACCTCTACAACAAAAAATCCGTGTCAAAATTCGGCACTAAAACACAGCCATAAAACCAACAGGTCTGTATGCAAGCGAAATGTTGACACTTCACAGAAAACGCGAACTTGGAGAAATCAAAAAAGAAGAGGGAAAAATCATTTGGAAAAGTCTAGGAGCAAGACACACTGAAGATGGTTACAGATTACAATCAATAAAAACAACAGAAAGGTTTCAAACATCAAAATTGACATCAAGAAAAGGCGAATGAAATTCTTTGGTCACCTTAACATATTACCAGAAAATCGACTGACAAAAAGATAATAGATTATGTAACCTCACTTAAAAATTAAACACCTTGGCTGTACGTAATTCGAAAGGATCTCAAAAACGCAAACATAAGATTTTAGGAAGAGACACCTTCAGACAAAATGTATACAAATGGGAAGTTACAATCGAGCAATTAAAAAAAATATTGACTAAATGGTCGGAAAAAAGCAAGCAAGCTTTCTTGGAAAGTAATAAAGCCTGTTGGAACAACAAGAAAAACCCAAAGAAAACTTGATTGGGTCATTTGTTTAACATCTTCCATTTATTGGGAGAATTCGCCTCTAATAATAATAATAATAAAATAATAAATGATTGGAGAGGTGTGGGATTGTCAAAACAGGAACTTTCAGTATATGGAAGTAAAAATGGCAGAAATGTTTTCCGTCTTGTCCATATGTCGATGCTTCTGCATAGTAATGTGGCCGTCTGATTCGTGCTGTGTGTATACAGCCCGCCATTGGAATGCAGCAGCTGTTTGTGTCCAGAGAAACAAACTTGGCGCCATGAATAAGCAATAGCATGGAGGTGCCGAGTCAGGTGCTCCCGCACGTTAAGTAAACAGCAAGTGGGCGCCACGGTCCACAACGCCGCGCACCGCGACAAGTCAACTGAACTGAAAAAATAACAACACCGAAATACACAAATATAGAATTCTTTAAACATAGCAGCCTGTAACATTAAATACGAAGAAATTTCAAATGGTAACTATACTATAGTAATATTTATCTTCTTGTGCGATGCAGGTTCGTAGAAATTAACGACGCTAAACAGAAATGGAACAGATAGATTTGGAACCTCCGTGAGTATCCACTTACCAGCGAGAAAAAATGAATCAATGGAATTTAGTATTCATGATAGACTTCATTCGGTTTGCCGACGCCAATTTCCACAATACTTGATGCGCCTTGGCAGTAATGGTATATTTCAAAGCTTAGAGGTAAATACCGATCCGATGGCATGCAAAAAATCAAACAAACCACTGGAAATTTTCTCCAGGTCTCAGTAAGAGGAGCATAAGATCGGTTTGGATCGAAAACCATATTACATAAAAAAAAAATAGAATCACGATTCTTTGGGAACTGAGGTGAAAGACTTTGACTTATTGACTGATTCATCAGTAAATAATGTAATAGGATTTGCCTGCAATTTCGCTCGCGGGCTCTAGGTACATGGACGAATTAGTATACAATAAAATAATATTTTCGAGGAGCAATTATGTTAGGTTTTTATTTTTGGTGTGTAATACATCTTCCTTGTAACATTTAATGATGTTGTCGTTAGGCCCTGTCTTCAGTATATCTGCAACACTGTGTCCTAAACCGTTTGAGGTGAAATTTTTCCAAATATTTATTAACAGAATTAAGCGGAGCATATTTAAATCAGATCCATATGTTAAAATTACATCGCCAATGCCTCATACAAATACAAAAAAAAAAAAATAATAAAAAAAAATAAAAAAAAAAAAATACGTGAACTACTGCCGTAAATGCTACAGTGGAACATTTCATAATTTCGTGGTAGTGAGATGACAATTAGTAGACACGAAAAAAGTATCAGTTGCCTGAAACCTAAACATTTTTTTAATGCCAAAACAACGAATAATAAGCATGAAAAATAATTTATTTTTTGCTGTCATGACTTTTCAGAGTAATTGGCTTGTATATCTTGGATGTTGTGTGCAATTTTTTGGTTGCGACTGTATTAAAAAACTTTTTCACACTTCTGTTTAGGTTAATCATTTAGATAAGCAATCCAAAACATAGCGTTAGGATCATGGATTCATGGTGAACAAACAGTTTCTTCTACAGGTTACATTTAAAGTCACACAGTTTAACGTTTCGTCGGGTCTGTGTCATATTTTATCCCCTCCATCAGGTCTTACCAACTGGAATCGTGCCTCATCTGACCACCCAACCTTTCTCCAATCATATAGGATTCTGCAGATATGTTCACGATCGCAGGAGAGGCGCTGCAGCCAGTGGATTTTGTTAGCATGAGCACTTGCGTTGGTCTGCTGCTGCCATATCCCACAAACACCACGGACACGTCTGTCATATGTACTACACTGAGTGTTGCTGTTCTTTGAAG
>JARYHS010012519.1:182343421-182548461 GCA_031002005.1 Vandiemenella viatica
GCGCCCCTAAATACCAACAAAACACAACACAACATTACTTATAAAATATTGTAAATGCGTTATTTTGATGAATTAAAATACCCGTTATAAGTAATCGGCTTTTTTTATTTAAACATAGTTTTGGGAATCATGAACAAAATATAATTCTACTATTGGCTACAAGTTAAGAACTATATGACAGAAACAATATTACCTATATTATTAAGTTTAAATCGTCTCACAGGTGAGTAGCCTCATGGTCGCTCTCGAGCTAGTACACGTGATTGCAGTGACTGCGAATGCGTATTTGACTATACCAGCACGGCGTAACATATGCGTCGTTGAGTTTGGAACGCAGTTGATGTACGCTCTTCGCCCCTGCCATGCGTCTTGGGGTGATGAAGAAATCCTTGAATTTAACTATTATGCACTGCAGTGAGAGTTAGGCTGCACAGATAAATACTCTGATTTCCGATCGTAATTTAAAACAGTGCACCGGAAATTAAATCAATTGCATACAAGTCACTAGTGAGTCCTCACTTAGATCATTGTTATTCTGTATGGGGTCCCTATCTAAAGGTGTTAACTGAGGTATCATGAGACGGCCCAAAGAAGAGACGCCCGATTCGTAACAGGTATATATGGGTGGAGGGAAAGAGTATGTGCGATGTTGAAGGAGTTAGGTTGGAAAGACCTGGAACACTGAAGGCGTTGCTCTCGACAGAAGCTAATTGAAAAATTCACGACTGACTTGTTTCGGATGACAGCAAACAAATATTACTACCAGCAACATTCTACCTAGGAATGGCCGCGAAAATAAGAGAAATAGGGCCAGAACAGATTCATTTATGTACCCATTTTTTCCACAAACCATTACGAAACGGAATAGGAAGATTTACCGGGAGTAAATTTAAACTCCGACAGGAGTAGTTATCAAAAAAATCACTTCGGCCACTTCTGGGTTTTTCATAGGTTTTCCAGATAGCTCCAGGAGAATGGCAGGATGGTTCGTCAAAATAGCCCATGGGCGCCTCCTGCCATATTCTGTATATTCCTTCCAAGATATTACATTTTCGGATAGATGCCTTGCACCTTGCGCCACACACTTTCAGTGAATCGCGGAGTAATAATAATTAACACTGCCCTATCACTATAGGCGGCTGAAGTCCATGCATCCATCCCAAACCGATGGTGACAGAAAGAAATGATAATATCGTCGGAAACATATAGCTTTCCCACGTCTCCAAAATTTCTTGTGGTAAAACTTTTGTAGCCCGTAGATTGCAAGGAATTATTCCTTCCCCCTTTGTCATGCGTAAACAAAGAACAATTCCTTCGCAAGTCTTCACCTAAGTGTTCACCAATTCAGATACTCGAGTGCGCGAAACTACGGTCGTGCTCTCTGTCGGCCGGTGTGAAGTGAGAGGAAGCTCGTAGTCTCAATTTTGGACACATATTTAGTCTGCTCCCTTTATCAGTAATAAGTTTTGTTTGAGAATATGCCTGTGTCCTACTTAGCTCAACCCAGATTGCCGGACAGAACTTAATTCTGGGCAGCAATCGAAACAGCATGGTTGCAGGTGTCTCCTGAGACATTTCACTGACTAGTTGAGTCCTTGTAAGATGGAGTTACTGCACTACAGAGAGTTATAGAAATCCTTATAACTTTTTAAGGATGATATCCCATGTCTTCTAGCATATCAGAATAATTATAAATATACTCTAAGTAAATTATAGGTTTATTTATAAACGTTTCTCGGGAAACAAACCGAGTGATGTTGTTATTAATGCACATATTTCGGCGACTTTAAATCTCCGTCGCCATCTTCAGGTGCAGTTGCAAGTCTTGAAGTCTGCCTTGAAGTCAGCCTTGAGCGTGTTGTTTGTAACTCAAGGCTGACTTCAAGGCAGACTTCAAGACTTGCAACTTGTCACATTACAGTAGGCTTGCCCCTTCAGTACCTAACTTATTTTAATTATATTTATTCTATGAGTATCGGTGACTTATGAGTCGAACAGTTGAGGAGCGGTCAGAGAGTGTGTGTGGGTGGAGCAGCGAACGCAGGCATATGGTTCCTTTTGGTTTTTTTGTGAAAGTGATTGAAGGAATTGTTGACACTCTAAGGAACCTGCATCTTCGGATCGTTTGTCACTAGTAATTTGCTTGTGTGTGTTATTGTTATTTTTTCCATTGGTGGCCGGGTGCATTTGTACAACACAGAACTCAGAATAAATCTTTGGTCTACATACTCGAAGTGATTACTTGAAGAAACTTATAGTGATATTTATTCTGGATTTGTACTCTAGCCAGCCGATGGTGGCGGCCGATAATTAATTATAACGAAGTCTGATCGCCCTTACATTAGGTGGTCAAAACTAATTATAAAGGGGACTAATTAGCAAGTCGGAAGGAACTGCTGTGACTGTCCGATACACTATTTTCAAGCTTGTTCTCCGACATGGCTTCGCGACAGGACAGTTTCCTGCTCTGACAAGTATTAGTGTGTGAAAAGAACGGCTAATCAAATAATAGGACACTGTATTGTCGTCACGTATCAATATTTTTAATCTGACATTGTCGTACAACATTTCAATGTGTTTTCCGACATGTCGACCGTAAATACAGGACTTGTGAGTTTAATAGACGGTTTAAGTGCTTAGAAAGGCCGTCTAATCACAAAAGGAGTGATAAGTGAGTAATATAAGAATAAACAGTTGAACAACTGTTAAGAATCGCGAAGCAGATTAAGACCAAAGACGGTACGCGCGAGAAGAATTACTCGACAAACAACAAGCTTGTGCAAAGACGGTAGCGCAAGAGAGTCAACACAGATAACCAGAGACGATTACTTCAGCAGTGGATACAGCGATGCAGTACCTGTGAATAACGCAACGCAGATAGCAGACAACAAATTGTGGATCAGCGTTGCAGAAAATAGCGGCAGGAGTTGAGAAGACCTAACAGGCAACATTATACTATTAAATAACCGGAAATATTTTTTAAATATAATAATTTTGACTAAAAGAATAGCAGATTAACGGGATTTTGTTTCAAAGATCTGTACCATCGGTTGTTATTTGCCGGAGCTTCTGGAAAATTTATAGCCTAATAGTAAGAGTTTATACTCGCGGCAAATTTTATTTCGCTCTCACATAACATTTTATTTTGTACAGAAATTTCAAATTTCAGTTCTACTTACGAATGAAGTTTTTTTTTCCTTTCTGGAAAATAAAATAGATTGCAATTATTTACATTTTTCAAAGACATTAATTGCGGGAGGAAGACGCGAAAACTTTTACGTTAACAAGTATAACTTTTTCTGTGCATGACATTTTCAGGTGGCGGTATCATTGAGCGACGAGACAGTGTAGTCTGCATACGTGGTTCGACACCAACAGTCAGCAGTAGTAAATAAAAGTATAATTACTGTATTATTACATGTGTTTTGTTTACAGCAGCAGATTGGAGAAGTGAAATTAACTGTTTTTAAGAGCCAGCCTACGTTGTTTCTTTTTTTTCTCTTTGGTACAAATCTGTTTTTGGTTGTGGATATATATTGCGTTGTTTTGTTTTCATTTGACGAGTTATCACGGCGTTGTTGTGAGTTGATTTGAAACTGGAAAGATATACCTTTGACCTGTTTATCTAAGTTTGGGGAATAGGTAGCCTATCGCTAGAGTAACTTATTGTCCTCATAACCTCATTCAAGTTTGGTTTTGCTTTGATCTTTAAAAAAAAAAAAAAAAAAATGGAGACTAAGCAATCTGCTATGGAAGGGGTAGCAGCGCAAGGTAATATGCCACCCGGAACGGAAATGTTGGTGAAGTTTATGGAAGAGATGAGTAAAAACTTTAAAGAACTGAAGGTTGATCTTAAAGCTGATATGGTTGAAACAGCAATGCTCTTAAAGCTGAAATTGCTGAAAACAGCAATGCTCTTAAAGCTGAAATTGCTGAAAACCGCAATGCTCTTAAAGCAGAAATTGCTGAAAACAGCAATGCTCTTAAAGCTGAAATTGGAGCAAAAAGTGAAGCTCTTCGCTCTCAAATCACGGCTGATTTTGATGATAGACTCTTGCAAATAAGGGGCGAATTAGTGCAATTACGACAAGACTGTTTCGTGAGGAATGAAGAAACGAAGACACTTTTTGATCAGTTAGGCAGGAGATAGTGGCAGAAACGGAACAAACACAACAGAGGATGGAGTTTGTGGAGAACAAGATAGGATACCAAGACATTAAGTTCAAAGCTATGGAAAAGGATCTTAAACTGTGTGAAGAGCAGGTGGAAGGTATTAATGAAGAAGTAAAACTCCATTCAGATAAGATCAACCATTTGGCTGACCATGTGGAAAAGGTCAAATTAGCTACCAATTTCGAGTTAGAAAACAAAATACACAACGAGGTTCCACTTCTAATTAGACAAGAGGTGGAAGGAAATTTGAGGAGGCAAATACCGAGTATTATTAAGGAAGAGGTAAATAAATATCAAGGGAATTTTACAGGTCTATCCTTTCCGGGATTTTTGGGAGAGGAAAAGAAGGAATTTGAGAATTTTGATGATTCTGGAAGATTACACCCGGTAGACTTTTTAGAAGATTTTGAGTCCGACCCATCTTTTCAGATGGCAGAAGATAGCAAGAAAATAAAATTAGTCATGGCCATATGAAGGGGAGAGCCAGGCTGTGGGGTGACAGATTTTCTAAAGAGTTCAAAACTTATAGTCTTTTCAAGGAAGAGTTTTTGAAGCACTTTGGTCGGTGGAGAGACAAGTGGCTGTGAAATCAGATTTGATGCATGGACAGACCTATGCTCCCGGAAGGGAGACGCAACAGGATTTTTTTATGAAGTGCCTGGCGAGATGTCAACATCTCGACAGACCGTACAGTGAAGCGAATATGTTGAAATAATTATGGCTAGGTTGCCTGAGCCAACTCAACTTATTTTTGCGAGCCATCGCATCGACAATGTAACTGAAGCCATTGCTATGTTAGGACGCCTTGACTCTCAAGAGAAAAGAATGAGACAGAAGAGACCTCAGGAGAGAGGTGGAAGTAATGTTTTCGAGGAAGAGAAGGAGGAGACTATAACAGTTATCAAGAAAGAGGACATAACAATGAACAAGGACATTGGCGAGGGAGACGAGACAATCGCGAGCATGGTAGAGGCTATGGCAACCATCAGAATGATCAAGGAGCACACAGAAGTAGGAGCAGAGAGCGGGACCAGCGAACGAATAATGGAACCCATGACCGAGGGGGAAAATACGAAAGCAAATCGAAAGGGCCAAGTGACCCACCGAAGGGTAAACAAGAGAGGGGAAACTGTTAGCTGCCACTGTTTTGGTCCGACCAGGGGCAGTAAAAGCAGTTGGACCACCTATAAAGCGAGGAGGAAGAGATGAAGGAAACTCACCACTTATAACTAGAGGCAAAAGAGTGACCACAGAGAAAGGAGCGGAGTTTGTTGTACATTCGGAGGAAATGATAGAGGAGGACGGTAGAATTGTGCCATGTATCTCAGGTTCTATGTTTGTTCGAGGAAAGGGAGTTGAATTATGCCAGTTCGCCAGGGTTGGAGACCTATGGAAGTACTGCAGAGAGAAGGAAGACTCAATAATGAAGATTGAGGAAAGTGAGAATCATGAAGACGAGGAAAATGACTCCACGTATTTGAATATGTTGAAGATGAACGGAAACCTTAACACTGGTGGAAAATTATCAGGAAAGAAAACAGACCTAACGGAAAGAGAGGCACTTTCTGACAGGGAGAAAGATGAACCGCTGGAGCTTGTAGAAGAATGTGAACAGAGATTATATACCTTTGGCGATAAAGGGATGATACGGATAGCAAACGGGGAGGAGATTCCTACTGTAGGGTGTGAGCAGGATTGGTCATGAAAAATGGGAAGATAGACCCATCCAAGTGAGGGTATTACCAGTCGGAGAGGTATCTGAAATGAAAGAATTGGCGGAGAGCGAAGAAAAGTCTGAAAGTTGGGGCAGTGAAGAGGAAGAGGATGGTGAGTCCTTAGGGGAATATGAGCGGGTCTGTCAATTTGTGAATGAACCAATCAAACAAATCATCACATCAGACGATTTTGGTGAAGAAGATGGAGAAATTATGGAAATTGAGGTGGAAGGGGTAATTTCGACTAACTTCAAACAGCTAATTATAAAAAAACCACCCTTAGGAGGAACGAGGAAAACATTAACTCCGGGGTGTGGGAACTACTCACTCAAGAGGAACGTGAGGAGATCATTAAGGCGAAGGAGGAAAATGTGTCTTGTGGATGCTTCAATGTAAATTCGATATATGTTAACAACCCTAGGGATGATCTGTTACTGGAGGACAACCAATTACGACAAAGAGTGCACAAGGTACCGACAGTGGAGATTGAAGTGAATGGAATGTGCGTTGAGGCATTGATTGACACCGGAGCAGAAGTGTCATGCATTCTCGGAAGAGAGTGCTTGAAAAGCTATCGAGTGTTAAGGAATTAACCGTATTGGCCAATAAATTGGCTAATGATTATGTCGGCAACCGGGAAAGGGAATAAGAAGGTACGAAAACAAGTACTGGTGGAAGGAAAAAATAGAAGGAATTACAGTGGAGATTTTTATGTATGTTGTGCCGGAACTGAATACGTGGGGTGCATCCTAGGAGTGGACTGGATTGGGGAGGCCGGAGTGTCCTTGTACTATGGAAGAGGATATATGGAGTTTTCAGTAAAAGGAGAAAGGGTTGCAAGTCGGCATAAGGACCAGTACTTATGAGAATTCAAAAGAGAATCAGGGGTTAAGGATAGCCTTCGCTGAAGTGGAAGAAGTCGTAGAGGAAGAACTAAAGTCCTACGAAGGCGATTATCAGGGGTATGAACAGGCAGGAGGAAGTTGTGGCAAATGTCCACAAGAAATCTTGGATGAGTTTTCGGAGGTTTTCTCCGAAAAGCCGGGGCTTGTGAAGGGATATAGTTGCCGGTTCAAGGTCAGAGAAGATAAACCCTTTGCGGTAAAACCTTATCCCATACCGCTGGCGAAAAGAGTCAAGGTGAAGGAAGAATTGGACCGTATGGAGGAATGGGGAATAATTGAGCGGTCACAAAGTGACTATGTTAATCCTCTCGTGGTGGTAACCAAATCAGATGGAGCTATTAGGCTAGTTTTGGACGCGCGAGAATTAAACAAGATCTTACTAACTGAGAGGGATCATCCACAACCCGTAGATGACCTGCTTCAGAAATTCCATGGTGCCCGATTCCTTACGTCATTAGACTTAACTTCGTCGTATTGGCAAGTGCCGATTCACGAAGATTCCCGGAAGTACACGGCATTTAGATTTGAAGGCCGATGTTACCAGTTCAGGGTATTACCCTTTGGGTTGAATAATGCAGTGGCCAACTTCATTAGGGCATTGGATCAAGTATTGGGAAAGGAGTTGTTAGAGAAAATACAAGTCTATGTTGATGATATTATCATAGCCACCAGTACTATCGAGCAGCATTGGAACGTGCTGAGACAAGTCCCTAACAGCTTAAAGGATGGAGGCATGACGATAAAGTTGAAAAAATGCGTGTTTCTGAGAACAAAACTAAAATTTTTGGGACACGTTATCACCCCTGAGGGAATTTCGATAGATGAGTCCAAACTTGAGGCCATCAGGAGTTTTCCCAGACCAACTAACAAAACCCAATTAAAGAGTTTCCTGGGGTTGTGCGGATACTACAGGAAGTTTGTGCCTAATCAACAACTTAACAGCATACATCTGCGAAGGCTAGAGAAAAAAAATTCACAATGGTTATGGACGGAAGAGTGTGAAGAGGATTTCCAAGGAATCAAGGATGCTCTACTGCAGGGGATAGTTTTATCACACCCAAACTGGGAGCTAGACTTGTGCCTCACGACAGACAGCTCGGACTACGGTTTAGGGGCCGTGATCTTTCAGGAAGAGGAAATTGACGGGCAAGTAATTCACAAGACAATAGCGTTTGCAAGTAGAATGTTAAATAATCATGAACTCAGATACTGTGTTACGGAGAAAGAAGCTTTGGCGATTGTATGGATTTTTCAAAAGTTTAGACATTTGTTCCTGGGAAGAAAAGTGACTATCTTTACCGACCATAAGGCTCTATCATTTTTAATGAATTGCCGATTGGTCCATGGAAGATTGACTAGGTGGGCACTGTTACTTCAGGAATTTGAGTTCACTATAAGATACATACCGGGGAAGGAGAACATAGTCGCAGATTGCCTGTCGAGATTACCTGTGGGGTTACCCGAACGGGGAATTAACAACATGGATGCTCGGGAAGTGCATTTGAATTTCTTGTCAAAAGTCGAATATGAAGGGCAATAGTAAACTGGTTGAAGAATATGGAAGCCGAACAAGATAAGGATGATGTGATAAGGTCAGTAAGAAGCAGTATAGAGGAAGTGGACTATCAAGGGAAACTAAGTAAATATTATTGTATATATAAAGGTGTGATATTCTTCAGGAAGGTTGAAGATAGTAAGGAATGGAGGCTTTGGATACCGGAACATTGTGTAGATAAATGGATTTGGCACCATCATTACAGCTATGGCCATTATGGAGCCAACAAGTGTTACTTAATCATAAGGGAACACTGTTATTTTGAAAACATGGCGAGGAGGATAACTAAAATTTTGGCAACCTGTGAAATTTGTCAAAAAGTTAAAGTTGATAATGTACAAAGGTTGGGAAGGATGAAGAGTATACTACCCTCTGAACCTAGAGAATTAGTATCTATAGACTTGTATGGACCCCTACCCATGTCTAGAGGGGGGGTGACTCAAATATTAGTGGTTTTGGATGTGTTCACCAAGTATGTTAAGTTGTATCCTCTGAAGAAGGCCTCTACTAAAGCAATACTAAGTAGGGTTGTTGGAGAATATATTATGGAGCTAGGGAAGCCTAAGAAGATAATATCCGACAATGGTTCACAATTTGCGAGCAAAGTGTGGGTTGATGAAATGGAGAGTAAGGGAATTGAAGTCCTACGGACGTCGTATTTCCATCCTCAAGGTAATGTGGTTGAGAGAATTATGGCAGAGATCGGGAGATGGTTCAGGACATATTGCCACCACAACCATAAAAGTTGGGCGAGAGAAGTCAACAGGTTGGAGGAGGTATTGAATGCCATTCCTCACAGTTCCACAGGAATGACGCCTTTCGAGCTGATGTTTAACCAGCCAGTGAAGAGATTAATTACTCAAATTGTTGAATTCCCAGAGGGACAGGAAGGAGATTACAAAGAGAAATTAGAGAAAGCGAGGAAAACTCTTGAGAAGAAGGCGAAAGAGAGGCAAGTCAGACATGATACGAAGAAGAAATTTACCTCCTATAAGGAAGGAGATTTGGTACTAATACAAACGCATTATAAGTCATCGTTTCTAAACAGTGAAATAAAGAAGTTCAAGATTTTATATGAAGGGCCCTATAGGGTGAAAGAAGTACCAAGAGAAAATGCGTATACGGTGGAATATCCAAAGAGTAAAAAATTAAAGGGTACATACAATGTCATATCTCTTAAACCTTTTAAATTAGCAGGTTAGTTCTTAGAAGGGTAATAAGTAATTGTACCTAAGTTTTGGAGGGTGTGCCCTGTAGTGCTTAACGGAGTCCCTATCGCGGACACCCAGTAACCCCTCAAGGATATGTCGAAAGATGGACGTCGTTGTGTGTTAATAACAGAAATATAAATATGTTCTTTTAGTGTTTGGTGTCGTCCTAATTCGATTTTCTTGGAAGGGGTAGTAAGTTTAAATGCAATTGTTAAAGGCTATGTTGACAAAACTTCAGGTCATTGACCTCATTTTTAACCGAGCCTCACTAAAGGAAGGAAAAGTTACCTTATCGGGGAAGCTCTGGTAATAACAATCAGGTGTTTCACTGAAAAAAGATGTATCCTGGATAGAGAGTATGTACTATCCACAGGAAAAAAAAAACTATGACTAATGTAATGATGTTAATGTTCATGTACGTTTGAGTGAGGAACAGACGTTTAACCTCAAGAAATTATTATTTGTAATTTTGTACTTTCTTTCCAGGTAGATACAATTGTATGTGAAGATATAATTGTATGTGAATGAAATTTTGTTAATATGTTTGTAATTTTGTTCGGTAGGGACCGGCCACCAATACGCTTGTATAGTAATTTAATTCATGGTGTTCTTGTATCAAGTAGGGATTTTTTTTTTTTGTGTAACTACCTACTAAAAACTAACCTAAAATATGTCCCAGGTTCAAATGTCTTGCCTGCGGCTTCACATTAGAACCGTGACATGGAAGGGGTTGTCACATTACAGTAGGCTTGCCCCTTCAGTACCTAACTTATTTTAATTATATTTATTCTATGAGTATCGGTGACTTATGAGTCGAACAGTTGAGGAGCGGTCAGAGAGTGTGTGTGGTGTGGAGCAGCGAACGCAGGCATATGGTTCCTTTTGGTTTTTTTGTGAAAGTGATTGAAGGAATTGTTGACACTCTAAGGAACCTGCATCTTCGGATCGTTTGTCTCTACTAGTAATTTGCTTGTGTGTGTTATTGTTATTTTTTTTCCATTGGTGGCCGGGTGCATTTGTACAACACAGAACTCAGAATAAATCTTTGGTCTACATACTCGAAGTGATTACTTGAAGAAAATTATAGTGATATTTATTCTGGATTTGTACCCTAGCCAGCCGATGGTGGCGGCCGATAATTAATTATAACGAAGTCTGATCGTCCTTACATTAGGTGGTCAAAACTAATTATAAAGGGGACTAATTAGCAAGTCGGAAGGAACTGCTGTGATCATCCCGACACACTATTTCAGTTTGTTCTCCGACAACATGTGTCCGGAAACGCTTACTTTCCATGTTAGAGCTCATTTTATTACTTCTCTTCAAATCACATTAAACATGGAATGGAAACACACAGCAACAGAACGTACCAGCGTGACTTCAAACACTTTGTTACAGGAAATGTTCAAAATGTCCTCCGTTAGCGAAAATACATGCATCCACCCTCCGTCGCATGGAATCCCTGATGCGCTGATGCAGCCCTGGAGAATGGCGTATTGTATCACAGCCGTCCACAATACGAGCACGAAGACTCTCTATATTTGGTACCGGGGTTGCGTAGACAAGGGCTTTCAAATGCCCCCATAAATGGAAGTCAAGAGGGTTGAGGTCAGGAGAGCGTACTAACATACTAACGAAACTAAAATGAGCTAACATGGAAAGTAAGCGTTTCCGGACACATGTCCACATAACATATTTTCTTTGTTTGTGTGTGAGGAATGTTTCCTGAAAGTTTGGCCGTACCTTTTTGTAACACCCTGTATATAGTCTCATTGCTACATCCGGTCAGAGAACTATGTTTTTTTAAACTTTTGTTGCAAACGTATATTTTTCACACTAATCGTGTTTACCAAGGCTTTTACATATTGTGAACTAAATTACTGTTGTTTATTCGCGTTTGACCTTTTTTTTATATCGAAATTCATAATAGCAGTGGTCTCACACAGTGTTAGTTACAACATTAAGCATCAATGTTTCCTTGCGTATATGATCTTAAAATTTTTGATTCAATTATCCTTCAGGTCCTGTACTTTATTACCTCGTTCACATTGTAGTATACACCAAAATTTATACATAATTTATTTTTAATAATACACTCATACAAACCCATTTTTTGCATTGGAAAACTTCGGGATGCCATACGGCTTCATAAAGTAATTCGGAATTCTGGATCAAAGTTTATACTGAAAGGATTAAATATATTTATGAAATTAAATTAATCTTTGCTTTATCATCGGTTTTGGTTTTAACTCTCCGACAAACGTTTTTTTTTTAAATATATATACTACATTTGTTAATGATTTATTTGGCACTTTATTAGTTTCGTCTTGATATTATATAAGGGTTTTTTATTTTATTTTATGCACTCTACGGAAGTATGTTTCTATCATCGGCAGTAATAATATTGTGTAGCAAGTGTTTTATTTTCTTGAACTGTTAGATGCCCTATAAATGCATTTTCCGTAAGAGAAGGTAAAAGCAGAGGAAGCTAACTAGCTAGCTTTATTATTACTTACAGCTAGGATGACAGGTTACAAAAAAATCATAAAGAGAGAGAGAGAGGGGAATATATGGATACGCAGAGGGAGAGAGAGAGGGGGTGGAGGGTTAAGTCGTGGGCTGCCTCGTCGTAAACGCCCGGCTTACGGTCAGAGCAAATTACACGAAGATAATTTTAGGGCAGTGCACACATTAAGTAATACGATACCACGTCGCTCGTAAAACGCTGATTTACTGCTTCGGGATAAAGTCGTCGACTGGCCGTAGTTCCTGCGTCCGCCATCAGAGCTCGCTGCGGAGCACTTCCAGCAATGCGTCCGTTAACAATGCAGTAGCCTACATTCAAACTGCAGCTCCATAAAACAGTCGCCAGTATTCCAGCGACGCACGTACAAATATTAGCGCTTTTATCACGTCCAGCATGTTACTGGCTGTAAACAGGAATAGCCTATTACTGGTGCAAAAATCGGATCTCTCTGTTTCAGAGGAATTCTATTTTCTAACTTCCCAGTTATAACAAATTACTAAACGTATTCTTGTTTGTGTACCACCACGGTTTGCACCAGCGCAACGTGTTAATGTGCCGCACACGTGGTGCCAGAAGAAGCGGCAAACCAAGAATTAGATCTACGTAGATGAGACGGCTATTCTGATTACATTTTGTTAGGCGACCTTAATGATTCTCCGGAACTTGACAAGACACGTTCACAACAATTAAATATATTGTAATATGCTTGTCGTTTGAGAATTTTGGTTGATTATTAATAACTTTATTGTCTCTAGCTATTTTTAAAAATTGAAAATATTAGGTCATTGATCGGGGGAAAACTATTCTATTAAATGAAGGTAAAATTACATTAACATTGAAGTCATTAAACAGTATAAAAATGAACGTAATGCATTTTAGACGCCATAACAAATGGTTTTAGTACTGCCCCAGCACAACAGGTGTTGTAGTAAAACGAGAGCATGAAACCGCAGAATATGCAAACTTGAAATCATTCATTTTTTATAAGACTAATTTGGGAGAGTTGACGAGTCAGATATCTTGATATTTCAGGTGCTGAGAGATTTAAAGGCTCGTGTTGACCTGGAGACAGGATTTTTACTGGCTGCTCAGTCCGCCTCTGTCGTAGCCGCCTTAACCTGACCCTGTAATCCTAACGGGTAAGGGGTAAATAAAATTTAACGCGTAATCCGAGCCACGAAGCCGTCTGGCGTAATTCACATTACCCAACAGAGTTGGCACATTTGAGGGTCAGGTTAAGGGTCTCTGAAAATCTCCGCCGAGACAGGAATTCGAATCGGAGACCTTTCTTTCTCCAGTCAGAGGCCTTAACCTCTGATCCACCAGACCACTCCCTGAGAGATGTGACATCGAATTCTTAAGGCGTATTCCCACGATCCCTTGTAGGCGAGGCGAGACGGGACGGGACGGGACCTCATTAGCCGAAGGGACGACCGCGGGCCGCAGGTTAGTCCTAGCTTACCTTGCCGCCACCTCCACACCACGTTACCTAGTGTCGTTTGGCACAGAGAACTTTACAGCAACAGAAGGGGTACGCACCGCTGCTGCAAACCGATGGCAACAGCGCACCGCTACACACGCCTGTGATGTTTACCGACTCAGAGTGGGTAGCTGCGTCTCGACTCCACTAGCAGAAGCGGCGCTGTTCCCATGGCGTCCCGTCCCGTCTCGCCTTCGTTTACAAGGTATCGTGGGAATGCGACTTTACACAGCATGAGACTCTCGCAACACGGCCCCGTCGTTGATTTGTTCGAATAACTCAAGTGGAGGTTAAAGTGAGTTTACTAGGGCTTTTGCAAGGTTGGTGAAGATCGGCACACGGAAGATCTCTCAACAAGCAAGTTCAGTCGCCACTACTCAGACACTGAACATGATCGATTTACAGTGGGTATGCAAGCAGGCGGCGGTGACCAGCTTGACGTCAGCATTGTAGTGTAACAGGAGTTACAGCGGCAATGTATCTGTTGTTTTAAAGATAATATAAGTGAGAACATTATAATGAGTGGACAGTTTAGTCGGTGGCTGGCAGGTACCAGCCACCCTCCGCATTCCACAGAGATAAAGATAACCGTCCGGGCGCGACCACTGAGGACAATAGGCGAGGGGAGTACAGACATTCAAGTGTGAACAGACAGTTGGGTCTTTGTATACCAATGGGCCGGCCATATTGCGCGGAGAAAAGACCAGAGATGGACAAAAACAGTGTAAAGCAGCGTTCCCGCGAGGTCTCTTAACGGAGGCCTCCCGGGACGGATAGCCAACAACACGCCGTAGGAACGGGACCGCCTCTGCTAGCGGGGATGAGACGCAGCTACCCACTCTATGTCGATAAACATCACAGGCGTGTGTGGTGGTGCGCTGTTGCCATCGGTTTGCAGGCAGTGCGCACCCCTTCTGTTGCTGTGAAGTGCTCTCTGCCAAACGACATTAGACAACGTGGTGAGGAGGTTGTGGCGGGGTAGCGAGGGATAAACTGCGGCGCGCGCTCATCCGTAAACTTCGGCGTGCGGCCTCCGTTACAAGACATCGTGGGAATGCAGCTTAAAGGCGCATTCCCACGATCCCTTGTAGGCGAGGCGAGACGGGATGGGACCTCACTAGCCGAAGTGTAGGGACGACCGCGGGCCGCAGGTTAATCCTAGCTTACCTTGCCGCCACCTCCGCACCACGTTGCCTAGTGTCGTTTGGCACAGAGCACTTTACAGCAACAGAAGGGGTGCGCACCGCTGCTGCAAACCGATGGCAACAGCGAACCGCTACACACGCCTGTGATGTTTACCGACTCAGAGTGGGTAGCTGCGTCTCGTCTCCGTTAGCAGAGGTGGCCCTGTTCCCATGGCATCCTGTCCCGTCTCGTCCCGTCTCGCCTTCTTTTACAAGGGATCGTGGGAATGCGCCTTTAGAGTGGACCCCAAGAGACCACCACAGATCGAGAATAATACCACCAGACCGATGGGACAAGGACATTCTCAGGGCTGTCGGAGTTAACTGGCAGAAGATCGCCCAAGATCGTTCGACCTGGAGGAAACTGCTTAAGTTCTACCTGTAATCATGACTTTAAGAGACCGCATCGCTAAATGATTGAGCTGGCTGATCTTAATATGTGAAAGTGGCCGCCAGCACTGAAGGACTACAGCCCGATGTCATGACGCAACGATCCACAACAACTACCACAGCTGATCGACGCCATCAACCACCGCGCTTCTCATGGTGAAATGAACATTTATCAGTTACACCGTCGGTATCACTGTTCGATCTGTCACACCCAGTAACGACCCATGAGATAAAAGATACTCAGAAACCAATAATAAAGCAACAATTATATGCACCCACCTTTGAATGCTTATATGACGATTACTTTAAACTTTTACAAATTCATGTAATGTCAATGTGCTATTTGAATCGATTTTACCAATACAAAAAAATTTAACTATCAACAAATGTAGGAAATTAAATATAATCATGTTTTATACATTTCAGTTGTAATGTCAAGTCATAATAAATATCTTATATGACAGTAATCGCTTCTTCCAATTGGTATTTAGGCGTGATGATTTTTATAGTCCTTCGAAAAATAGAGCAAAGTTCAATGATGTGCAATATTTCACTGGCGCCCAAATAAAATTCGTCATTGTCTGTAAAGTCAATTTTTGAAAATATACGCTTTAGTATAGAGAAGAGGATCTCTTGAAGGCGGCATGACGTGCGTGGAATGGTCTCTTCCCAGGGAACAGCAACGAATAAAGTCCAAGGCCAGGCATAATCAAAACATTCAGAAACATTCCGACCAGTGTTGGCTATTTTAGCATTCGATTTCCAGCCGCTTCATCAACCTCCCGTAAGAAGGCCATTGACGCGATGCCTTCTAATGACACCCCAACTCCAAAAGCAATCCCTGCAGTTCTCAACTGAAATCTTCTTCATGGATGACGGATGATGGGCTACCAATCACATAACCCCAATGCGTTACGGGGTTGGAGTTATAGACGCACTCATGGAATAACGAGGCTTACATTTATTATTTGTGTTGATTTGTCTTTTATAGTTTGAATATAAATAAAAAAATTGACAATTTTTTTATTCTGCTCATATCACAGAAACTTTGAACATGTGTTTGGTTTGGAAAAGTTCCAAATACGCCATGCATAGTCAAATGTGGCAGTCAATGAAAGAGTCTCTCTAAATTGAAGCTACAACTATTCATCCAAGCACATTTTCTTGACCAGAATAGCTGAAAGAACAAGTGTGTCCATTGGTAGGTTGAAATAATATTTGATTGAGCAGATGTAGTTTGTTTCGACTCTTACTTATGGAGACAATTTCCCTTTGGTGGGAGTGGGGCACTGTGATTTTCAGCGATAAAAGTTTATCGACGTTTGTGCCATTTACCTTCGTGTCCAACGTTTCACTGTAGGCCATTTCATGCGACCTGCACATTTCCAACTCCGAAGTGCGATGTTCGCTGGCCGAGCGGGGCTGTTCCTCCGGAACATGTTCGGCCGGAAGAAAGGGAACCGGTCGAGTACAGTCGGTGATCAATAAAACACGGCCGGATAATGGACGTCCTGAATAAGGAATGGCTGTAGGTGTGGCTAGCTCGCCGCTTCCACGCCTCGACTGGCTGAATAAGGGATGAGCTCCGAGAAAAGCTGCGCCACCGTAGCACCTGGGGAATTTGTCGATGCGCTGCTGCGCGTTCCAGTCTTTATCGACGCCGTATCGCCTAGTGTTCATTGGCTTCGGCGCCTCCAAACAATGCTGCTAAGGGTATTTCACCGGCTTTCAGGAGCGATAGCATTTTTTAAAATGTACGTCCCATGTTTCATCCAGCAACTTAACATTAGGAATCTATTCATTAAGGTCTTGAAATGTAGCCCATAAAATGAATAAAGTGCAGTATTAAAGCCACCAATATCAGAACATTAATAAAACGCGACGAAAGTTGTCAATCCACTGCTATATCAATAATTTAAAGTCTCACCTCTCTGCCTTTGTAATTCACATTAATTAATCAGACTTTGTAAGTAATGATTGACTACATTCATTGTATCCTTATTCATAGAATACTAGGCAAATGTCTAGTAAATTTACAACAGTAAACAATCATTCTATCTGTTTTAATTAACTCTGCATTCACATCTATCAATCAACACGATAAATTTTCCATGAAAATTCTTCTTACGCTTTAAAAATTCCTTTAACAAAGCAATACTGACGAAAGAGCAGTTATCAACCCTGACAAATTATCTTACAGTTATCAGATTTCGCATAACGTGATCTTGGACTGTGTTCTGTCTTCGTACGGGTGGAAATGCCAACCCTATATTCTTGACTTGATAACGCTGGTTTCAACATCTCTAGCTATCGGAGAAATATGCAGATTCTCAAAGATATTATTTGATTTACCCGTCCCCACCAACCAGAATTCGTTTCGCAGGGTTGGCGTAGTGGGACTTGCTCTTGATTCCAACCAGGCAGGTGTGGGAGGGTGATTGAACACAGGAGTTTTCAATGTCTGCCATTCTAGCTCCCTAAAATTCAGAATAAAATATTTCTGTCTTTTCTAATTGCTGAAAATATACCTTCTCTCTCTCTCTCGTCACAGCAGAAAATAGATTCCTTAATTAAATAACTATTAAATACTTAATTATAAATCTTACAATTTCTAATTATTCGCACTATTTAATCGTTACTTCACCAAAACTTACCACCATAATTCTAGGTGTGTTCAGATTTAAATTATAATTTACTATCTATTAAAATAGTACCATAAAACAGATAATTTCTGAAGCTCTTTCGCTCATATTTTGGCCCGTCTTCAGCGTATTGTGTAGCACATTAGTAGCACCATTTGATTACTGTTTGAATGATTGGAATTAGATATCCGACAAAGCCGTGAAGTTTAGCTCGAAGCTAAACGTCCTGAGTGATTCCTCAGGCCCACTTAGCCTGCTATCTCATGGGTACCCTGGAAGAAAAACCTCGCGGAAGTTGAGAACTGCCTGGGCGTACGCTTGATGCTGTAGGATACTTATCGTTCAGTGCTCGACAGTTACGTTTCCTAGCAAAAATCAATGCAATCACGACACAGCTTCAAATTTGAAATAATACTTCTACCAGTCAGCAGAAATCTGGTTTCTCAAAATCTTCGGATATATGTTAGGCTTATCCGGTCCTCCTTACTTTCTTTGAATACAGCCCATTCAAAAGTTGAAAGTTTATTCTCGTAGCGGTATGACGAGAAAAGTGATTCCCACACAAAGAACAGTATTCCGTTACGCGACAGAAGAAATTAAGAGAATTAATTCGCAGGCATGTCAGTGGACGCAGCTAATAAATTTAGCATCCAATACTGAATGCGTTACTTTTATGCGTTTTGTGGATGATTTTGTCAAAAGAATTAAACAGAATTTCCAGATGTCTTGCAAACTGGAAGAAAGTAAAAACAATTCTGTGAGAAAATGGCGCCAGCTGATACTCTAAACTACGAGGAAGCCAGAAATGTGACGTTATCTACTTACGAAAGAAATAAGGATTGCAGTGAGCGAAAAATACTTCATGCTCTTGGAAATCTGAGTACCCGTTCGACGATCACGCTAAACACAACAAATCACTTACTCGAACAGTCCTGAAGCGAGTGTGACTTCGTGATAGCAGATTGTGCACATTTTTCTGTGGTGCACCTTAGATGAACCCAAAGGAGTAAACACTTATACAACTTGTTACACATCAGTAACTTTAGCAATCAAATGACTTCGAATGTGTCGAAACACATTAGTTGATGCCATGAAGAATCATCAACGGGTAGTGTCGTTATAAATTATACGTGTAGAAATTGTTATGCATAACGGCTGAGCCTTACAACGCAATACATTCATTGATTTTCCATGGATCCAAATATGAAGACACATCTTCAGCATGGGAAGATTCTCATTATACCGAAAACTAAATTCTTTCTTGGAATCATTTTCCACCAAAAGATGCTGGTTTTTTTTATAACCTGAATATTCTGAAAATGTTGCGATTCCAAAGAATATAACTTATGTCTGAATGAATCTAAAATATAAATACTTTGTTAGAAAAAGAATAAATACAATTGTTTTCCATATAGACTACTTACTTTCAAAGATTCACCAACAGATCTATGAGCAAGAAATAATGGGAAAATTATGCTACTATGTAATTTTCAAGATACAACGACCGAACCTGATGGGTGAATGGTCTCTTTCTAGGCTCATTTGGGGAAGACGCGGGTTCGATTCCCCGTCCGACCATCCAAGTCACTCCAGCTGAATGATGGGGTGATTTCTTCAACAGGCCATAGCCGAATTCCTTGTCTTCAGGCCTTTTCCTCCTCTCATGACCTCGAAGTCGATAAGTCGTAAAACCCAACAAAAAAAGAAATGCGATTACATTAATAGTTTTTTATTACGAGTGAAAGTTTTAGTTTTTGTACACACAAACCCTTCTTCTCACATGGAATGTAAATTGCTTTCCCTCAGATCTTAAATGTGGGATGAGGTGAGGGCAGTCTTGTGTCCCAAAGAACATGTGATGCGTTATTAAGATTTTGCTTTAGACTCTTACAGTGAAACGGTAGAAACATCTAGTACCTTATAGAAAGGTTTGCTTGATAGTAGTTCTTGAAATATTCTGTAAGAAACATTATGTTTCGATGTTTCTGTCTGTACTGGAAATAGTTAACGTGATTACAAAGGGCCAGGAAAAAAGTTTTTTCGGGGTCCCTTCCGTCGCTAACAGGAAGGGAATGTGTTGCCGCTTCCAAGGGGGTTTCCACTCAAGACACTTCATCCGAGGTACAATATTCTGGACACGGTTAATGGCAGGAGAACACGTATTTCCCATTTATATGCAAATTTTAACCGTGTCTCCACAGAGCGTCTTAGAACCTAGCTGCGACCTCGTTTTAAGGGATATGCTAAGGGTCGTGTTTTCGCGTGAGGCAGGAAATAATTTTTATCTGCAAAAAAGAACATGTTTCCCGTGAATCATTGCTTCACGTTTAACATGCTGCTTTAAAGTAACGCATTGCGCTCGATTTGCCCGGGCCATTCGTCGGTTAAATATATTATATTGAATAACTACTCCTTTACATGTGTTTTCCTTTTATTAGTTCTTCCGTTTATTTCCTACGATTTAGAGATCCGTAACAAAAACTGCGAAAACGGAACTATTATAATTTCGTCATGTTTTTCCATCCGTGCCTGACTGCCTTGCATATCCGATTATGATGAATCTTCACAGGAAAAATTTATTCTGTTGTCAGAAAAACAGATCCTTAAAAAAGTAGTAAAAAAAGGTTTTTTAGGTTACTTACCGCTATGAAATACTGAGATAAAAAATATTTTATTCACGCGTGAGGCATCACTGGGGACGTAGTAAGAAGTGCAATGAATGTTAGCTTCCAACATTTTTTATTTAAATGTGTATTTTCCAAAATATGAGCTCAAAAATTCATTGAAAATGTGTTCCCTCTCAACTGATTTTGGTTATACGGTGGAAAGACAGGAGCGGTAGACTCAAGAACTGGTTAGTAACATCTCATATTGGTACAGTTTCTTGCCCTATCAGCTCCTTTACCACAGACCCCTTCAAGAAAGAAAAGGAAAAGATTCTTTAATATTCTGTCTGTAGTACCACAAATCGGGATCTACAAGCGGATGACAATAAGAATTTCAAGTAACACTCATACTATGAGAGGGTTTTAAACCATAAATTACAATTAATTAAAAAAGTAACTCAAAACAAACAGTTAATACACAGTTTTATTTCCAATATAGTTTCTCTCCTTTTCAATGTCATCGTGACTTCTGTTGCTTACGAGTATATCCCTTAACCCTTGAGTAATAAACTCTTAATAATTTCTTTTAGCATATTGACGATACGCATCACTAAAATTATCATCATTATTTATGTATCGTACTAACTATTTGAACCAAATTAATACGTACACAATTTAGTCCTAGAAAAAGAAATAACCTCCATAAAAAGAAACATCATTGTCACTAACTCATAGAACTCTTAATTGTTTTGGATAATATTTGTTTAATAAGCTTACAATAATTATAGATATTAAATAAGTAATAAACAACAAATATTTTTTTCTCTTTCAACTCCAGCCAAGAATTTTAAGTATACACTTAATCCTATCCAATAAAGGTCACATGAAAATGAAGAAAATGTAGCAACAAAGTTTAAGGGTTATATTTGTGTGTTCGCCATTCATAATTGTTTACATAGTGATTACGCTGCACCATGTATTTATATATATAGCAAATATGTCATGTTCAATATTCAACAATTCTTTCCTCACCAGGGAAATAAGAGGAATAAAAGATTATAACAGCTGATTTGACGTCGTTACTTGAAGTTTCATCTGGAATATAATTTCATATGAGTTTCAATAAAGCAAAAGTTCTTTTTTTCGGGCATTAAATTCCCTGACGTCGAGGTCATTAGAAACAGGAAAGGATTGGCAGCAAGGATCATAAGAAATTCGTCCATGGCCCTTTGAAGAAACTATCCCGGTATTTGCCTTGAGTGATTTGAGGAAATAATGAAAAAAGGAAATATAGCTGCCAGAACGGTATTCTCCTCACAAATGCTATCCCAAAACATTATGACCCGCTTTTCAGGCTAGATAATTGATTTTCAAAATTATGAATGATCTTATCAGAAAACTCCATTAATTTTGGACGAAAACCGAAAACACGAAAGAAAGAACTGCTAAACTAGTCAAGATCTTGACCTTTAAGTGGTTTATTCTGCTGAAAACTTTCAAGTAAAACTGCAATAATAAATTAGAAAATTAGGCATTTAAAATGAATTGTGTTGAAATATAAAAGTATTTAATGCAGTCAGGTTAGAGGCTCGCAATAGGGTATTGAAATATTTTTCAAATTCGTTACGTTCACAAATATTCTACAAACTGCATACTTGTTTAGAAGACTTTTACGGAGGAAGATACGCCGAAGACTAGAAAATACTTTTCAGTGTATGAGCTTTCCACTCAATTAAATAACTCTCGACGCAATACATAAATTAACAGCATTTCAACATCAGTTGGGATCGTAGCGTGTTATGGATAAGCAAGGCTCAAACTCGTCTCGAACACATGACAGCTGCAGCTCAATTTTGTTTTTATTAAATGTAGTTAGCAACTTAGAACCGCCAAAAAACGATAGAGATTGTTCTTAATTTTAGAAACAATAATCACAGTTACGAAATAAATAACATTTGTTTTATTTAGTACAGTTACATGAAAACATCATTTAAACAGCTGTGCAGCATTGTAAGAAGCTCATATTGCACTTAAAGTTAATATTACAGCTCCCTTACCACAGCCCAAACACGCGCCATATGTTACTGACAGACCAGGCGCCAACCATGCATGTGTTCACTCAGCTGTTGCTTGTAGAGTCACCAAATATTCTTACAATGCTAGATAACGATAACAAACTTACCTACCAAAAGACTGTACGAACTACGTATTGTGGAACCCTTCAGAAGTACAAATCAATTTACTTATATTATCTACAACACTTATAACCAATCGAAAAAAAATGTAATAATAAAATAAATCAAAATACTTTAAAATCAACAGGGTCCAATGCTTTAAATACCTCGGAGAATCCATCGAACCGACAGGCCTCGAGAAAATCTCGCAGCAAAATCACCTACAAAAAAAAGGTTAATGCTAGTCCAAAACCTCTACAACAAAAAATCCGTGTCAAAATTCGGCACTAAAACACAGCCATAAAACCAACAGGTCTGTATGCAAGCGAAATGTTGACACTTCACAGAAAACGCGAACTTGGAGAAATCAAAAAAGAAGAGGGAAAAATCATTTGGAAAAGTCTAGGAGCAAGACACACTGAAGATGGTTACAGATTACAATCAATAAAAACAACAGAAAGGTTTCAAACATCAAAATTGACATCAAGAAAAGGCGAATGAAATTCTTTGGTCACCTTAACATATTACCAGAAAATCGACTGACAAAAAGATAATAGATTATGTAACCTCACTTAAAAATTAAACACCTTGGCTGTACGTAATTCGAAAGGATCTCAAAAACGCAAACATAAGATTTTAGGAAGAGACACCTTCAGACAAAATGTATACAAATGGGAAGTTACAATCGAGCAATTAAAAAAAAATATTGACTAAATGGTCGGAAAAAAGCAAGCAAGCTTTCTTGGAAAGTAATAAAGCCTGTTGGAACAACAAGAAAAACCCAAAGAAAACTTGATTGGGTCATTTGTTTAACATCTTCCATTTATTGGGAGAATTCGCCTCTAATAATAATAATAATAAAATAATAAATGATTGGAGAGGTGTGGGATTGTCAAAACAGGAACTTTCAGTATATGGAAGTAAAAATGGCAGAAATGTTTTCCGTCTTGTCCATATGTCGATGCTTCTGCATAGTAATGTGGCCGTCTGATTCGTGCTGTGTGTATACAGCCCGCCATTGGAATGCAGCAGCTGTTTGTGTCCAGAGAAACAAACTTGGCGCCATGAATAAGCAATAGCATGGAGGTGCCGAGTCAGGTGCTCCCGCACGTTAAGTAAACAGCAAGTGGGCGCCACGGTCCACAACGCCGCGCACCGCGACAAGTCAACTGAACTGAAAAAATAACAACACCGAAATACACAAATATAGAATTCTTTAAACATAGCAGCCTGTAACATTAAATACGAAGAAATTTCAAATGGTAACTATACTATAGTAATATTTATCTTCTTGTGCGATGCAGGTTCGTAGAAATTAACGACGCTAAACAGAAATGGAACAGATAGATTTGGAACCTCCGTGAGTATCCACTTACCAGCGAGAAAAAATGAATCAATGGAATTTAGTATTCATGATAGACTTCATTCGGTTTGCCGACGCCAATTTCCACAATACTTGATGCGCCTTGGCAGTAATGGTATATTTCAAAGCTTAGAGGTAAAATACCGATCCGATGGCATGCAAAAAATCAAACAAACCACTGGAAATTTTCTCCAGGTCTCAGTAAGAGGAGCATAAGATCGGTTTGGATCGAAAACCATATTACATAAAAAAAAAAAAAATAGAATCACGATTCTTTGGGAACTGAGGTGAAAGACTTTGACTTATTGACTGATTAATCAGTAAATAATGTAATAGGATTTGCCTGCAATTTCGCTCGCGGGCTCTAGGTACATGGACGAATTAGTATACAATAAAACAATATTTTCGAGGAGCAATTATGTTAGGTTTTTATTTTTGGTGTGTAATACATCTTCCTTGTAACATTTAATGATGTTGTCGTTAGGCCCTGTCTTCAGTATATCTGCAACACTGTGTCCTAAACCGTTTGAGGTGAAATTTTTCCAAATATTTATTAACAGAATTAAGCGGAGCATATTTAAATCAGATCCATATGTTAAAATTACATCGCCAAATACAAATACAAAAAAAAAAAAAAAAAAAAAAAAAAAAAAAAAAAAAAAAAAAAATACGTGAACTACTGCCGTAAATGCTACAGTGGAACATTTCATAATTTCGTGGTAGTGAGATGACAATTAGTAGACACGAAAAAAGTATCAGTTGCCTGAAACCTAAACATTTTTTTAATGCCAAAACAACGAATAATAAGCATGAAAAATAATTTATTTTTTGCTGTCATGACTTTTCAGAGTAATTGGCTTGTATATCTTGGATGTTGTGTGCAATTTCTGGTTGCGACTGTATTAAAAAACTTTTTCACACTTCTGTTTAGGTTAATCATTTAGATAATCATTTCTTGCTCGTATGACATACTGTAGATTTCTATGTGGGAGCCGTGAAGCGCCAATCAGATCACTGCAGTACCTTCCGTGGTTCCGCCGATCGGCCATATGAAGCAATCCAAAACATTGCGTTAGGATCATGGATTCATGGTGAACAAACCGTTTCTTCTACAGGTTACATTTAAAGTCACACAGTTTAACGTTTCATCGGGTCTGTGTCATATTTTATCCCCTCCATCAGTTCTTACCAACTGTAATCGTGCCTCATCTGACCACCCAACCTTTCTCCAATCATATAGGATTCTGCAGATATGTTCACGATCGCAGGAGAGGTGCTGCAGCTAGTGGATTTTGTTAGCATGAGCACTTGCGTTGGTCTGCTGCTGCCATATCCCACAAACACCACGGACACGTCTGTCATATGTACTACACTGAGTGTTACTGTTCTTTGAAGCAGTGTTGCCTGTCTGTAAATAGTGACATTTGGACGCAAACGTGGTCGGCAGATGCGTTGTCCATAGTTGTAGATAATACCGGAAATTACGTAGTCACCCTCTTGACACTTTGGCTGAAGGAATTGAAAAATTCCGAAATGGTGTACCTCATGCGTCTAACGCCATTTATGGTTCCTCATTCGTAGCTTCTTAATTCACTTCGTGTGATCATTATCTCTCCAGAAAATCTTTCACACGACTCACGAGAGTACAAAATACGAAGGGTCCGACACTGTTCAGCGTATTTATACGTTTCTTCTTTCCGCGGTGCTACCACCATCTCGATATTTGCATCTTGCGGTCGCATCATATACAGGGTTTCCAGGAAAGAAATGATAATCATGCAACCACAGAAAGGTCACATCATTTCCTGCTATGCGAAGATTTTTTGTTTTAGTAATAGTCTCACCATTTTCGAGATATTGTTTTTTTTTAAATATTTTTTCGAAACACGTTACTTTGTTCAGTTTATTCCATTTCTACAAATTAAGACATTTTAATGCCTGTTTTTTTTTCTTTTAAATTTACTCAAAGATATTTCAGTAATTTAAAACCGTGTACTTTTTTTCTTAAAACGTTAAAAAAACCTCATAAAAACTTTAAATGGTATAATCATTTTATATTTCTTTGGAAACGATTTTTTATGGTAGTTCAATCTGCTAAAGAGACTATGGTGCATTTTAAAACATGTAGTAAAAAATGATGATAATTATTTTAAAGAAGGCTATTGCTATGGTTTGCATACAAAAATTAGAATAAGTAAAAGTAATATTTATCGTTTCATTAATTATAAAAATTGTTGAAAATGGCCTCCATTTGCTCTTATACACGCCCTAAATCTTTCGATACATGATCTTTTTATTCGGCTAGCATAACCTTTGCGGTTAATGTGTTCTGCAGCTGTTGTCATTTTCTCAAGCAGCTGTGTAATCGAAACTACCTCCGTCGCGTAAACTAAATCTTTTAGGCAGCTTCAATAAAAAAATCTAAGGGATGCAGTTCTAGCGATCTTGGTAGCCATAAGACAGGTCCGGTAGTGTGCTGGGCAGCCATCGTTTTGGAATTACAGTTCTTTCCTCATTGCGAACGGCAAAAAAAAACAAAATAAAACAAAAAACGAAAAACACTGTTCAAAAAGTCTTATTGTAGAAATGGCATGGAATAAACTGAACAGTCACATGTTTGAAAACATTTAAAAAATCAATATCTCGAAAATGGTGAGACTTATACTACAATAAAACTTTGTCGTGGAGTAGGACATTATTTGATCTGTCTGTGGTTGCAGGATTATCCTTTCATTCCTTAATATCCTGTATATACTGGGTGTTAAAAAGTGTAAAATATTTTTGGTGATGATAGTATGCATAAGATAAAGATGTCATATACACATTGGGTCTCAGACGCATACTTTCGGAGATAATAATAGATCCGCAATGTAACGCTCGTCCGCGGTAATACATGCCTCAGCCCTTCTGCGTCAGGAATAACGCACTTTTTGAAACTGTCTTGGTTGGTCCTGTACGAGGCGACATGCATTGAAGACATACAGGACCAGTCAAGACAGATTCATAGGGTGCGTGAAGGGCTGAGGCATGCATTGTCGTGGACGAATATACCATTGCGGACCTGTTATAGCTCCAAAAGTATTCGTTTTTGAATCAATGTTTATTATTTTATTTTGATACATTCTATCATTTTCTAAAATATTTTCCACTTTTTCGTAACACCCTGTATATATGAAACTGCGGCACTGAGGTAATGTCACAATGCCAAACATTATTTTATTTGGCTTCCCAAAATTTTTTAGGCTGGTCCATAGTCAATTTTTAAATGCAGAAACATCCTTATGGTATGATCGTCTCTGGCACACGACAGCTAGTCAAAGGCTCACAGTAATTGGATTTTCTAATTTAGGGCGAATTGTACAGACAAATACAGCTGATACTATTTTGCAAAAGTTATAACATTGGTTTTCAGTTACAAAATTCTTGTGATACATAGAATATTTAGAAATGTTTTCGAAGTTCTACAACGTTACCTTTTCGGATCGGGCAATGGCGTTCTCAATAAAAAATAAAAAATTGGTTGCCTTTAAATTTCATGAATATGATATAAATCAGAAATGTAACTTGTTACTGAAATTTAATAGCAGCTTTGTATAACTAATCCTCCTGTAATTTCATATAGAGTAAAGGAAACCACAAACTGCGTAGTGTGTAACGACACGGGAGCGTGTTGGTTTAGTTTTCTTTCCTGTCAAACTGCCACTGTTCTCTCTCGGTGACAACAGCACAATAAACTAAAACTTATTGTAGCCTGATACTGAATGAGCTCTGTATACGTATTATCAAAATGTGTTGAACATGGTTTACTTCTATACAGAATAGCTGACATAAATCAAAAGTTAAATAACGCCAAAAAATCGCTGGAATGGAGAATCGTAACATCCGCGTTTTGATCTAATATACTGACTGAAGTCAGAAGGATACACGTGTCAGATAGGATGTTATCAGTAACAAGTTATGAGTCTTTCTGATTGGTTAGAGTTATCTGCTGCAAACAAAACTACAAATTTCATTTTTTTTCCTATGGTAAAAATTATATGACAGAAATATTAAAATCAAACACATGAACTTGCTACTTTTCGTGTAATCGGATGAAGAGTTTAATAATCGTGAAGTTTTGATATTAATGTGTGTAATTATAAGAACATAATTTTATTTGAAAAGAACAGTAAAAGTATTATCCATGGTAAGAACACAAATTTATTTCACCCCGTACCTGCTCTTCATTTCAGTTTAAACAATTTCTAGTTCAAATATTGAAAACAAGAATAGTACACATAAAAGAAGAAAATGTTTGCTATTGTTTAGCAAACATTATTTTTTTTTAAATATATTTTTTAATGTCTTTGCTCTAATTTCATTCCGATTTTACTACTAGTCAGCACGTTTGTATTTTCGATTCTCGCTTTCTAATGATTAATTAGCACACTATGATAAAAAATTAGAAATATGTTCTGCTATTGATTTGTTTATAAAGGATTTTATGTTCAAGTTTCTAGTATTACTTACCTTTAATATTTTCCTATACGAAGTTTATGGTACAAGCATTATGTGGTTCCACAATTCCGTGGTATACATTTTAATCTATAGTGGTGTTTATATCAGTTGATCATTAAACTTAAGTCATAATCAGTAATTTTATCGTACAAATGTAATATTCTGTCAGCAAATTTATTGCTTAAGATTCTTCTTTGTAACAGTTTTCTAAATAATTCGACTAAAATGTCCTAAATTAAATTGAGTTGATTTAAAGTTGCTGATAATAGTACTTTTCATTGCCACAAATTCACTGCAATTAAATTGTATGGGATTTACAATGGTACTAATTGTGCTTTTCAGATGAATTATTCCTTATAATGTGTATTGGCGAGAATTGATTGGTTAGATCATAATTTCTTACTGCCGCCTTAAGATATTATTATACGCAAATAAACTTGTGTATGTATTTGCCTAGTTAAAATATCAGCTAATTATTTCAATGTTTTTCCGTTCAATAATGTATTTTTAACTAACTCCAGCTAAAAATCCTAGATTTAATATTCACATAAACGAGATGTTTATAGTCTAATAAGATCGATGATATGACACTAAAAACTTGAGAAGATTTTATTTTAAATGTTGTCATTTGTGGGACTCTTATCTTGTTAAAATATGTCACACATCGTGAATCAGTTTTTCACCTAACCTTATTTAATTTCATTTTTTTTTTTTTTGTTTTGAGTGAAGAGTGCCGGGTTTCATTTGTCAGTGCTATTATTTATGTAAAGTATTTTGAGTGAACGACTTGATTAATCACTTTTTGTAACTCTCCGCGCTGTCGGAATAGTCGTACTGAGAACGTTTTCCACTGATGTTTCATCCTGCTGCCTAACAGTCAGGATGAGGCTTGAGGTGTTGCTATGCCGCACCCCCGATGTTATTGATGCAGAGAGGGACCACGTTGCTAGTAGTCAAACCTGATTGAATTTCATTCCGCGCATCAAATATTAATTACGGGAAGTTCGTGCCATCACGAATGGTTAAATATTCATGGGTGCTCCATCGACCGCTGCCGTAGCTATGAAATGCGCCACAGATCAATCAGAGTAAGCCATTATTTGAGCTGCGATCTCGGCCTAGCTGCGCGGAACAAACGTGACTGTCTGGTGTACGCCTCACAGATGATCTGCTTAACCATTAGAATAACCTCCGCTTGATCCCCACAGCTACGTCTAAATTCACTTGATGCGTTTACTGGTCCATATAATAACTGGGTAGATATAGACTGAATAGCATTTCTAAGCTTAGAGATGGAAATGCAACGAGGAATTCATTACAGTACAGTTATTTACTGCAGAAGAGGCCCTAATAATTTCGGCTTGGAGAAAGCTGTAAGAGATGAAGAAAAACCGTAAGTATGACTAGGCACAAACCCAAATAACATTGCAGATTGCATAGAATTTGCAGACGACTAGTCATTAATGCTCTAGAACAAATGAAAGAATCACAGAACCAAGCAGCAAAAGTAGGATTGCAAATATCTTTGAAAAAAAATGCAAAGTAAATTAATGACAAATATCACCGATGAACCGCATAAACTTAAAATATAATAACAACTCACTATCTAAAACTGATTGCTTTACATATCCTGGAGAATGGGTATAGAACAACAACAAAAAATGTAGCATTGAAAACAGAATTTAAAAAAATTGAGAGGACAAGTGACATATGAAATAAAAAATCACTTTACCGCAATACAAAACTGAGGGTAATATCAAATAGTAGTAGGACAAGAACTACTGTGCAGCACAAATACTTAAAGTGAACAGAACTGAAGACGTTGAAACGCTAGAGAAATCTAAATTAGAATTCTGAAAAACTTCTGGGGCCTAAACGAAATATTGAACTAGACTACAAATTAAGATCAAACAAAGAAATCTGCTTTAAAACTGAAAAGCTACAAATTCAATGGGCACCATAACGAATGATTATTCAAACAGATATTCGACTTAATAAGCAGCTACAAATTGAAACCCACATAGTTCCAATAAATATAAAAAGATGTAAAAAGAGATGGAATCAACACAATCTAACTAAAAAAGTTTTAGAGAGGGAACTCAAGAAAAGGTTTTTAGGAAAGAAGAAAAAATCAACCGGTAGAAGAAAGTGGACAAAGGAAGAGAAGAAAGGACACTTACAGATGATGGAAGACGTATGGGAGGAAAGAAGACTGAAGACAATTAAGCACAAGCATAGATAATATATCGTACACACCAAAAGGGTTGTTCGTAGGAATATAGAACTGAGGAGCGCTGTGAACGATAATTCTTTGTTTTTCCTCTAATGCGGGAGACTTACTTCACAAATACTCGACTCTACTTGAAATAAACGACAGGAATGTTTGGAGTTTATGACATTCGGCAAAAACATACTCTATCGGAATATTTGTTTCAGGAATACTGGAATATTGAAGCTGAAGTTAACTGAAACATCGCATAACTTATTCTGAACAAAACACACAATATTTAGGTTTGCTGTTATGTAATATCTGGATCCTTCTGATTCCAAAATGTTGATCTTTAAATGAAAGAAACAATTAAGAAGTAAAACAGTACTTGATAGTCAAATTTTAGAACAATTAAACAGATTCAAGTATTTAGTATATCACTTAACAAATTAAGAATAAGAAAACAAAAATTTCAAAATATATAATTAAAACAGAGCACCGACACATCAATCAAGCGTTTAATGTCTCTGAGTTTCAAAGATTAACAAAATGAAAGATTAAAAAATTATGGCAAGACTAGAGTTTACGTACACCTATAAAAGCAGAAGATGATCCACGATTCAATGCAGTAGAAATGGGGCCCCTGAAAAGAACTCCAGGACATACGCAGGAACGAAGCAAAGTTATTTTGATCTCTTACAGGACTATGAATGTTTCATATAAGATGGAGTACGGGGATGTAGAAATTAGATCCATTAGATGCTCTTCTCGTTACCCTGTATATTGAAAGAATTATTGGGGAATTTGTTCGCAATAATACTGCATTTTCTGAATTATTCATAAAATAAAATTTCGGTAGAAATTACGATTAGCAATTAAATAATCCAGCTATCTATAATAGAAAACATAGTAGCAGCAATTATCCATATCGTGTCTGTTGAACTCCGTTTGGAGATGGTTCACTCTTTGCAGTACAAGCTAACTACGCTTACTAGCGTTAAGCGTTCACTACTGTAAAGCGGCCTGTGAAATGAGGGAGGTATCAGATGTGACCCGAGGGATTATCATTTCAGAGAGGAATTCTAATAAAATGAATTTATGGCCAGTGCTCGGCGCGTATACAAATTATGCTGAAGCGCTGTCATGCATAAATATTAATTACCAACGTTTAAACAGACCACCTGAAAGTAAAAAAAAGTAAAACATAGAATTATGGTTTTTCCATAAATCACATACAAGCATTTTTCACAATTAACACTTTGAAATCGGTATGATAAAAACGGATTCCGCATTTTAATACCCGTGCCGAATAACTTGCGCGAAACGGAACGTTATTTCACGACAAGAATCATTTCGTTCTTTCTTCATCTCTTGGCAACTTTAATAACGATAAAATATGAATTGAAAATTCGGCCTGTGTTTTGCTTTAACTGCAGGTGACAGATATTTCTGAACGTAATAAATTTAACACAGCTGGTAAATTTATTACGTCGTATATGTAAATTCTTCGAACAGTTATAAACTTCCTTGTACATAGAGTATTTAATGTAGTCTGTGTTATATCACCAAAGTCAAGAAATTTGACACAATTTTGTGTTTGAATAAAATTACTTTCGGGTGTAATTTTTGTATTCAATTTAACTTAATTACAATGAAGCCCCCTTTTGGGTGGCAATTTGCCATGATTTAAATTTTTACCTTTCTATTTTTTTTTTCCTATAATACAACATACTCTTGCCTTCAAGGAATTTTGATTTTAATTTCGCATTTTTATCAATTTATTCAGTATTTACCTTAATGACTTATTGCAATCTGCGAGTCCCTTACTATCCCACATTCAACGTATGCATCACCGTCAACAATGCCGTGTGTTCTCACTCCATATTCACATATTGATTTGACATTTTACAAACAGATCAGGACTTGAAGTTGCAGCGAAAAATAAAAGTTTCAGGATAAATCATGGAAGAAAGCCGAAAAAGTTCAGAAAGTCAAACCGGTTTTTTAAGGCAAAATAAAAAACTACGTTCTTCAATATAAAACTTGTCAAATACGTTAAATTAAAATTTTAAAAGTAATTACGCATGATATTCCTCAATTTTTTTTGAATTCTAAAAGACCTCTGACGGGACAAGAAAGGAAAAAAACTGAAAAATTTGAACTACAGTAGTTTGTAACGGAAACAATGAGGAGAAATGTTTCGAAGTGTGGCTCAAAAGGCTTCGAATAGATTTGAAATTGCTGGGAAATGTACTCATCTGTTGTAAACTGACAAATGTTAATAGTACTCAATACAATTGTTTTTAATTGATGACGAAAGCTTTCTCATTCCTCTTTGCTCAGTTAATCACCAATCACGCTAAACATACACGCTGTCACAGTTAATTATGAATCACCAATAGTGGCATAAATACTAAAAATGTTGAATGAAAATATTAATATGGTTTTCTAATTTACAACAATAAAAAATACATTCACAAATTTATAATGTTGTCATTTTTTTTAGAATCGAAAATCGAGTAAAGGATGGGCTAATTTGTGATGAATATAATGATCAGCAGCGACGGCAAATTAACGGAAATCGTGGGTTTCAGATCGTACAAGCTGATATCGGCTAGCACGAATTCAATTTCGGAATCATTTATGAAGCTTTTTTCAAGATCTAAAACTTGTAATGGATTCATCAGTGCACAAGAATTTTACAGGCGCTGAGTTTAGAAAATTAATTTACAGCTCGATTTTTAGCATAAGGTTTTTGTGTTGGTAGCAAGACAAATGCACATTTCGAACTATTGCCACTCGGACTAGTACCAAGAGTATTTTTTTAGTTTTTGTTGTAATATATATACGTCATAAAACATTAATATTTTGAATATACCTAAATTGCATTTTTCAGTAACATTTTTCAGCAATAAACAATACAGGTGAAAATAAAACAAGGAAACCATTGGAGCTGTTATAATTGCTTTTTTTTTTTTTTTTTTTTTAAACTTTACAGCTATAAAAATTTTGAAACGTTGTTTTCAGCTACTAATAAAATTAATAATCGAATTGAATTTTTCAATAATACTTTTCAACAATAAACAACAAACGAAAGCAAACCGTAGAGTATCATCAAAATTCACGGTTCAGTAAATTCGCAGATATATATATTTATATATATATATAAATATATATTTATATATATATATATGTCACACTAATATCAAACAATAAGGGGCGAGAAATCTATGAAATCTTTGGAGTATCGTAAAATTTATCATAAACAGTAAGAGGTAGAAAAATATATATAATTTTTTATATCCGCCTATTTATCGAAGTTTGATATATATATATATATGTTGAACTGATGTAAATTTAATTGTATTTTGTAAACGATAAACAATATTGGGTTAATAATATGGTGTGTCATCAAAATTAACGCAATTTAGAAGATACAAAAAAAACTCAAATTTTATTTCCAACTAGAAATATATACGTCAAACAAGATTAATATTTTTAATTAATTTGAATTAAATTACCTTATTCAGCAGCATTTTTCAACTATAAAAAAATACCGGGTAAAAAAAAAATAAAAAAAAAAACGATCTGTAGAGTAACGTGCGATTTCACCGTTCAGTAAATTGGTCGACATAAGAAATTCAAAACAATGTGTTTTCAGTTAGTGTTGTACTTTTTGATTAATAATGGGTTGGACCGCGTGTAGTAGTTGTGACTGGTATCGAGGAATTGGTTTACGCGAGGTAGGGATTACTGCACGGTTACGGCTGTTCCCGGCGCCTGGTCGGTGAACGCCAAACGGCCCCACTCCCAGTACAGTGTGCCCGGCCGGCAGTGTGCGGTCGTTACTATTTAACGAGGCTCGCCAACTCTACTGACCGTGACTCCGCTACCCACACGTCGCACAGACTCGTTTTAATTAAAATCTACAGTCCGAAAAATATAACGCATTGTCGGCGCATGTTTGCGGATCTGCTTTTATTACTTTTCCAGTCGGGCCGTGTTTGAAAAATTAACAAGACCCTGCAAATAAGAACAGCGTGACGGTGTAAACTACGTTAACGAGGAAACGATGGATAAAACATTAAAAAATGCATGAAATTTAATGCTTAGACAATAACGTTACGGCCGTGTTGGTGAAACTAAATTTTTTTATTTTGATTTCGGCCTTTGGTTGTAAATTATGAGTTCGTCGATACCAGCATGAATAAAATTAATTGAAGGATAAGAGTTTATCCGTTTATACGTTATTATTCATCATCGTGCGAGATTACTAAAGACAAAATATGGTTTGTGTCTACATCTCACAAGATATCATTGCTGTAATAAATAACGAAATAAATGATGGATGTTGATAACTAGGGTTCTAATCTTTAGGACAAGTCATATATTTTTCCTGCATTCATTTTAAGCTGAAATGGTGAATTAAACACCGATTAAACGTTTCTGATTGTATTTAAATGTATTTTATATAGCATGTAAATGGATATTCAGACCATTTTCCTAGTTGTGGTCATATTTCGATAATATTTATGGTCATACGGTCATATTTTGAGGAAAAATCTGGTTTTTTTTTTTTTTTTTTTTTTTTTTTTTTTTTTTTTTTTTTTTTAAGTAGTACCGGTAATTCTCAAGACATAGATTAGAAGAAATTAAGATAATTTTTCACAGAACTGTACTTCTACTATACAGGTGGCGGAGAAAAACAAAACTAATTTCCACTGTGGTCAGAATTCACCAGTCAAGAATTAAAGTTATACATTATTGTCACTCTCTAAACGTAATGTTCCGCCCACCTTTTAATCTCGACAATGCAGCAGAAGCATGCATGTGACTATCAGCGTCAATCAATATCTCGATGAAATATCATCAGTCATCGTTAAATCTGCAGTGGATCACTGAGTAAACCTACCGCCATTACGAAAGTAAAATTTTCTGAAAGTTACGTAAGGATATTTAGAGAGGAGAGTTTTAGTACAGACGAAAGAGTTCTGTTGTATTAATTATCTGAAATTGAAGTGCCTTCGACAAAACGATTTAAAATTTAATTTCTCAATGGTGCAGCGAGGCCACGGAAGCAAATTATGCTGTCTACATGAAAGCGACACTAATAGATAAAATAAATTATGTATAGTTGAGCGTGTTTTTGATGTATAGTAAATTTAAATGTTTGGGCGTATTTTGTCATGTTTAAATCATATTTTCCCATTTTTAAGGTAAAATTTGCCTGCATATTCCTCTGTTTTTTTAGCCATAAAAATCCGAACTCTATTGATGACTAACAGGCAAATCTGAGTATTGTTCATCAAGCGATACTTGAAATGTCAGGCATGCTACAACAGCAAGTGCTAATTTTTGTTTGTATGTATACAAACTATCATATAAATTCCCAAAAATCCAAAATTAAATAACAAATGCAATTTAAATAACAAATATAATTTTTAGGATTAAAACAAACCATCAGTGCGAGTAAAAACTCAATACTGTGACTAGTTTTTGTGTGACGCACGTACGGACAGACAAATATTACAGATTTTCTGTTTTGACTCTGTATCATAACGAAGTTTGTAACTTATCGGTATAATCCTTCTCCTACATCTTGTATGACAGAAGCTATCACAATGTTTCGTAGCAGTGCAAACATTTTTTTTTTAAAATTCGTCTATTAGTTTTTGTGCGATGCGTGGTCTGAATGACAGACAAACATACAAATAAGCAGACAGAAAGATAAATATTTTATATATTATATAATATTTTTTTTTCACTGATACAAATGTCTTACAATTTTATGAAGTAGTATAGGTGTGATACAGAAGTACAAAAATATTCTGCAAGAACTACGTGGCTTGTTTCTAGTCTACGTTGTAGTGAGCCCATAGCCCTGAGCTACGAGATACAAAGAGCATCCACTTTACCGAAGACGGCACAATCCAGATGGCACTCGGAGTTACAACAAATGTGAAGTGAGTAGAGCGTAGTTGCTGTATAGCGGCAAATCAGTTTAAGTTGAGTAGTGCTGCGGGAATGTAATATTTAAGCAGTAATCCTAGACGAGTGTAAGACGCTCCGCTATCAGAAATAATTTATGTTAATCCGCGTTGGAGTGAGCTCGTATATCTTTGCTGCTAACGTAAGTGCTTTTTATGTCATATCGTGAGAGTCTGTGAATGAGTACAATATTTCTAGCCAGGAAAAATTACTGATTTTCGATTTTAAGTTCTGTGGGGTTTTCAGATTTTGTTTGTTTATTTCTTTACATGCAGTCCTCGAAAGATTATTATACTTGAATGTCAAAGATGGTGGAGGAAAAATAAATAGTGTGTGTTGTTTTCGACTATTTTACCAACAGTACTAACAATTATGGCAACATATTTATTTAAAATAACTCCATTGCATATCGATTTATTTTAATTTTTTTTTTTTTTTTTTTTTTTTTTTTTTTTTTTTTTTTTTTTTTTTTTTTTTTACCGAACAGCTGTAAATCCTCTACTTTCCTTCCTTAGATTTTGCGTTAATACATATGAGGTATGTGATCTGGTATCACGAAAGTCATTTATTAATATAATTTGTATTTAAAGAGACACAGGTTTCTTGTCAACCGCAAGATGCAGTGTAGTAATAAATCGGAAATAACCTTGAAATGGGGTACAGTATCGACATTGATTAAAATAACTGTACATATTTGCATCTTACAGATTAGGGTAAAACACTAACCATGAAATTAAGATAGTCCGAATATTTTTAATTTTAATTTAATTTAATTGCAATGGAGCACAGGCCCCGGTGGCAATTTCCTTACACACCCATCTTCCTGCAGCCACCTACATTTGACCCCTACAAATTTATCTTTAAATTCTTTCAACGTTTTCGGTAAATTATTCATCATTTCATCATTAAAGTACGCTGCTTTATATTTTACGTTTATCACAGGTTTTGGTAATGCCACTTCAGTGTTTTACATACTTCACTGTGTGATCTAACACAATGAAATTTAAAACTTCTCTTCATTTAATCTTATCTGATATTGTCGGCGTACAGAATGTGATTCATGATTTAACAGCTTCATGTTATGCTGTAACAAACCATAGCTTCCACATAACAATGTATAGAACTTTAAAAATGGGCGCTCATTTCTGATTTTGCTACATCATGGACGTATGGGTCGTTTTACGTATCAATTACAAGAGTTGTAGGGGGGGGGGGGCAAAGAAGGGCTGCTAGATTCGTCTCTGAAATTACCACAGAACACAATCAGTAAACTTTATGTTAAAGGAATGGGATTCATTGGAAGACAGGAACAGGGCGAAGAGAGTCATGGGAAAATACAAGGCATATATTTATGATGAGGCGTGGAAAGATATTGGTGGAAGAATTAGGATTAATGAATGGAAGGGAATAGATGACCATGACCACAAGCTGGAACTCGATTTCAAGGTCGTGTGAAGATTTTCTTTCGTAGGTAATGTTATCAGGAATTGTAATTAGTTATCAAGGGAAATGATGAATAATTTACCAAAAACGCTTAAAGAGATTAAAGTTGAAATTTTTAGAGGGCAAAATATGCTGATACAGGAAAGGAAAAAAATGGGGGTGTGTGTAGTGAAAATGCCAGAGGAGAGTTCGCTCCATCGCAATTGAATTAAATTTTCCGAAATAAATTGATACCAAATTAGTGAATAAAATTAATGGACAATTGCTTAACTTCTAATTACCAGCATAAGAAGAAGAAAAAATATCTATAGATTTATTGCAGATATTAATACTAACGTTTATAATTATTTTTTAATAGACAGAAGCTTCAAGTGTGGAATGAATTTCTACTTCGCAACTGAAATATAGCGTTGCTGAAGACTAATAAAACTTGGCAATGAAATAGCACTACACGAGTGGAGTTGAGGAACTGTACGTGGGAAGTTCCGGCGATAAACGGAAACACTAGTGTGAAATTGGAGTGAAGTAGATTAGACTCGTGTGTATACGCCTCGCAGTGAGAAAACAGGGGTCGTACCAAGCAGCGGAGTTACAGCTATGCAAATTCTCAGTATCTGCTTTAACTTGTCACACAAAACAGTGATTCAGCAGAGTATTTAGTCGACCGTTCATCTATACTGACAGAACGTTGATCTGGGTCACATTTTAGCCATGTCTGTCATGTTGTACTGTCACGCTTCTCGCCTTCGCTGCTAAATTAACAGCTATCAAAGATGTTATTTAAGATCATGGGAATTATTTAATAACAGTTATACTGAGCTAATAAATGAATTGCCAGAACGCTGAAACAGAAGTATGTATTTTGTTTGAATTGACATATTAATATTAGTTGCTTATATTATTTAATATTCGATCGATGTAAAAGTGTTTGATAAATACTTTGCAATAGATATGTTAAGATAAAAGCTTAAATTTTCAGTTGTCAATGTTTGCAGCAGTTTTAATTAGATTGTTGTTCAGCATGGGACAGAAGTAGAACCATCACTTGACGTTAAAGCAGAGAGCATGAATAATTAAAAAAAAATTAAATCATTTTTATGTGTCCTGTTACTGATATATTAGTTCGGTTAAACGAAATTACTTCAGCACTGATCGCGATCTAAGAATCCTAGACTGCAATCAAAACTGAAATTACGTGGCATAACGTTAATTTGTTAAGATTTATTGCGATTATTGGAGATCGCTATTCCGCCAGGAACTGGCATCATAATACTGCAGTAATCAAACCCAAGACTTCGCTAGCATTACTTTCGGAAGTTCATTTAACGGTTTCTTTCAGGTTTACGCTGTATTACAATCTAATTTGTTCTTGAAAATAATGGTCCAGACTGTATAACATCGGAATTACTGCTCGAAAATATACCTCTTTCCATTGAATTCAGCAGTATTAAGACGTCATTACTGAATGTCGTATTCCTCCACCACATTTGAGGAGAAAATCGATTTTGCTTTGAGAATTGGAAGGAGTGGAGGAAAAAAATATGATTCCGCTGCATGGTGACCTTCTTCACCTTCCTCGTACATGTTTAAACTCGAGGAGACCTGCCTACATGGAAGCAGCCAGTCTCAGACATAACAACTTCAACTTGTTTTAACAGTGGAAAAAGGAGTGGGAAGCCAACAGCCCACACAATTGTGAGCTTTGTTGTAGTTTGCATACGAAAATAATAATAATAACTGAATGTTGTTGTAGCGGAATAGCAATCTCCAGTAGACCAGATTTTTTTTTTTTTTCTGACGCATTATTACTGAGTTTATTATTTTAACCGCATGTAACTGTGTTAGACATTCAAACGTTGTAATATTGATCTGAATCAAGGATTTTGCATTAAGTTTTTACTGCGATTCATTATTGCCATAAACATGCCATACATCGCATGTATTAATTCGAGTGTAATCGAATCTTTGATTTTCTATCAATAATTTCTACTGCATTACAGTTTCGCTCCAAATAAACAGTGAATTTGCATTATGTGTTGGGTCATACTTGCATTTTAGCCATAATCAACGAAGAAAGCAGTCCAAATGTAACACATCACATTTTTTGGGACGACGGACGTAAATATTCAAGTATAGCACAAAAAACTTGTATTCCCTAAAGAAAACTCTTATTTCCAGCAGGTATAGAATCTTCGCAAGTGGGGGCAGTATCACTAGCAGGATACTGTGAAAAATCAAGCCACCAAACAGCCACGAGAGTGGATTTGGCTAGTTATGCGCCTGAATAGAAAAGATGAACAAAAGTCTGGCTGATCTTCAAATGGATATGACAGTGAATAATCTGGCCTGTTCTGAACTAAAAGGTAGTACTTGAAAACATTGATTTTACGAGATGTGAGGACTCTGTGTGACTGTTTTGTAGGGTGAGGACACAAGTTCGTAAGGAGCGATTCAAACAAGGGGGTCGACGACCAGCGCGAAAAATACTCTGAAAGACGCAAAAGTGTGAGGCTGTCCTCAGCACATTGCTAATCGTTTGACGATTGTGGGAATAGAAAAATTCAATGTGCCCAATCTGAGAGGGAAGGAAACTGATGCTGTATAAAACCTTTTCGAGTTTTACACCGGGAGAGTGCGTCAGTAATAGGCGACGTTTCGGAGCCTGACTGTGACTCTATCTTCCGGTGAAATTCTACAGTTGGATATTTCCCTCCAACTACGATGCTCGGAGAAAAAAATTGACGCTATGAAGACTATTGACGTAAAATCTTAAATCCAGCCACCGTAGATTTAGAAGTAAGTCTGGAAACTTGTTAGCTGCCGGCATGAAGAGGTGAGCCATGATAGTCTAATACTTAATAGTTAGGGTTAAAGTGCTAAGTTTACGTCTGAAATTTATTTAGTGAGAGAAAACGGTAATTTAATCCTGATCTCAACTAGTGACAGTTGATTTACGGTTGTTTAATCATAGCTGATGTGCCGATTGTGGTGGCGTGTTTGTCCCACCATGTATCGGTGCAAAGTTCAATTAGTATTGATGGTAAAATAACTGCAGACCTTCAGAGTAAAGCATTTGGTCTTCTGTGTCTTGTGTTATATGCGAATTCTATATATGTCCTGTATTAACATTTTAAGTCCACATTCAATTTCTTTGTTTATAAAAAATTAACTACAGATTGCCACTTTGATAAGAGTTTTTAAAAATGAAGTTTCTCCCATAAATACTGTCATTAAAAATAAAATTATTATTCATAAAAGCGTATATATTTAAAGGAAATCAGAACATCAAGTAATTAGCTTATAGTTCAGTAACAAGTCACCTAGTTTTACTACTATCTTTTTCATTGCAAATCCAATACCAGTATCACCATTGACAGCTTTTGTGTTGAATGATGTATATGATTAAGGTATTTACCCTGCTGGTCAGGTATGTCGGTGATGCGTAATATGATTAAAAGTTTCTAAGAAATACTAAAATAAAAGGATATGGAAACAATAAATAAAAATATTGTAAATACTATTCTTAAAAACTTACTTTCTCAAACATACACCAACTGAAAAAGCTGAAATTGTGTTTAATTTATTATTGTTAACAATATCTTCTGGTCGATGCGCTTGTAATACCCGTCCATCAGTGGTCGACTTTTTAACATTTGTTTTGTGTATGAGAGTAAACATTAGGTATCACAGCAAGGTGTTTTCAATTGTCTGTCCCATTTCCTCATCAAGTACAAGTAATCGCAAGCACTGTGGTTATCATAGTCATATCTGCCATGTTCACATTAAATAGAAGAGGTCCTGATACGGATCCTTGTGGAACACCTCCTCGTATAGCCCTATCCGAACACGGGCTGCGACGAGTGTTCCATTCATCCCAGATTTAGGTGCTTCGATGGCAGCACTGACACGCAGCTGCAGCATCCGATGGTGATAGAGCGGTCGAATTACATGGCCACCGGCTCCTTGCCGGGCCCCATGTGCGCCGTGATCCGCTCCACACACTGCGAAGTATTCGCTGAATGATAGACTATACTTGCAGGTATAAGGTGAATCATCATTATCTTAATATACTTGCATTTACACTAACATTTTGCCTTGAGTTACACAGATGTAAATAACTGAAAACTTTTTTTTTCATAGATTAGAAGTAGACAATAGAGCTGTAAGAAATTACTTCCATTTCTAACATAATTTGCGTTATTTCCGGCATGAGAGACGAAGGAAAAAAAAAATATATACCGAGTTTGATGAGTGGGTTCACTAAAGCTCGGGTCTTGCATTTGAGATGGCATGGGTTAGAATTGTAGTCCGTCCATCCAAATTTCGGTTTTGCATTAATTTCCGAAATCATTTCAGTTGAATGCCGGAAAGATTCCTTCAAAAGGTCTTGAGTTAATTTCGCTCAGTTCGTTACCCCTAGGTATTTCCTGGCCACAAGCAAAGAAAAGTGATTATGCAACTATAATACTCCGGTACAATGATTACTCAACTATATTTAAATAAAAAAGCTGATTCAGATGAGAAATGATGTAACTCGATGAACGAAATTCGTTTCTGATTGCATATATTTTAAGCCAGCGTCCGTGAAGATGAGAAAGGTTGTTCGCATGCAGAATATTAAAAATGTTGATACTGTATTAGTACTAGAAGCGAGTTTAAATTATAAGCCAAACTTTTTAAAACCCACGAATATTTCAATGATCAAGAAAAAATCTGGGATTTCCAGGATGATGATAAGACATCATTGATGCCTTCAATAGTCTATTCATTGCCTAGTTGGCATCAAAAATAGCGCCGTTTGTCTAAGGATCAAAAAATGACCGTTTTTCTGAGGTTAATTCGGGTTAGGTGTGAGGGACCGCAGTACATAGTAGCGTTAGTAATATAAGAGTGGCGAAGTAAACAAAACAAACAAAAAATTAAAAAAACAATACTTAGTGCAACTAGTGTCCTTTTATTTTACACATGTTAGGTCGGTGGTATAGGGTAATATCCAGCCTGTAGTAACATTATTATTCATTTGGGTACTAAACATTAAGACTCCGGTCAATATGTAATTTAAATAGTTCAGTTTCATAACTGTCTTTTCGTAAGAATTCAAAACACGCTTTTATATTCATTATGTTATAATGGTACAGTAAAATATGTTCCAGATATTAATAATGTACAAGTAACTAAAAATTAGTCCTAAATTTATTATTTTTTTTTTTTTTTTTTTTTTTGTTGAGAAATGCTGTTTAAAATCAAATGATTCTGTTGTATAACTAATTCTGTTTCAAACGAAAGAAGTAAATATCTACGAGAATTACCGTTATCGATCGTAAATGGAGAAACACCAGGAAGAATCGCTTGACAATAATAATCAGGAGTCGCTAAGATAACTAGTTGATTAAAGTTACTATAGTTATTGAACAAATATGCATTACTGGCCGTGACGCGGTATTGTGACTTGACGGAATAAATGGGATAGAAGCTGATCTTTCACGTCTTATACCATGACCGCGATTCCCGTATCTAGCGTAGGCGATTACTTTGGGGGATGTTTACCTCTCCGTGGCAACGTCTAGGAAGATGACATGGGATGGTTTCCTGTAGGTCTACTCTTCCGAAAGGTAACAAGGGTACCGTCTGGCTTAACGTCCCCATATGCCAGACGATTCACCATCACCAGTGTTGTATGCACTAACTCCATATACGCTGCGGTGAGCTGTGGGATTTAACCCGGATGTTTGGTGCACAATCTTGAGATTACGAATAGTGCATCGTCACCTCTCCTGCAAAATACTGTGATAAAGAATTGGTTTTACCAGACATCGTATGGGTTATAAATTGTTTATCAGAAAAATCTTAGATCCTATCTATAAAGGAGATTTGATAATAGTTTCAGTACATGAGCCAGTCACTACTAATTATGCCATGTCCTATCCTAGGCTAAGCAGATAACGGACGATAATCGAATAGTATGCCGTTACAGTCTAAAAATTCCAGTCAGCAGAAAATCTGGTGATTACAACGCAACAGTGGAACTATTCAACAATGGCAGAAACTTTCATTGAGTGCCTGAAAATGAAGTGAATTCCAGGAAATAATTTCTACCTAAACTGAAATCTGAAGATATAAAAAAATCCATAAAAGTCACTTGGGAACGTACTTATCAATGAATCAAAATTACCGGCAGTTTCCGCTTCGTATATTTCCAAATCCCATACGCATCATCAGCCCACATGTGTGCGTGCACTCTACTACACTTTTCTGTGAGCCGGCTCAGCAATCCATTAGCGGGGTGACAGATGGATGGCCTCTCTGATTGAAGCTGCGGTCTGCGCTCATTACGGGGTCAGCTGCAGGCCGGAATAAATGTAATTAGTCCAGCAACCGCGGGAACACGTCACGCGAATAATTCATCCATAATTTTACTCAGAAATTACTATGCGTTCAACAAGAATGTGGTTAACTTTTCACTAGCACCGGAGGAACAAATTTCTTGTTAACTGTTCTATAAACAACGAGTACAGTACATCTAGCAGTATCCAAACACTATTTTTGTAATTGTAGATTAATATCAGCGTAGCTATTAGAATAATAGTAAACTTCAGTTCAGAGGTAGTTTAACGCGAGAGTCAGAAGGCATCTTACTGTAGCAAGCCTTGAACCACCGTATGGCTGCTCCAATCAGTTGTGAGGTCCCACTTCATCAGACATAGAAATAATAATAATATTAATAGTAATAATTTTGCGACTTATGCAATATATGAATGTAAGGCCGTACAGTGTAGTAGTTTTTGTAAAAATGGGTAAATTTAAGTTTTTACAATATGTTTTCTTATGTTAAAGTTGGGAGGCTGTACTTGTGTTGTTTTGTGTTAGCCAAGGAGAAGCAGATTGTTATATGAGATTTATGTATGTATCAACGAGAAGTCTAATTATTCGAATTCATTAAGATGTTTTAATAAATAGTAGCTGATTTTATAGAGAAGAGTATATAATTGAATTTAATCTGCGAAGTGATAGCAAAAAAAACGTGCGAGACGATATCCTGGGGCCAACATATCGCCCAGAACGTGCTATCAATTATAGAACAGATTGCAAAAGAGCCTGGAAGGATTGGTAAGGCCAACCAAGTTTTCTTTAATTATCGACTTAAAAAAAGGATACCTCGGACAGTACAGCTGATTGAGGTTTATGTTTATGTTACGGTGTGACTAATTTGCTGGAAACGAACTTTGTGAGTGTGTAGAACCACAAAATCCACAACATTGTTTGGAGTGCAGCTGCAGAAACTAAGAGGATTAAGCACACGATGGATTGTTTCTTAAGTATCAAGTCTGAGGTCAAGAATGATCTACATCCAATCCCTTCATCACCTGGAACATACTAGTAACGTCTACTGTTCAATTTGACATCTGGAGGACATTGGAAGACCGTCAAGACGCTGAATATACTTAGAAGTGATGTTTCACGGTACAAAGTGAACCTAAAGAAACTGGTTCGCTTTGCTGAAGACAAAATTTGTGACTTTGGAGAACTGCGAGATTCATCAAATCTTTTAGAATACAGAAGGCATATTAGTTGATATGTTCTCTGGAAGTCATACGGTCACTCTCACCACTGAATTCTAGACTTCACTTTTAATATAACTAAATCATTTTATGATTGTTAATTTGTAAGTTAACACGTATATTATTTAAATTAATATTACTTAAATTAATATTATTTGTTTTAATTCATTTCTTGTGTATAAGCTTGGTAGTTTCATCTTCTGGAAACGTATTCAATACATATAATAAATGTAAGTGTGCTTTTTTTTTTTTTTTTTTTTTTTTTTTTTTTTTTTTTTTTTTTTTTTTCGTGAGTGCAGCAATAACTCCGAATCACAACTTTGCAGACCCCTTGGGGATTGTATAGAATGGGAGCCCTCCATCTCTCATTCATGAAGAAGGTTTCCGTTTGTAAATACAGTGATTCGGTTCGGACATATTCGGGGTGGAGGACATCGCACCAATGGACTTCTGTTAAGCAGCTGTAAATCGAATGCCGAAGTGGTTGAGGCTCGTTTGAATGACCCTTAATGTTCTAGAATGCTTCAGTATGTTATATAATGTTCCAGGATATTCGAGGATGTTCTGGAATATCACAGACGATTCTGCACGTTCGGATATAATTCCGGTATGAGCAGGAACGTTATATAATGTTCCAAATGGTTCTGGACCATAAAAGGGACTTCCCGTTCTGGAACGTTCTGTAATGTTCTAGAAACAGGAAGCGGAAGTCCAGAATCATCTGGAATCACATCCTACTCTGTTGAAGTTCCAGTTCAGAAGGATATATATATATAGTAGATGACGAGAAACATGTGTCAGTATACGCCTGAAAATTGATTTGAGTGTATCAAGGAAAAGCAGAATTGACAGATGTCAAGTGACTAACGAACAGAATTAGAGGCGACATTTATATCTTGTCGAACAATCATTTGGGAAGAGACTTTTACTTTGCTTGCTATTGTGAAATATCCGAGAAGTAATCATCCGATAAATAAAAGTCTTTCCTATTAAACTGTTCTGTTGGATTCATTTCTAGTATAACGACGGAGGAAACGATATTCACATCAGAAGTCAGATTAAAGCCTGTTACCCAGTCTTTGTCCAGTGTGCAGCCTAGATTTATTACAAGGTTCAAGAACGAGACGACACGAGTGCTGCAACAAACTCAACCAGATATCCCGGAACTAGAAATAAATTACATTATTCGTACATCCTCCAATTATTAATTTAGTAACAAAATGAATTAACATCTGATTATTTGATTAAATAAATTTTAAACAGATATACATCCCAGTTATTCACATCACTACTGCTGATTCTCGGTATTTATCATAATTGAAATAAAATTGAAATATGTGTATCAGCTGTCTTTTATACGAGATCCGTAATTAAACGTCAATTGTACTCAACACAGCAGAAAAAATGCCAGAAATACTTAGAGCAGCAAACATTACTTTTAGCACAGGTAAAATGCACTAAGAATCTTTTCAAGTGACACCATATTCCGCATCATAGTCTCCGTTAATGATTACATCCCACTTTTCACCTTAGTAAACTGTTTGTACCGTAGCCTTGACCAGCTGACGCGGTTTCTGTAGAGTGAATCTTCCACCGATACGGGGTCTACCGCCTCGGTCCGAAGCTACTGTCTGACCCACCAGCTGCTGACCAAACGCTCTGTCGTTAACTGTTACAGCCGCTCCGTCAGCAGTCAGCACGGCTGAGGTTAAAGGCGCACTTTTTTCCGCCGCTCGTTACAGTACGCCCGGGCACAACCAGCATCCCGCAGAACTTACTGTTTACCCTACTCATCAGATTTCTGTCGGTGGTTGTCTCACTAAAACTTGACATAGAACTATTAAAAGAGTAACCGTCTGAATAGTAGATATCTATCTTGTTTATTACCAACGATACGCAATTAAATACTTCCGAAGATCTAAGAATTTAACGGCATTAAGTATTGATGAAAGTAAGTTAAAGTAGTGACATTCTGAGACATAATGTAAAAGCGCAAAATATTTACATACTATCTATGCTGATAGTAGGAAATTGTTTTGGAAAAGTGTTCAAGGAAGGACGCACAACAATTAGTTATTATCTTTTTTATTTATATTTATCATGATGTGAGTGATCTTTATCTGATGAGATTATCGTAGAATTAGGCTGGGATGTTTTTAAGCAAATGCATTTCATTTTGAATGATGCAAATTTTTATTGTTATGAAATCGTTTCTAAGTAAAGTATAATTTAAAAACCGGGTGACTATTATTTATTTGATTAATATATTTAGTTTTTTACCTACGTTAGGTGTAAAATTTCTCAGAATTTTAAGAAACTTCTCTGTACGCGTGAATTAAGAATTTTTTTACCAAAATTAAACATTGATAGTTGTTGGTAACGAAGGATTGGTAACAAACAATATCTATTCGGAATAATATGACAGGAAAACTAGCACTATATCATTGTACCGTCGAACCTGTCTCTTGAAGAGAATCAATTTCCAACATATTTCTGTCACTATTCGATAAGGTCTCAAAATTTCGTGACTACAACTGTTAATCATACTGGAAAAAACATCCTGTGCCCTTGATACAGATTTCCTTATAAAATTCCATCACAACGATATAGCCATTTAGTCGTCAAAACATAACAAAAAGACAGAGACTTACTTCCGTATTTATAATAATATTACTTTGGTTCCCACTCACACACTGACTGCGAACAACACCTAAGGGATCATTATAACCTAAAAAACTGTATACCTACAACATTGCAAGACTACCTACGATTTGCTTCCCATTGCACCCCTAACTACTAGATGTTATCTACATCTACTCTACTAGATGTAGATGAACTATCTAATATCTACATTTTAACATTCAATCCGAATAACCTACGGCCCAGGCCTGAGTATTACGATCAAAAACAATTTTTAAAAATCTTAGCCTCCACGGAGATTTGAACCGGAGACCACGACGTTCGTAAGCAAGCGCTTTAGCCACTGAGCGGCCAGTCCACTACACCGAAATACTGTACGGAGACGTCCATATCCAACGTGTCTGTCTATCGCCGTATTTCGAAGTTAAGAGACAACATGTGTTATTTATACAGATAATTTTTCAACCAAATGTAGACAGTATTTTTCTCCTTGTTTCAAAGGATAAGTGTGCAAAGTTTCATCGAGATCGGATGAAAACTGTGGATTTGACGTTCACGTGTTATTAAATCATCTAAGTGGAATTGAAGAAATAATTGTCTCAATATAAGCATTATTCTGAGAGCAGTATGATGAAGCAGTTTAGCAAACAAACAATAAAATTAAATGCTTATAAGAAGTCATTATTTCGTACGAACGTCTTAATTATTTTCAAATTACGGTAAAAAGTTGTTGCATTTAGTTAATCTGGAAAACAAAGGTAGTGGGAAAAAAAAACTGGTGCTTATATCAGCGTGTACAAGCGAAAGAAGTGAAATTTCTGTGTAATTTTCTGTGTATTTTTCCTTTTTATGTTTCTTTCGCACTTGAGTATGCAAAAGATAATTAATATATTGAATTTGCACAGCAAATAAGAACTTTGTCGAAGTTATTCTTGTAAATAAATGAAAATTATTAAAAATTTAAAGCACACTAGATTATAGAGCATTGCATTTAGCCTTAGTATACTGTAATTAAAACTTTTATATCGGAGAACATTTGGGTCAAGTTTACACCGCGAATTATCGAACGTTTTGCTGCGCTGGTTTAGTTGACTAGCAGTTCATACTGAAGGTGTATGATGAAAATAATTGTGATAATTTATGTTATGTGAAGTAGGAATCCTAACGTAGAAAATATTGTTATTTCACGAAATGTACTTTGCAATGGATTAGGTTTGTGTGTATAGTGTTATTTTGTAACGGCAATATGAGCGGAGATGGTAGTTAGGTTAAAAGGGATCATATGGGGAATATTCTTGTTACGGCATAAATCACGAGGAATTATGTTATTATTAGTAATTAATAAACTGTTTCTACGAGCAGAACATTAGTCACAGCGTGTATCGCGATGTAAACTGCTCCCAAACCTCTGGAACAAGACTATCGGAAAACCGTCCTTACAGTTTTTGTTAGTTACTCGCTTCTAAACCCTACAAAAATGACGGATTAACGCAACTTTCTAGCTCATAACTAGAAAAAGAAACTAAAAATACTGGTGCATGTATAAATAAGCGAAAATTTTGTTAATAAATAGCTTCTAAGTCCGTCAAAAATGATGGGGTGAGTGCAGACGTCTGGCTCACAACTTACATTATTTTCAAAAGCTTAAATAAGACAATCCCTTTGTTGTAAAAAAAAAAAAAACAAATGCTAATATTTTTGCGTGAAAATGAAAGGTTTTAGCGCAACAACGATCAGAAAATACGATGAAATCGTCAATATTGAACGAATATAAAGCAACTTTCAAACAAAACAAAAAATTGTTAAAAATACTGGTGGATGTATTACTGTATAATAATGGCGAACTCCTCTGGATGAAAATATCCTATCTGACGTCGTCACGTGATTATCAACGTTCTACGCAAGCGCAGAACTTTGCGTGGCATGCGCACTGATCGAAACTTCGCTATGACATCTCACATGATGAAGGCGGTGGAGGTTGCTGCCGAAACGTTATGGACAGAATACCAGAGAAGAAGTTTTGTCATCCATACGCATGGTGGAAAAACTTAACTCTCACAATAAATGCAGTGGTTTGCAAGGTTTTGAGGATCCAACTAAAGGTCGGGCCACACTAGACCGCAACGCAACCGGGGCGCACCGCACCGTCACTCGGCCGTGTGACGGCTCGCCCCCCTCGCGTCCACACTGGTCCGTAGCACGGCCGTGTGACGGACGGGTTCCTACTCGGTCTCCTTTAACGTATACACTTGACTGTTTCACGGAATTAATGTTAAAAAATTACCTTAAAAGTGATTTCGGTATCGTAGATGCGACTACCACCCGTACTTTATTATAGAGTACTGTACTTTATAATCTACGAAGGTAATAAAGTATATTAAAATACTTTTTTTGTGTGACTCCTGTTATCTCCTAATTGTTTGATCTCTTATGCACAAAAATAGTATTCCAAAACTGTTTTAACAAAATGGTCGTCACACTGTATTGAAAGATTTTCGTGTAATTCTATATAATCACGATTAAATGTCAAGCGTCACTCACTTCACATTTAACGTGTTTGTTTTGGTTGAGGTTCCTTTTCGAGTAACTCAATATTTTTTTTAACAAAAAACAATAAGATTATTATACATTTTTATTTTAATGCAGACCGCAAAGATTCCATAAAGTAATAATAATTTCACGTGATCTAAAAACCCCAGTCGCGGAGTTACTTATCGGCTGCGCAGTACACCTCTATCGTTGTCACCTAATTTGAAAAGGAAAAGTACAGATTAACGTGAAATTCGTAACACGGAGCGTCCTAGCATTTTATTAACAAATAAAAGCTTTTCCAGAGGTGAATGTCAATTTTACGATCCATAAAAATTACAGCTGAGACAGGGATTTGAACCAGGGACTTTCATTTCCCCAATGTACGCCGTAACCTTCTGAGACAAGAGACAAATCTGGTTATAATCAAAAATTATTATTCAAACATAATAAAGTAAACGTACTTATAATTTATTTTTGCCATGCCAAAACACAAATGTACTTTATTATATGATTAAATACATATTTTCCATTACTTCTAGATTCATATTCTTGCGGCGAGTGATTTGGATACGGAAGATCCCCGGTTCAAAATCCGGATCTGGGATGCAATTTTTACAGTCCTTAAAATCGACTTTCACCACTGGCAAAGATTTGATTTGTTAATGCGAACATGCAAGGGCTCTAACTACATTTTACGAATATCTGATGAACCTGAAGTGAGGCTGGGGGAAAAAAAAAAAAAAAGGACACACTTCTAAAGCAATCCGAACTCTTTCTATACAGTTCTCCATATTGACCAGCCCGACAGCAGACCGCCACCGGGCCGCACCGTCAAAATATAAACCAAATTCATCCGGGCCGACACACGGCCGTGTGTCGGCCGACACGCGGTGTCGTTTGAACTCACTTCAATCGAGTGAGCGACAACAATAAGAAAAGTGACGGTGCGGTGCGCCCCGGTTGCGTTGCGGTCTAGTGTGGGCCGACCTTAAACCGGCAGAGCTCGGTATATATAATAAACGTCATGATTCTCCAAAACATTTAAGTCACAATAATCCTGGTTGAATACGAAGAGCCACCTAAAACCGATCTTTTCATCGATACCAGATATACGAACGTACATACATAGCTAAATATCTATCATTAATATTGTATATCACCTTTCTAAAAGAAATTATGCCTAATTCAAGATTCATTCAAATTAAAAATTAAATTGATATTTTATTTTATATGAATCAGTTCGACTGAGTGAATGTCCTTTTTCCTTTTTGGAGTCTGAATAAAATCCTTATAGTAAATAATTTAACAGCAAGTGTGCTTCAGAATTAATATGCCATTAATATGTAACATGATGCAATATTAACTTACAAGTTTGTAATTACTACGTAAATATTTAACTATTCATTAAATCCATGTAATCAATTCTTATCTGTTTGCGTATGATAATCAGGTTTCGAGTTTTCGCTGCCTGTTGTGTTAACAGATGGAATGCAAACGTTTTTAAGCGACCAGCATATGAAATATCTGTGCGTTTCGCAGTGTTTATCGGCTGTAAACACTCGTTTGTGATTTGTTTGCTTTTCTTTTAAAATGACGTGACCTGACAGCCCAACTGACACCTCATTCGTCAATTACTGTTTATAAAAGTGTGACGTATTTGTCATAAATTAGTTGCCTTTTAATCACTGATTGAAATGACTTTAGTTCACGTACCTGGCTGGCAATAACGATAGGAATGAATTTTATGCTCATTGTCGGTAACACTCGGCCCTTCTCACAGGTTACTAAGTAAACCAGAAATTAAAATTTACTGAAGGCTACAAATAAATCACCTCACTCAGGTTTATATTTTTGACATATATTCATATAAATATATATTTGAAGTTTAGTACAATAGCACCACATTTTTGCGTATTTAATTAGTCAGAAGATCCTAACAATATTGGATATAGTTAGGTTAAAAGTTTGAATATGTTCTGAAAACTTCTCTGAAAACCATTTACCTTTCTCTTGGCACATGTGAGTGTTCACCCGACTTGACTGTTCATCTCTACCAAGAATCACCATAATTTTTTTATTTCCCAAGATACGTGATAAACGCAAAATGAACATAGTCTTCAAGACTAGAAACTATAATTAAAAATAAACTACTAACCAATCAAACCGAAGAAAAATGACGAGTAACAATGAAATAATAATGCACAATGGATGAACCACACTCCCCACCCGCCCCCGGTGTAATTTATTAAAGACAGCAATGCCCCACAAATAAAACACTATGAATTGCCAACTAACAGAGTCTCTAAATGTCATTGCACCCACGAGCAAAATATGACAGGAATAAAATCAAACAAGTAATTCACAATCGTCCTCCATGAACAAAATATAACGAGTGACCAACATCTAGTAATATCGAGTCATTGTGTAGTTTCGTATGAAATATCAATAAGTCACTCAACATTTACACGATGTATTCTGCTTTCACCTCACGTCTTTACCACCAGGTGAAAACCTCAGAAATTTCACGACAAGCTACAGCTCCTAATTATACCCCTTTTTTGTATGAAAATACCTACAACGTTATATGTTGTACCTTTATTGTCATCAGTCTATCCCTTGTACTAATGTAATTGGAGCACATCTGTTCATAATAAATAACCCGCTTTCCTAGTCTCATGTTGATTACAAATCCCAGACCACTAACTCCACTGACAGCTTGCGTGCTAATTATTCTATGTTCGTAGACCTAAAATACTGTGTGTCCTTCCATTCAATCTAACTAATCCCGAAGACATATAACTTAAGTCGTTCCGTCTCCGTTATTACGTAATCTACAGGGTGTCCAGAAAAGGACTCCCTGATTTCAAAATTAAATATCTTGAAAACAAAGATCGATAGAGGAATGCAGTAAACGGTATGTTTATTGTGACAGCTGTAAGAAGTGTATACAGCAGTGTGAAATAATAGTTACAAAAGCTGCTAACAGATGGCGCTGTAATCACCATACGTAATGCCTAAATAGTGATCCGAAGCTCAGGGTAGTGCCAATGGTGAACATTTTGAAAACATTGTGATGTGATTGTTTGCAAAGATTGTTTTCATACGATTATTTCACTTATGTATGCTGATATGAGCTGTACAGCGTACAGCGCCATCTGTTAGCAGCTTTTGTAACTATTATTTCACACTGCTGTATACACTTCTTACAGCTGTCACAATAAACATACCGTTTACTGCATTCCTCTATCGATCTTTGTTTTCGAGATATTTAATTTTGAAATCAGGGAGTCCTTTTCTGGACACCCTGTACCTGCCGTATTGAGACTTCTAGCATTCCACGCTTCGACTCGTAGACTAAGTCTATTCCTTCTGACGACGCCTCCCTCAATAGTTCCTACCGCTCCGGAAGATTTTACCGAGGAAGAAGCCATCGTTCGATATACAATTTGATAAGACTACATGACCTCGAAATACCTTTTGTGTCTTTAATTCACTGGCTTTCAGTTGCCTTTGATCATACATGACCTGTGGCTTAAGCCGTGAACCTTACAGTTATGATTTTATGGAACTTCAATATATAATGTTACTTTTACTGAAAAACCATGAATATAGTTTGCTCCTGATGAATTCATGGATCCCAAATTGGTAGATCAATTCAAAGTAGGAGTTCTGAAAGCAACAATGTTTCTTTTTTTTTTTTACTTATGGCTTTACGCGTTGTCGATGTCGAGGTCATTAGAGGCGGGATGGGACAGGGGACAAGCAACTAGAAGAAAATCATCCATTGCCTTTGAAATGAAGCTTCCCGGCATTTGCCTGAAGTGATTTGGGAAAACCATGGAAAACCCAAATCTGGATATCCGGGCGGGGAATCGAACCGGTGCCGTCCCGAATGAGAGGCCAAAGCGTTAACCACTCACCCACCACGCTCGATAACAATGTTTCCTCCCCGAACTGAAAAATCATAGCACACTTCGCAATTTGATTTAACGAGCAGCGCGCAACTGTTGTTTATTGCTTCACATACCTAGTAGATGACGAACAATCGAATTAGTATACACGTTCAACATAATGTGTACTCTTTACGGAAGAAACTTAGTTCTTTAGTAGAAATGTAACTTTCAGGGACAGTCAGTTCAAAATAGGAATTCGCTTACAGTCAGTTCTTCCTGGTTCAAAGATGTTCCCAGTGCTTCTCCATCATTAAAATTTACGTAATTTCGGAGTACATATCGAATTATCGATATTTTGTTCGCGAACGTACACACAACTGATAAATTATACTGCAACTTGTAACGTCTAGTTTTATGACGTTGTTGAAATTGAAAAATTAAATAATGAGATGCACTAATTAATAAATTAATTTGCAAAATTAATCCCGGGTAGATGCCAAGAATGGAAGTGTTCTCTATCCGAGAGAAGCGACATTCCAATTCTGAAATACTTTTAATCAAAGCATTTGTACTTTTAAAATACCATTAAAAACACAAATCTTTATCTATTCAAATGATATACTGATACATTGGAAAGGAAGTTATTGAAAGCAGGGTTTACAACACCTATTATTTTCTTTGAATATAAAATTGATTGGTTTATTGAACAGAACTGAATATTAAAAGTTTCTTTTGAACAATTTAGAGCATGATTCAAATCTCAGAGCGTTGCCTAGGGTTGAATGACGCAAGAGTGTCTATACATCGCCGACGTTCTTTACCGTAGCAGATGAGTTGGCGAGAAATCAGACGGACCCTGTTGATCAGCTGGGCGCAAGGTCACTTGGCGAGCCAGCTCCCCGCAGGTAGTGACCTCTTTGGCAATCTCCCGTGGTGCGCCGGTGCGGATTGTTTGCTCCCCAGAAACAGAATGTCTTCTCTCCCGCTTGTTCGCTCCGTTGAAAACTTGCAGGCTCCCGAGTTTTAGCAGACGCGGGAAATTTCAGCGAGTCGCAGCGTTTGGCGGGTCGTCCATGATCTCCATTGGCGCTCCTCATGCAACATAAAAAACTTATGGTTTCTAAAAGTTCGTAACACAGTTTGATTCGCTGGTTCCAAACAGAGGTGTGGCGTAACCTGACTTTTTCTCCAAAGCATCGTTTCTCTAGTTTCAACTTTCTACTGTACCAGGAAATCCTCATTTCGGCACAGTCCCTATACTGTCCTTTGAATTTCATTGAATGCGTAAAGCTTTTAACTTTACGGCCTGCCATAAATCGTTCGGTCTTTCAGCGCAGGTATGACTAATCTGGCTCTCGCCGATGCCAAAGAAACGTGAAATTCACACGCATAAATTTCCCGTCACCAAGGGACATTACAAACTTGATGCCTGGGAGTATATTACTTCTGTACTTGGTTACATTCATTATTATATGGAAACACATTTTTTTTACTGTAAAATGTCTAAACAATAAGCTTTCCTCTACCACTGCCATGGTGGTAGCGATTAAGCCACATTTGAAATCCTGCAATGAAAATGTAATTAATCCTTCTAAAAGATCAGAAAAATCAAGGTAACTATTCTGACGCCTCCATGATCTTATGATGGCACTGCCTGTTCCGGTAGTTGGCGGTTACCTTGAAGGCTGTAACTACCTACGGAAACTCTCATGAAGACATGAACTGAAGAAACGGTATTTTAAGCCTTTCACAAATGATTGATGTTTTATTTTGTAAGAAACGTGAAATTTCCTGAATGTCTGAAATAGGTTATTTTTGTGCCAGTGCTTAAGGTAGCGTTTTCCATTTTCACAGTTAAACGTCGTCCTATAACTTAAAGTTGAATGTCACGAATGTTTTCTAGGAGGTAGGTGAGGGGGTTAGATGCATCTCGTATTGTTTTTAGCATCGCTGCAAGTTTTATTCAAATGTTAATTGTGTGAGGCCTGTTATTCTGCAGCCCAGTGCTGTCCAACTTTCGTCCGCTGCCTGGATCGAGATCGCGGCTGGTGCAGCGACGTTCGTCCGAGTTTTAAACGAGGACGCAGCAAATTGAGTCAGAGGAAGTTACGACCTTAAGCTGATGCAATTACCGCGATGACGTTTTTGCGAGAGGAAATTACTTAATGAAGAAGCGAGGAACGCAGTGCCATCGAATTGAATCTGACATTCGTTAAAGAATTACAGACTACCTGTAACAAACTACATCACCATTTCCTTAAGGAAATTCCGATTTGTATGAAATATCGAAACTTCTTTTCTCCGAGTTATCACAGAAAGAGAATGTACTACTGTTATTTAACTCTGCCATATTATTCTACGATTTCTGTGCTGTTGAGAATATTAAGGTGGAAAACAAAGGTTAGTGCCCATTACTTATTTTAGTTTGCTGGACTACTAACAGAGCAATCCATTACATTATTTCAGGCACAATTGTTCAGTGAGGCCCACAATAGTGGATAAAATGCTATGCAAAAAAGCGGCCTAGTATCAATCATTTAAAAAAAAAAATAAAATAATAATCATATAATATTACATAGCAATCACTTCCTGAAAGTGAACTTGATTTCTTTGGTTTTTGTTCAACATTATTTAATACTGTATCTCTCGCACTATTACGTATTGTATTCCAATAGATTTCGACTGGTTTGATTAAATCCTCCATATTTTCCTATCTTGTCTCTTCATCACAACATACCCCTTAAAACCCTCGTCCTCAATTATCTGCTTGTATATTCTAATCTGTCTTCCTCTACAGTTCTTACCTTCCACTGTTACCTCCACTAACAAATTAACTGCTTTTAACATTATTCCTACTTCAGCCATCAGCTGTAATTTTACTTTCAAGGGAGAAGAATTCACTTATTTCTTCTATCGCATCCGATCCTATTTTTATATTTCATCTGACTTATAATGGCAAAAAAAGGATTTTCATGTTTGCTCTAGGAATGTAATTCCATTTTTATTTCGGATCTTGGTCATTCTTTCACCAAAAAATCATTTCTAATTACATTATGCAACATTGTGTGTTTTATTGAACAACAAAACACATCTGTACGCAAATACGAGCACGTAAACGTCTTAATGTAACTTCCGCAAGAAAAGTTCGCGTACGCCACCGAGTATGATATCGTTGTAACAACTATTCTAAATCACAAAACATGTTTTTCGACATTTTTATTTAGTTCTGTATTCTTTTTAAAAACCTGATCTCTGAAATTTGTTAACAATGAATACCTCTAACTATGCGGAAAAAAAAATCAAGCTTATGGCACTTGAAAAGGATTTATAATTAAATTTTTCAGCTAACTTGACGAGTTTAAAAGATTATTTCAAAATTCCGTTACCAACACGCTATTTTATACGAGCTTTTGAATAAGCGCTTAGTATAAACGACAACGTTTATTTGTTTAAATGACCCGTCTATTAACTCAGTGATTTAGTCGCGTGGCTTGAAAATTGAGGGTCTTCGGTTCGAATCCTGGCCCGGCTGGTAATTCTTAGGACAACGTACCATAAATTTTGACAAAGGTTGGTTTTGTTTATGTGAAACATGTAAGAGAGCTGCTTGGTTCGAATTCCACGTAGAACGGAGAAAGAATGCACTGACTTAACAAGCTACACCAGTTTATCCCATTATAAACACTTAGTAGTTCCTTATAACTAAGTAAAAACAATACTGATATGTATCCAATGAATTCAGCAATTAACTTTAAAAAATGTGTACAAAAGGTCATAGAGAATGTCAGCATTTGGTGATTTTTGGTTGACGGCGTAGTATTTATTGAATGGACACAAGTTGCAGTCATATAGTTTAGTAGGGAATAGGTTACTGTCACACACTCTTGGGAAATATTAGTCGATAGTGTTTTTGCCATAAATTGTATCACGCTATTACTGGTCACGCAGATGTTCAGATATAACTCAATACAGTAGAGTTTCCGGAGAACCTATATGAGTAATATTACTACCCCCAATTTCGAGCCTTTAACGAAGTTTTGCTTTGAGAGGAGAGTAAATCGGTATGAAACATCTTGGCTACAGATCTTCACTCCAATCTTGTACGACAATTCGTGGAGGAAATGAAAATGAATTAGGAAACAACTGCATAGTTGGACTATGTAACTCCTTATTTAGCTATCACAGTTATATATATGCTAGATTATAATCCAGTCACATAAATATAACAAAAGTACCTGAGGTAATAATAAGAGTAAGAAGGTATGGTACTGCCGATACTGAAAAAGAAATGAAACATTTAAATGAAACATTTCACTTTCGTTACATAATTAACTGTTAATATGTTTTTGATGTATGGATTTATGAAGAGAGATTTCTTTTTATAGCAATTGTTATTCAGCATCACTGAGTGTAATCACCACCTTACGAATTGCGTAATTCCGAATCTGGTGCTGCATCTTCATGTGAACTTAGCAAGAACTTGACAGAACATGTTGACAGAGTAAAACTACATTGCCGTATGGTATATATATTACAATCGCTCTTGCCTTTTTGAGGGTTTTCATACTCAAAGGGAGGACTCGTAAAGTAGAAAAATTGAAAATTTGGACGTGGACTGTAATTGTGCAAAGAATAGTATGTAAAGAATTTATACACAACGTTAAGAAATGAAACCAAAAACCATGGAATACAGTAATATGACAAATAACGCTATACTAAGAAACAAAACTGGTAAAATGTAGTAGATTGAAATGAACCAAATCATTTTCTCAAAAAAGTATTTCAGATACATGTTTTTCAATGTAGCTGCATATATATTCAGTGTTCTGGCACCATTCTCCCTGCCTATTACTGATCCGTTGAGACAAATGTTGCTTCTGGTGGCGAAGGATGTGTCATGAGCATTCCGGTGAATGCGGTTCGAATCCCCCGTCCCGCCATCCAGATTAGGGTTTTCATAGTTTCCCAAAATCCCTTCAGGTGAATTCCAAGATGGTTCCTTAAAAATACCATTGCTAAATTCACTTCCGTTTATTGCCTTACTCCTTTCTCGCCTCTAATGACCTTCATGTTGACGAAGCGTAAAGCCATAAGCCAAAAAAGAAAAATGATTCATGATATGCTGATAGTTGGGCCTCGCTGCGAGTGTGGTTTGTTATTTGAATTAATGTGTCTTTGACTCACTTTCGTTCACATTTTCTCACGAACCTTGCATTTTCCGTGTTGAAATATTAGATATTAAGCGTCTGGTGGCTAACTATGCCTCGTGACTGATGAGATCAATAAAACTTACTGGTGGATCATGTAACTGACTATATCTGTGAACTGAATTTTATTGGTTGTAGTTAGTGGCACTTGACATTTAATACACTTATGCATATAGTAGCAGTTCATTGGACTGACGACCGCAACCTAAACAAGCACAGTGAAGGCTACGTCATCAGTAATATGAAAGGCAGCCCACGGTTTTCCGATAGTGAGTGAACAAGGTGATTAACAATACATTTAATAGTTCTAGCGGCAGGGACAGATAACGACAGTTATCACGATTTATGTAATACGAAATACCGGAATCTAAACTCATTTAGTTATATGAGGAATTATCGACCGATATCGCTAACATCTGTTTGCAGTAGAATTCTGGAGCATGTCATATGCTCTAACGTTATGAAGTTTCTAGATGAAAACGAGTTACTTACAGCATACCAACACGGATTTCGGAAGAACCGATCATGTGAAACGCAACTGACTCTATTTTCGCATGATGTAATGAATGTTATTGATGCAGGATCAGAAGTTGATGCTATTTTCCTGGATTTTCAAAAAGCTTTTGACTCTGTACCACACAACCGACTTTTAGCGAAGATCCGAGCGTACGGAATATCTGATCAGATTTGCGAATAGATACGCGATTTTCTAACTGGTCGGTCATAGTATGTCATTGTAGACGGGGAATCCTCTTCTAAACTAGATGTTACTTCGGGCGTTCCTCAAGGAAGAGTAATAGGACCACTTCTTTTCTTAATTTTTATAAACGATCTCGGTGACAACGTTAATTGCAGGATACGATTTTTTGCTGATGATGCACTTATTTATAGGGAAGTGAGGTGCTCCAACGATTGCTTAGAAATTCGGCGCGATCTGGATGTTATTTCGGAATGGTGCCGTAAATGGCAGCTTACACTTAACTGTAAAAAGTGCAAGGCAATGCACGTAAGTAATAAAAAGACACCGCTTGCTCAGGAGTACAAAGTTAACAATTCAGTTGTTGACACTGTGGATTCCCTGAAGTATCTAGGCGTAACAGTACAAAGCAACATGAAATGGGACTTGCACATAACTTCCGTTGTAGGCAAAGCTAATTCCAAACTACGATTCATAGGACGTATTTTGAGAAATTGTAATGCTCATACAAAGGAAATAGTGTACAAAACACTAGTGGAATTTGGGATCCGTATCGCAAGGGATTGATTGACACATTAGAGAAAGTACAGAGAAGAGCCGCTCGATTCGTGACACCAGTTACAGTCCTGATTCGTGGGTTGGGCTTGGATTGTTTGGCGGACAGACGACGTCGTTTTCGTCTGAATTTGCTGGAGAATATGCGAAAATCTTTAAGTTACGAGTGCAACGAAATACTTCTTCCGCCAACCTATTTAGGTCGCAATGACAGGAGGGATAAGATTAGAGAAATAAGATGACGTACTGATTCATTTATGTATTCCTTCTTTCCTCGATCTGTTCGGGATTGGAATGCGCAGAATTAGGAATGGTGCTTAGCACCCTCTGCCACCCACAGTATTTTTGATTTACAGAGTATAGATGTAGATGTAGATATAATTAATTACTTAATCATCAGACATTAACTAGTGTGGTACAAGGCTTCTGTCCGTGACAGGACTCAAATCAGTGATGCAAAGTCAACATATTCATTTAATTAGTGTGTTAGAACTTCTTCCCAGGAATCATGCGGTGCTGTTGCCTTGCGAATTTCTTTTTCCAGGTGTTGAACTAGAGACCGTGATACCTTGGGAGGTGCAGCTCAGGTGCTGCGAGGTGGAGGGCAGTGGTGCCAGCTGGCGCGACGCCACGCCAGGGCGCCAGCCAGCGTAATTCACTGGCTCTCGCGGTCGATACCGCGGAATTTCAGCCAACACCTCCGCGGGAGGTAGTCCAGACGAGATTGAACGCGCCGCTCCTCCACATACTCTGTAAATATACAGCACCAGCGTAAAATATCCTGAACTCTCAGGCCTCCAATGCCAACCTTGTTAGTAACAACTGGATTTTGCGGAAATACAGCGTTATTTATTGACAGTCTAAGCTTTCGGCTGTGATTCTGCGGCCTTCGTCAGAGATACACTGATCTGCCAATACAACATAACCAACAACTTACTAGCACATTGGTCTACCTTTCTAATACAGCAGCGATTCGGCGTAGCATGGATTCTACAAGTCCTTGGTAAGCTTCCAGAGGTATCTGACACCAGATTTCTACGCACATGTCACGACGTTCTCTTAAATTCCCGGCCAGCGGTTTGTGGGCGTGGCGGCTGGGAACGAGCATCTCGGAAACGGAGAGGCTGGTCGGCTGTTAGCGTGCTAATGTAGTGAGCATCTGTGGAAGGTGTTTGAAGTATGATGAAAGCACTCATAGGAGACAATGTGGTTGACACAAACGCCACATCACAGAACGTGGGGGTCGGAAGGTTGCCCGCTCTGTATAGGTGATCTCTGGCAGATCTGACTGGAGAGCACAATTCTGGTACTACCAAAAGTGTTTCAGAACACAAGAATCTCGATTCTACCACAGATCACCCCCTATCATGCTTTCCGGAGCGGGCAGGCCTCCGACCTCCACGTTCTGTCATGTGGCATGGGAGTCGACCACATTGTCTCCTAGTCGTGGTTTCACCATCCTTCAAACACTTTCCATAGATGCTCACTACAGTAGCACGTGAACAGCCGACCAGCGTCTCCATTTCCGAGATGCTCGTTCCTAGGTACCACGCCCATAAACCGCTGGCCCGTAATTTAAGGGAATTTCGTGACCTGTGCGTAGAAATCGGGTGTCAGATGCCTCTAGAATCCTACCAAGGACTTGTAGAGTTCATGCTACACCGAATCGCTGCTATAGTGCTTTCGAAATGTGGACCAATATGCTAGAAAGTAGGTGGGAATAATCTTTTGGCTAAACAGTGTACTATTCAACAGTTGGTATATATAATATTTAACAGTGTTGTATATATATTTAAATAGTATCTCTCACAAAGGGATGTAGAATGGGAACCGAAATCTTAGACCAGTGGTTCTCAACGGACCGCTCACCAGTAGGCGTTGAAGAAATCGTGGGGGGGGGGGGGGGGGGTCGTTTCTGATCCAAGGCAAATATTGCGGAAGCTGGTAACCAGTCACTGACCTCATGCCTTACAGTATTATCTCCGCCTTTAACGGCTGCATCAAAGAAGTTTTTAATTGCATTCGCATGATCATATTTCACCACGCGAAGATTTAGCGTAATCAACACTTTTTAGAAAGGAAAATAAAGTAGTATACCGTGGCAATTTAATTTTGCAGATTACAAATAAGCCACCAAATATCGAAAAATTAGAGTCATTACGCGGAGATCAGCCCTATAATTAATATTTTTCTAAAATATGCTTGTTAATATATTTTAATAAAATATTTTTTAAAATCTGTCCTTGTTCATCTGTAAGCAATGTTGTACACTTCACCTAAGAGGGGAATCATCGAATCACTGTTTCAAAAAGTTGGTTGCGAATCAAAAAAGTTGGTTACGAATCAAAAAAGTTGGAGCGCGGTGGTGTACACTTTTTTTTTAACAAGAAAGAATGTCAGTGTTTTTTTTCTGAAAAGTTGGCAGTGAGTAACGTTTTTTCGAAAAGGGGGAGGTATGTTAAAAGGTAGAGAACATATGGCTTAGATTGCCAAAGAAATTACTAGTCATTCCCAAAAAATCCAGTTGTTATTAATAAAATTTTCTTCTGATTCGAAAAAATCTTAATAAAAAGCCCTAAAATGGTAGAAACAGATAGGTCAGTGCGTTATTTAACCTAATTATGAAATTCCTGTGTGCTATAAATCCCCTAAAATGAAAACGAAATCAAAGAATATCGTGTGGTTCAACGAAAACGTATCAGATTTTGCGAAAATTCTGGAATGAGTATGGAAAACCCACTCCAAGTGTTAACAGCTTTGATGAGAATGGTTAGAGATTTGTAAAGAAAGTATAGGCTGCTTCAACACAACTAGCAGGCAAATTACGCGAAAGACGTGGGTTCGGTATTCACTCCTACCATAAAGATTTCGGTTCATGATTTTGCGAAATCACTCCAAATGCCGAAATGGTTCCTTGAAGGGCGACGGTAAAAATTCCTTCCTGTTCCATGTCTGTAATTTTATTCCAGCCACGAAAGGCTAAAATTACATGCATTTGTTACGGTAAAATGGGTTTACTTTCTAGTTAAGTATTATTTGTTCTTGAAACGAAAGCCGGTTGTTTTTAATAAAGTTTTGTATCGGCTGTATTGTTGAAATTTTGACGCTAGAATGCTATCGGATCGGATAGTAAAAAATAGATTTATGAATGTTATCATTCATTTCCTTCAGTACATCTCAAGAGTAAACACGTATTCCTGAAAGTGCAGAAACATTTGAAAACTAAGATGAAAATGTTTTAATTAGACTCATCATTGATATGCCGAGCCTATGATGTAATAGGTGTTTATGTTATAGCTCTTTTTGCATTTTCCATATGCCAAAATCACGAATGTTAGATTCCTCTATGCTGATTAAAATGGTTTTTTGGTTAGAAAACAACCTACCTCATGTTAAACAACTCGTCTCACGTTTTCCTCTTTTTAACATTTATTTCAAAGACTGGATAAATTATTCACAGATCCTCTTAATTTTCTTTATGCACTAAACTAAAACATTCATCTCTTCTCATACTAAGCTCACTGTTCCTTTCAGCTATATCCTCGTTACAATAATCTTATCTAAAATCAACAATTTTCGTCATATTCGAATCCTTCTTACAAGTTAGCCAACTTGATTATAATACCCTTATGCTGAAGCCACCCACCTTGTATATTAACATATTATTTAACATAAATTATTTAATATTTATTAGTTATCTGGTAGTTACTGAACATAGTACATACGGTTTAACCGGAAAATATCGACTTCTGTCTGTTTAGGGGATACGGAATCGGATTTTGGATTTAAAAAAAAATAGATTTTCTATTTATTGGCTTATTATATTCCGCCAAGTTTCCTCTTTAAAATGACGTATCATTCATGACGCCACTAGAATTATAACTATTTTGTTTTTATAGATTTGTGAGATCGGGTATTGCGCTTTTGTTATACACTTCTCTCATGGCTGCTGACCATAAACGTTTTGGCAGTATATTCATGTGACATGAATTCAAATATCCCGCTTTCCCGCAATTCTTTAAACATGCAGACAATATAATGAAGACATTAGTGAAAAAAGCAAGACAGGTGAAAAGCAATACTTGAAGATTGTTATGAAGACTGTGAAGGGGGTATTAACTATGGATCAGGAATGTTTTAACCTTCTTTCTCTGTTTCCCATAAGTTTACATTTTTTCTTCTTCTAGGAAAATTATCTTAGGTACCGGTGAACCTAGAAGTCCGAAATTTTTATGAGATAGTCATATGGGTTTCTTTTAAATACTGAAACAATATTTTTTTAATTACTTTATTTAAAAAAGATTTAGAGGTTATAATCTAGTGAAAAGTGATGGAAAAAATTTACTTTAAATTTCATATAAAATATATTTGTAAGTAAATACTTTATTTCAGTATTGTCGCAACATATTAATGCACATACAGAAAAAAATTTATCTTGCTAGCTCCAGCAGTTTGTGAGAAAATGTTCCCTGTAGTAGGCATAATTTAACATTGCTGAGAAAGGCGATTCCGTATCTTGTTTTTGTTGTAGTGCATCCTTCTGCAGGATGCTTACTATTGTGGCGATTTTAAACATGTAATAGCCTATCTTTCATGCTGAGTAACAATTTTGTGAACATGTGTCAGTGGATACAATGACCTTCTGTTATGTGTGAAATGTTGTCTTCTTTCCTTTTCCACGACCGAATCTGGTGGGTGAGCGGTATCGTACCTGGTATTCAGGAGGACGCTGGCTCGAATCCCCCATCCGGCTATCTAGATTTCAGTTTTTACAAGGTTTACCTAAAAAACTCCATGCAAATCGTCGCTTAAAAAGACCGAAAAAAAACTTTGTAAATATTGTTCTCGGGTGATTAGCCGAGTTAAAGGTGTGTTGTAATTACACTTACAATTGCACAATATTTCGGTGATCTGATTCGTTGTCGCCATTTTCTGGTCACCCAAGAACAATATTTATATTGCCAACGCCGAGAAAGATTGCGTTCTTATATACAAAATATTTTCCAGCATGTAATGTGTGGCGGAAATCTATGACCACCGAGGTTTGATAAACTAATCTAGGAGATACTTGCTCTGAAAGTGAATGTCGGTGACCTCAGTCAAGTATTTTTATACAAAATTGTGACCTCACGAAATGAAATTTCTTTACTAAGACTATCCACTTTGTGATAAGACAACGGTGGAGAGATTTACAGCGTACTTAAAACAAATATCCATGGTAAAACACTATTAAAAAATTCAGTTTTGGGTAACTGTAAACACAAACAATGGATATTGACATTAAAAATCAGTTAACATTCGGTTGACCTCACTGAAACGATAATTTAACGCAAACTCTAATAAACAACGGAAGCACAAATTTTAACTGGATAATAGCGTTAAATCAAATCACGTTAGCTCATGTGAGGTTGGTAAACAAAGTTACACAATAAATATTTAATGAATTCCATTAGAGTCTCCACAGTTTGTGCAAACTGAAAATAACAGCTAATTGCAAAACATTAGGCTGTACAAGTGTATAATGTTGTAAACGCCGACAGAGACATGCTGCATCGGGTATGGGAAGACCTCGATTATAGACTTGATGTGTGCAGAGTCACTAAAGGTGCACGTATTGAGCATCTTAAGACACCCAAAAAAACTTTCACAGATTGTTTATATATGTGTGTAATCTTGTAAGTTTATTTTCTGAAATCACTGCAATCATTTTGACTAGCCCTGTAGTTCCGTTACTGTGAATATTGTACACATAAGAGATTGGTTGGGAGCAGGTAACAATTGCATTTACACCTCTCAACCAAATATCATCATCTCCTGTAACTTCTATACCCTGTTTGTACGGACGAAGTTCTAGCTACTGAATTATTCCTATTAAAAAGAGTCATCAACGCTTAAGGGCACACTCTTGCTCTTTCAATTGGAAGTGGCCACTAAAGGTGGATGAATTGGAAATAATTAATGACAGGGTGATGTATAAGGGACCGGGAAGGCACTACATAAAGGCCCGAAAGATATCTCGCGGTCATGTAATCATTTTAATAAATTGTACAGTATAATAACAAACACAGTTTACGAAACCAAAGTTCTAGTAATAACGAAAAAATGAAAAAAAGCTAAGAAAACTACGAAGAAATCAATGCGGGTGTAATCGTTGCAAAATAAAGAAGTGCAGAAATAATTATTTATAATGCCAAAATTTGTTCATAATGCCGAGAAGAACTCAAAAGAGGGTTCTCTTCCTACCGGGGCGGGTTTGTATAGCAAAAATTATGTAATATTACTCATGTGTTTTTTTATCTAATATACTTCTATAACCTTCTTATATATACTAATCACCAATGGATCTATATGTTGTATCACACCAAAATAAAAAATTAATTAACATCTATGTTTCTGGAAGGTTCTAAACTGTAAACTTTCATACTTGATCTGTTATGTTCATGAAAGGTAGAATTTTTCAGTGTTAAATAAGTCTGCACCACAACAATAATCCGAGGAAGACGAGTCGTAGTCGAGAACACACCATCTCACTTGAAGACAGTTTGTAATTTCAAATTTCAGAAATTTAATGTATAATTTGTTTCTCTTCGTCTGGAGATTTCGAATAACTACTCTGCCTATGATGTGTAACCTCAGAGACCACTCAGTGAACTGTGTCACCATTATTTCGTCATTCTCCCAGCACAAAGAACTTAGTCAATTAAAGTTGCTGATAAGACACAGTCGTAGAAAGAGTGCCGGACGAATGTGGAGACTGCAGAGAATAGTTCTGCTGCGTTGGATAATATTTTGCGAGAGAGGGCGCGGGACGCCATCAAATGCAGGCGAAACAGCACACACGGCAGATTCTCACGCAGGTATGAAGAGGCGCTTCTTTGTGTGGGGAACACAATAAGGGGCGGGAGAGGCAGCCAACTGCTTCGGGAGAGGAGCAGCTGGCGCTGCACATTTTGTTTTCACAGACTTTATCTACCTATACTATTACGTGGGTCTGCATTGCTTCTGAATTCTAGAAGAAAACTTAACACATTCTTTAGATTAAAAACATTTTTCTAAAGTGGAATCAGTCGGTAAATTTTTGTGCTCTTTTATTGTAAACTTTTAGATAGTTATTTACTTCTCTGACTGATTATTAATTAAAAATAAAATTATAGTTTAAAAACTAAAAAACATGCTTTTGTAGCAAAGTGAATTAAAAGGTTAAAAATAAACTTTAAATATAATTTTTTTTATCAACAGCGCTAGGATGCCCCACAATTCAGTATAACTTTTTTGAATAAGCTTAAAATAAGAATAATGTCACTGATTAAAAAGTTAACTTTAATGTAAAAAAAGTGTGGAGTCCTAGGTATCAATAATCATTGTATATATATATATATATATATATATCTAACGTTTCGTAAAGATAGATCCATTATATATAAGAAGCGACCACTCCACGCTTTTTTTACAATATAAGTTTTTATAAGTGAATTTATTCTTATTTTAAGTTTATTCAAAAACGTTAAACTGAATTGTGGGGCATCCTAGCGCGGTGGAACAAAAATTTTATATTTACGATTATTTTTAACCTTTTAGTTCACGTTACATCAATAGCGTGTATTTTATTTTTTAACTATGATTTTATTTTTAACTTTTTAGTTCACATTTGTAATTTCAGTACATAGGTATGAAATGATTGTATTGTCACTGGCTCTTTATGGGTGTGCAAAATTTCAAATAATTCGGACGTCAGGAAGTGGGTGAACGTTGAAATGAAATATTCCACTGCACTCAGTCGCCTTGCTTTTGTTACTGTCATAGTAATAAGAATATTAGGACATAGCTATGAAATTATTACGTTGTCATCGGTTCATAATCCATGTGCCAAAATTCTAAACAATTCGGAAATCTGAAGTTGGGTTAAAATTCAAATGCAAAATTCCATCACATTCGAAAATTTTTATGTTGTTACTGTCAAACTAATTAGAATAGCAGGATATTGCTTTGAAATTATTGTATTGTCACTGGGTCTTAATATGTATGAAAAATTTCAAACACATCGGACGTCTGGAAGTGGGTTACATTCATGCATACATACGCGTACATTCAGATCAAGCTAATATAAAGCGCGTAATAAGACAGGGTAAGAAAAAATAACCCTTCATTAACCACCGATGAAGGCAGGAGGGCGAGATGAACTCGTAAATAACACAAAAACTTCATAATATTTCGGTTAGTAACCTTAGTCACGAAGGAGGCGAGAAATACGGCAGGAGGAAAGATGTAACCACTTTCCGACCCGCCACATGAACATCAGTTAAGCTGACACTGCTATTAGCGATTTCCCTAGACTCTTTATCTGCTTATGGTCTATCTAATTTTCTTTTTTCCAGATTTAATGCTATTTGTAATTGCAAATATTTTGTTACTCTTTTTGTTATTTTCATACAATCAGACTATTATTTTTTTCTTGATGTTTTGGTTTTTTGCGTTTTTTGTGTTTTTTTTGCGTGTTTTTTGTGTGTGTTTTTTTTAAATCATGGTGGGTGAATTGATAAGTCGATTTCTCGAGCTGGTAGCATCAAGTCGAAGGCCCAACCAGTGTGTTATATTACTGGACGCTAATGTTTCTTCATACGATGGCACTATAATGTCTGCATAAAGCGATGTTGTCACGCTATTGATCAGCAGCAAACATATTGATATAATACTTACACCAAGAACTTCACAAAACACTATCGAACAACCTAAGTTCGTTATGACGTGCGGAAATTCTCTTGTGCTTAGTCAAGTCTGACGTGCTGCAAGTCAAGTATGTCTCCTACTGGTAGTCTTCATTATCAAGTCACAGCATCAAGTGGATTAAATCATTTCGTTCTCTTTCTATCAAGAAAAGAGTGATGTCGTCTTCCCACAAGAGTTTTTGCATCTATCCTCCAAAACTGGTGTTTTAGCAACATCCTCGCTTGATGATAGGTCGAAAAAGCAACAAAATTTAACAATAGTTGATGACAATATCTACTGCTGAAGTTCTATTAGCTCTATGTTTTCTGTCACTCTCTCCATACGTACTAGGTTTTCATTGGCTCTCATACCACGTTTCACTATGCGGTTATTTGGAAACGAAGCCAACTTTCCCGCATTGAAATGTTTAAACTGTTGCTATTTTCTCCACATACTTGTCTTAAATTCAGAGAATATGTCAGCAGATCCTCCAGACGACAATTCTTTGAAAATTATCAGTAAGTGGGTTTCGTTCGCATTGAATCCTATTCAAATCTGTTGGCCCTTCCCAAGTGTAAAACAATCTTATCTCCAGAGAATGCTGGCTTTTATGCAATTATTCGAGTGGTCACCAGTAGTCCTATAACAGTTTAATACTCGCAATTATTATTTATGACGTATTTATTGTTAAATTTACCACCTCTCATCTGATACAATATATTTGATGTAGAAATCAGTAATACAATGGTGAGCATTACTTGTGCTTTTAGAGGTTTATCGTAATTTTCATACAAACACAAATGAATTAACATTTATACAGGATGCCTCATTTAGTTTTCTTAAGTCTATAGGTAGTTGAAGGACGACGATGTGACAACTTGTGTCAGAATTTCATGAGAAGGCACATCTTTCTCCGCTGCGTGAGTGGTGTTATATCATTTACTGTTCATCATATCTGAAATAAAAAAAAGCAAGTAATACTAAAAGAGTAGCTACAAAAAATTTAACCAAGTAATTGAACAACGTAGGAAAGGGTGATAATGAATATCATAGAAGAAAATGAGTGAATTGGAGGTGAGGATAAAGAAGAAAAAGAACGAATAAAGAATCAAGATAAAAAATAATTAATTATCGAGTACGAATGAGCTGAGCCATGTAGGTGAACAGTAACAATCGATCCTCGCATATGGGAGGACGCGGGTTCATGTCATCCAAAAAGGTGCTGTTTTTGGTGACCAATTTTTGTCTTTTTACTTTTACATTTCTCCGTAGCCGAGTTCTGCAATCGGAGTTGTGGGTATCAGTAAATGAGCCCGTGGTGGATAGCCGGCTAGGATGATTACATCGCAGACCCCAAAACTTGACACTATCACTTTAACTACTGAATTTTCCAATGCTGCTAATAACTGCGGCCGTGGGATGGCTGTTTTCCCACTGCTTGATTATAGCTTTATCTCATGAGACAGAAAGACATACCCAGCTTACATCCATTGCAATCAGTAAGTTGAAAAACACCTGCCATATCACTGTGTTATCCAATCTCATCAGACTCAATAGAAGCGTCACAACACTGCAGATCGAATACATAACATTCCTAATGAATCTATACGTAACACATATTGCAGGCATGTCTTTTGTGGATAATGTCTCCTAGTAAGTTCCTCTAACTGCTTCCTCACGCTTCATCTGCGACGGCAAGTCTTCTTTTACCAGATACTTAAGAATTTATTATCTGTATTATTGCCTTTTCAACCTGGATACCATATAAATCAGATGGGATTTGCTGCCCGTACACTGAAAACTTGTAAATATGTCTTAGAAGCTTTTACTGCATATGAAGCAGCTGTATAGAATTTCAGGCATCAGTTTTTTAAATAATGAAAGTTTTCGTTTCTACTTGCGTAGACAGAAACACTGAAAAATAAAATTTGTATTTTGCATTACAAACAACTCACGAGGTTTCTAATTCTTTATATTCTATGTGATTAGCGAATTTTTGCATTCTATTCTGTTGTCAGGTCACGCGGAATATTGGATACACACTACGTTTCTGAATAAAGTATCTGGTGTTAACTGATAGTCATCGGTAGTGGTTAATTTTTATACGAAAAGTACAGTTTATGTTCAGATATTTTATAAAGTTAAAGGAAAAAGAAAGTAGGAAATGAGTGTTTCATTAGTAATTGTATGTGTTAACTGTTCGTATGAAAAACTTAATTTTATTTATCTAAAGTTTATTTGGCCTGGCTATATTGAGACTGTCAAGCCCTCTCTTACATCATACCAAGTAATTAAATTACTTTCACACTGTACATAATAAATTTAAGGTTACAACATTTACCACACATTTTACTGAAGTTAAATTAATAATTAAAATACTAATCAAAATCTTAATGTGTATTTGGTGAATAAGCAAGTAAGTGACACAAATTAATGCTACTGAGGGTTGAAGAAGAATGTGAGGATAGTATAAACTAAACCAGTGAAGTCTGAGTAAGTATCTGAAAACAACTTAAATTGATACTGCTCAAGACTAAGAATACATGAAACATGGAAACAGAGGCTGGGCATCTACTGATGGGGTAAGTATTGCTTCTACAAAAAAAAAATAATAAAAAAAAATATTACCTGTTTCTTCAGTAGTTCTTTATTTTCAGGGGAAGATTATTTTAACCGCTGTAATGGAGAAGGAGGAAAAAAGTGTTTTCGAGCTGTGGATAGAGGTGATGAGTTCAGGACCTTTGGGTTTGATATACAGAGGTTGGACAAAATTATATGAACAGCATGCGATAGAGTACAACTGTTTAACGTTTAACGTCTCACGAGCGACAGTATCCACGGTAATGACAGCATACACAAAACATGGTAAAACATCGTCGGCGAAGAGGAATAGACAGAGATCGACGAACATTAAAAATGATTGTGGCCAGATAACACAAAACTACCGCAGCAAAAGTGATAGCAGAACTCGACACACACATGAGTAATACTATTTCGACATAGACACTATGGCGGGAGCTCCACAAAGCTAACATTCATGGAAGGGCTGCAATTGCAAAACTCCTTATGACGGCTACCAACGCTATGCTGCGAAAAAAGTGGTGCAACGACCATAAACATTGAACACTTGATGACTGGAAACATTTGGTATGGTCGAATGAATCATCGAACACATTGTTTCCTACTAACTGCTGGGTTTATGTATGGAGAACACCAAAAGAAGCCTATGACCCGGACTGCCTGCGTCCTACAGTCAAGCTTGGGGGTGGTTCCGTTATGATTTGGGCGGCTATATCGTGGTATTCAGCTGGTCCTGTCATTCACATCACTGGTCGGATGACTGCGAAAGAATATCTCGACATCCTCAGTGATGAAGTTCTTAATATGACTAGAATACTACTGTCAAACACTGCCATCTTCCAAGATGATAATGCGCCCATACACAAAGCCAAAAAGGTTCTGTCCTGGTTCGAGGGCATCAGAAAATCATCAAACATCTTCCCTGACCAGCAAAATCACCAGACCTCAATATAATTGATCAGTTGGGGGGAGTTTTGGAGCAGATTTCCACCTCCAATATCATTGATACAATTGGCGAATGTTTTGGTATAAGAATAGGACAATATTACGTTGGAAATTATTTCAGATACTCTACAAATTTATTCCGCGAAGAATTGCAGCTGTTCTACAAGACAAAAGGACGTCCAACACCATATTAATAAATCAATAGTATGTAAATGTCAGGTGTTCATATTATTTTTTCCAACCCCTGTAGATTTCAAGCACAATCCAGCGCAGGAAAACACAACACTGTCTTGGAGCAGCGAGCAGAGTCCAAGGTTTTTTTCCCGAAAGAAGAAGTGGAGCGGCGAGGTTCATCGACTTATAACGACCATATGAGCCGTACGCGGGAATATGATGCCGCGAGCAGACTTCGTACTTATACTCCGGTGATGAAAACATTTGGCGAACGACGCGTGAAGACGCACACGCGAGGAGAGGAAGCAAGTAATATAAAAAAGGGGCGCGAACCCTGGCGTGTTTCCTCGCGTTATTAAAACTTTCGCCATCCTACGGGGCCCGTGTCGAGAGGCGCTGCTCCAAGTTGGTTCCCGGCAGGAAGGCGCTACTCTCCACTCAACACGGCGCCTCTGAAGGTGCCACTCAGACTGTGTCGACGACGCCATCACAGGTGAAATACAAGCGTGGAGAAGGACGACATCGGAAAAAGTACAAGTGTTACTTTAAGCTACACAAATAACAAAGAATAGGGAAAATGACCCATCACTCACCAAAGTTGGAGGCTACGACGAGTGAAAAACATAAAGACGAACAGAAACAAATACAATATTTCGGTTTTCCATCTTATTCATGCGATAGGGACTGAGTCATACGGTTCGGGATGTGTGCACACGCCGAAATTTACCACATGACTGGCTGGGCAGCGGAAGACTTTAAGCTACGTAACATGTAATGCGATAGTCTTTGATTTTATGTATTCTCCTACCATATTTCTCTACACAACTTGACGGACATGAAAGGAAATAGTTGTATCTCAATATCATTAAATGATGCAAATATTAGAGCACCCTCACATTCACATCAGCTTCCTTAATTGGTTATGGATTCTTCAAATTTTCTGTGTAACCTTTATCTTATATTCTTGTAGGTACAACTCAGCTGACTATGTGAAAGATAGTAAGTTAAATTAAATATCGGAAAGTCTAAAGTGATTGCCATTGTGAACAAAAGCAAGCTGCTGGACAATGAGTACGAGCTAACGGAATAAAGCTGGATAATGTTTAATTAATTTCAGTGGAACACAGGCTTCGATGGCAGTTTTTCTTCTCACGTTCTTTCTCATTTATAAAATTTTTATTTTCATTTCTTTAACTCGTTCAGGTATATTGTTTAGCATTTTCCCTAGTAATTAATTTAAATCCCTCACTCCATTTTTATTCGAACGCGTAGGGAAAAAAGCTCCCCTTCATATTTTCTATTATCTGACACTGTATGTAATGATGCATTCATTAACTTCGTCCTTTCTGATTTACACAGGTGAGATGATTAGGCTTATTTATTTCGGAATGAAAGGTAAATTACTATTTTTTTTCTAAACAATATTTTGTCGAATACAGAAAATGTTGATAGGAACTAATTTAAATTGTAATTTTAAAACTTGTAAAATGCTTCTAAATTGAATGTATTCATTGTTTCATACGCATAGATTTGGAATAGTTTAAATTTAAGTTAATCTGTTACATATGCCAGAATTAATGTAATAGTTCAAAGTGATCCAGTATTTTGATTATCATTTTACGCATCCCGAGATGAAGCTTTAAATTATTTGTAACATTTTTGACACTCATTTAATACAAATGAACTGATGTTCTGCAGACCTTCACTGACTTTCTTTTTAAAAAAAGTTCTGGCGTTGTGGTTGTAATCTGCGAGCATCTTTGCTTTTTGAATTGCACAGTAATTTATAATTAATCGAGCTCTTTCCCATAGATTGTGTGCATTGCACATAATCGTTGTAGACCACTTAATAACTTGTAGGTAAAATTTCAATAATAATTAAAGGAAGAACACATGGAAGATGTAGGTAGATGCTTGGAAAGAGGTAAACAAGACGTTGCCACTGCAAGGGAATTGTGAGATGGGAACGTTAGTGCTGGTTAACACCTAGACAAAGTGTTCTGATTTAGTGGTTGTGTGTATCCGAGTTCGACTCAAAAATAAAACATATGGTAATAGCAATAATGACAACTTATCAAATACCTTGTGACATGGCTTCTTACCATCTACATAAACCGCCTATGTTCTAGCCAACTTATCTACAACTGTAGTCCTAAATGTTAAAGATGAGGTTAAGTTTAACGGAAAGAGCTGACAATGCCAGCTTTTCAAGAGGTGAAGGTCGATTTAAGGCTTTCAAAAATTCAGGCTAACAAAGTGCAGGTATAGATTCCCTATATTCCCGCAAAAGTGATTCAGATTAACATTTTTTTTTTTTTGTTGCTTATGGCTTGACGCCTCGTCCATGTTGAGATTTTGAGGCGTGATAAGAGTGGGGCAATGTAAGGGAAGGTATTTGGCCATGGCCTTTTGAAGGAACCATCCCTGAATTTGCCTTTAGGGATTTGGGGAAACTATGGAAATCCAAATCTAGATGGCGGGACCGGGATTCAACCCTGCGTCCTCCCGAATGAGAGGCTAGAGCGTTAACCGTTCACTCACCACGCTCGGTTTTTCAATCTCCTTGAAATAATGCGCGATGATGATATTTCTGAGCCGCGAGAAAATACAAGTGAAGATGAATTCTTGGAAAATGTTTTAATGCAGTGCACATATAGTTAGTTTTACTGTCTTGAACATAATATTTTACAATAACTCGAAGTGTATATTTTAAAATGTTTTTTAATATCTACATGTTTTTTTATAACTTTTAAATAACTAAAAACTCTACTCTATGATCTGAAAGACAGTGTTGTGTGACATCTATTACTATTGGCCGTATGGTCGTGTAACGAAGTGCATATATATACAGGGTGGGGCATATAATATGTTTTCTGGAAATATTTCGGAAAGAAAGCATTTTAACAAACAATAACCTACATAAAAAATAATCGTACAGTAGGGGGCTACAATTATGTGATATTGGTTTTTTCACAGGTGGCGCTGTTGTCGTTACAACAAGGTCATCTTCATTCTTTTAAATGGGAACCCCTATTTTTTTTTTATTTTTTTAAAGATTCCGATTCTTCATGAAAAAATAAAAATAGTTTGCTTAACTCGCTTTTCTGTTAGCCTCACAGATGGCGCTGTAATCGCGAAAAATGAATATTCGCGTTTTTTGTGTATAATTTTAATTATTGTTTAAATAATTACATGTAATTTTCATTCTGTAAACATGGAAGGTAATTTTGAAGGATAATGACGAAATTGATTTTTTAAATGCTTTTTCTTACTTATTTGCAGCCATGTCTACAGCAGGTGCTCAAAAAGGTGACCATTTACTTCCAGACATTTTCTCACCCTTTGCAGAAATGATGCCTGAACAGCTCGAAGTGTGTCAGAAAATGTCTGGAAGTAAATGGTCACCTTTTTGAGCACCTGCTGTAGACATGGCTGCAAATAAGTAAGAAAAAGCATTAAAAAAATCAATTTCGTCACTATCCTTTAAAATTACCTTCCATGTTTACATAATGAAAATTACATGTAATTATTTAAACAATAATTAAAATTACACACAAAAAACGCGAATATTCATTTTTCGCGATTACAGCGCCATCTGTGAGGCTAACAGAAAAGTGAGTTAAGCAAACTATTTTTATTTTTTCATGAGGAATCGGAATCATCACAAAAAAAAATAGGGGTTCCCATTTAAAAGAATTAAGTTGACCTTGTTGTAACGACAACAGCGCCACCTGTGAAAAAACCAATATCACATAATTGTAGCCCCCTACTGTACGATTATTTTTTATATAGGTTATTGTTTGTTAAAATGCTTCCTTTCCGAAATGTTTCCAGAAAACATATTAAATGCCCCACCCTGCATATATATATAATCTTGTTGGATCCTATGTTGGAGTGTGAATGGGTGTGTAGCCGTACATCCAACCGCAGGTCCTAAAAGTTGGACTGCGAATGAGCATCTTAAGTGGAATTAATTGTATTTACAGAGTACCTATTTTTTTCGGCGCTTAATGTCCTGCCGCATTTCGGTTAGTTGAAATGCTCCTGCCCCATGCTGCTCGAACTTCAAGTCACATACACGCGTAGCAGTGTATACGGCGTTTTTTAAAATACTGAGGTAATTAAATGGATGAAACAAATATCCACATGGCGTTGTGTATATTCTGCACCTTCCACACACGTAGCTCAGCACAAGTAGCTCAGCGTACCATACTAATCAATCCGTCAACCCACCCCCACCTTGACCGAGGTACGTAGTTTATGGACGCTCCTTTACCCCCCACCCACCAGCGTTAACAGAAGGTCACGAGCTGAAAGACTGTCTCTAAATATTCCGCCGCATTCCTGCTACTACATAATAGAAAAGTTGACTTCTATTGCTGTTATAAAGTGGGTAACGTCGTTGACGTAAATATTAGCAGTAGAATAACAATTTAATTTAATAAGATTCGCATTTACTGACTGATTAAATTTTAATGATTTATTGCTCTAGTTACTTGTCACTCATCCCTCGCAGAGGTAAGCAAGTGTCAGTTTCGGCTTCTCGAACGTGCGCAGCCTTCTCGCCGGAGGAGTTAGTAGGCATTCCACACGTGACGTGACGTGACGCGATAGGGGCGCCGCCACTGCTCCCTCGGGACCCACAAGAACCCTCCAGCGACGCCTTCGGGAAAAGAAAACCGCGACGGCCGCCGTCGGAGGCGTCGTTTTTATTAAGTCGGCGTCGCTTCGCGGCAGCTCGTAAGAGCCTCTCAGGTTTTGTCGCCCCCACCGCGTGCTCAACACATTTGAAATTCAGATCGTCAAAATCGAGTTGCGCTGCTCTTGTACGTGATGGGAAATAGTGCAGTTAGGATCCATTAGCGACGTGAGCCAAGGCATCGGCGAACCGATGCGATACGCGAAGCTCAATAGAATTTTGTGCCACCACCACTCGTCCATTCCGCAGTCATACCAACACATGCCAACAACTTCGCGCCGGCGTTCAAATTATTCTTCTTCTCGGAACAGGACATCCGTCAATTGTCCTTCGGTTTCCTGTACCTTTTACCTCTAAGCTTACGCTTCATCACCAATTTTGTATAATCTGACATTGGGTTCGTGCTATTTATCTTCACATTCGTCTCTGTTGTTACTCCGTACGAAAATCCCTAATTCCTTGATTGGATTTATCTGATTTGTTATCAGGAAATTCACTGGATTTGTCTCTACAAAAAAATGCAGAACACAATCAGTAACTCACATGATAAAGGAGCTGGAATGGGGTTCACTTGAAGACAGGAGGGGCGTGAAAAAAGTGTTGGGATTGCTCGTATATTGATGATGAGGCCTTGTAACATATTATTGGAAAATTGAAGAGATGTGCACTGAAGAGAAACGATCACCATGACAACAAGCTGGCAGGCATAAGGGTGTGGTAAAATTTTCTTTAGTAGGTAAGGGGGTCGGGAATTGAAATATGTATTACCGGGAGAAATGATGAATAATTTACCAAAAACTCTGAAAGAATGTAATACTGAATTTCGTAGAGGGCAAAAGTAGGCGGATACAGAAAATGGGTAAATTGGGTTTGCAGGGATCTTTTTACCTGAACGTGCTCTCCATCGCAATTAAATTAATTAATTATATTAAACCTTCATAAAATAAGTAACTGCACTACTCTACAATGAGTTACTTATCATTGATAGTTCCGTGACAGGACTAAATTATTTTCAGAAACGTACACTCTTTGGACAAAAAAATTGACTATGGGCGCCTGAGACTAAGTCGCTTATTTCGCACAATGTGGCATCATTGCGGGTATTCATCTCAGCGCCATCTGTTATTCATTTCCTTAAGTCAATGCCTGGAACAAACTCTCCAGTGATGCCATATAGTGCAAAATAATGGACTTAGTCTCAGGCATCCACAGTACTTTTTTTTGCCAAAGAGTGTACAACGAGTTCCTTACCATATAAAGCCCAAGTGCAGACACTAATCATATCAATAGTGAGTCTATTCCTTAAAAGAAATGATGGAAATGGAGAAGATGCGGAGATGACGCATCACTTGGAAATTGACTGGTTAAACATAACGAAATGAATCACAAGGTCTCAAATACGCACAAGTAGCGATTGAATAATATCTGTGCAGATGAACTGAGTAAATAATTTCTTTAAACACGTGTAACTAATACTGTGTAAACAGTATATGATCTTGTTCACACCGCCTTTTGTTGACAACTTCAACACCACCAGCAAACAAGCCAACTGTAAATACAGCACATTCATTTCTGTAAAAGAGACTCATTCAAAAAATTCTTCCTCGCTATAACCGTAGTTTTCACATTACTCTCTACTGCTGCCAATCGTAACAGTTTTATCAGTCATTCAATAATTAATGTTCTTCCTTGGTGCCCAATTTGATTTTGAAATACAGGCAATGCAGGACAGTTGTAAAGATATCTGAAACATTCCGCTACTGAAGAGTGTCAACACTGAGATACTGTTGCGTTAAAAACTTAAGATAATGTAAACGTGGCCTTTACTAGATTCGTTTTAGGGAATTTAAAGGTTTTATGGTTGATTAGCATCATAACATAAGAGCTACGAGATCTAAAATGATTTGAGTCTAATGTTTTTTTTTTTATTTTTCCTAAATTGTAGCTGGTTGTTTGTTAGTGAAAACCTATTTACTACGTAGATCCTTTACATTATATTATTTGTGATGATTTAAAAACTAAAGGACAAGGAAATCATACCTTAAACTACAGATTAGCCCAATACGTGGAAACATTATGTTTTATACTCTAAATTTTTTAAACAAAAAGACTTTGAACAGTTCACTAACACAAGAAAATGATTGTTTCTAGTCAGCTGATAGCTTATAGAAAACCATTCACACATGTTATCAGGAAGGCCAACTCACCTACAGCAAGAAAAGCTGAGTTCGTTGAAATTTAATTATTGGCCTTCAGAAAAAAAAAAAAAATTATAACAGGGTTCCAAGTCAAAATATTTTAAGGCAATACTGGACTAAATCAGTTTCAATAATACAAAGTTCGGTATGTTAGAATATTCCATCATTTTATTAAAAAAACAATCCGCAGTAATATCCATGTCGGTTATTTAAAATGACGTATTTATCTGTTTACTTATTGTCGATGTAAAGTCACTTTTAATGTGATAATGTTTAAAAGTTTATTGAGTTACTTAATAGTTATGAGAGAATGGGTTATTTCCTTACATAACTTAACCCATACTTAGAATGAAACATTACAGTCAAATCTTTAGATAAAAGGCGGTTGATACCGAAAAATGCTGTTGATACCTTCGGTCACCATCAGGTGCAATATACTTCGCTGCTGTGGTCGCTACTAAGAGATTTATTCTTTTAGGAACGTGTGTAAGCAAAATATTTGTCTGGTGGCTAAAAGTGCTGAAGAAATTTCTGGCTAAACTTAGTCTTAACAGGAAACAATTCCCTCCACGGGTGACGTACCCGTGGGCCCACATTTATCTTGTAGCGTTTCTAATGAAACTTCCACCCTACTAAAATACATCACCCCCAGAAAAACTTAATTCAGGCCCTAGGGGTAACGAAAACTTGTTTATTAGTTTACGCACAAACACTTGGTAATTCTGTGTTGGTTATTTAGATGGCACCTCACAAGCTACCACACAACTTTTTATCAAGCATGTAAAATCTTCTGGACCTTGTGGCTTGACGTTGGAAGATGCCCAGTGATTTTTTTTAGACACAGCGTTAACTCTTTAGTATTTTAAAACATGAAATGAATTCAAGTATGATTTTTTTTTTTGCTTTCATTTAGCAATAGCTTTGATATGATTTATACAGAACTTAGGGTGATTGGTAAATTCGCCATCAAGAAACATTATCTTTAGTTGATTAAAGTGATAACTAGATGATAATAATTTGCTTACAACAAATCAACACGGATTTCGGAAGAAAAGATCATGTGAAACACAGCTGGCCCTATTTACACACGACGTAATGAAAGTTATCGATGCAGGTTCACAAGTAGATGCAATTTTTTTAGATTTCCAGAAAGCCTTTGACTCTGTGCCACACAACCGCCTTTTAGCGAAGCTTCGAGCGTACGGTATATCGGATCAGCTTTGTGAATGGATAAAGGATTTTCTAACTGGTCGGTCGGTGTATGTTGTCGTTGAAGGAGAAAGTTCGTCTAATCTAGATGTTACATCGGGTGTACCTCAAGGAAGTGTAATAGGACCACTTCTTTTCTTAATTTTTATAAACGATCTCGGAGACAAAGTGAAAAGCCTTTTTAGATTGTTTGCTGATGATGCGGTTATTTATAGGGAAGTAAGAAATTTGGCCGATTGCTTAGAAATTCAGCGCGATCTGGATGTTATTTTGGCTTTGTTCGCTGAGTGGCAACTTACTCTAAATTGTAAAAAGTGCAAGACAATGAGCATAACTAACAAAAAGAATCCGATTGTTCAGAAATACGAGGTAAACATTTTAGTTATTGATATGGTCGATTCTATGAAATATTTGGGAGTAACAGTACAAAGGAACATGAAATGGGACATACACATTAATTCGTTAGTAGGTAGAGCAAATTCTAGGCTGCGATTCATAGGTCGAAACTTGAAAAGTTGTAATGAACAAACAAAGGAGATAGCGTACAAATCACTTGTGCGTCCACATTTGGATTATTGTTGTGCCATTTGGGACCCGTTTCGTAAGGGATTGATCGAAAGTATAGAGAAAGTACAGAGAAGAGCCGCTCGATTCGTGACCGCTTGCTACAGTCCTTATGAAAGCGTCACAGAACTGATTAGTAGATTAGGTTGGGAGTCTCTGGTAGATAGACGACACATGTTTCGTTTAAACTCATTGGAAACCATGCGTACTCCCACTTTCACTTTTGAGTGTAGTGAAATACTTCTTCCACCAACCTATTTGAGTCGGAAGGACAGGGAAGATAAAATTAGAGAAATAAGGTGCCGGACTGATTCTTATATGAATTCATTTTTCCCTCGTACCATTAGGGATTGGAATGCACAGCAAAGAGATTAGCTTTGGTGCTGAGCACCCTCTGCCACCCACAATTTTGTGAATTGCAGAGTATATATGTAGATATCAATGTCGTGAACTTCGATGGCATAAATTTACATGATTAGCTCTACAAGTAAAATCAGCTAAGGCTAAGCCATAGTAGATCTTGCCTAAGCTACCTTCATTTAGTTACGTTCTTCCGTAACGGTTTTCTGTACCGTACGCAAGGGATAACAATTTTTTTTATCAGGGAAGTTCTTCATAAACCTTGTAGCTGCACACGAAGTGACTGTGGCCGTAAAAGAAATTCATGTAGCGGTAAAATAAATTAATCAGACAATGCCACTCTTACCTCAGGAGAAACTTTCCTTCGTCTTTACAGCAGAATACACGCTTATCCGATAGTCAATGTTTAACAGAATCCTCTTCCACAAGAATTTACTTGAACGAAATATGAAGGGCGTCACTTAGTACTGTATTAAGATAATTCCATTCATTTACTGTACACAGCTTGGTTAGTGTACAGAATGAACTAATTAACTGTCTTCAAAATTAAATTAGTACGGAGCCCATGCACAGGTGGCAATTTCACTACAGACACATTTTTTAACTCTCTTGTGTTTAACCTCAAATTCTTCGACAGTAATCTCCCCACCTGTATAGTTTTAATTTAAAATGTCACAAAACTTTTCTGAAATTATTCATCACTTACTATGATAATGAATTTTAAACTGGTCTTCAATACAATTAATAAAATGTAGTTCATCCTAGAATTGACAAATAGTTTATTATAATTATAATCTGCAGAAATAGTGTAGTGTAGCAATATATGGAATACGGATAATAGTATTAACAAGTTCCAACAGAAGCTGCGGTTTTATAAATGCAGCTAGAACGTTGCTTTGAACACGAGAAGTCAACTAAGATCGTTTGACTCTGAAAAGGTGACTTTCTGTAATTAGTGGATAATGGGATAAAATTCGAACTTTTTTTCTAGATGAACAGAAATATTTCATCTTTCCACATTATTATACCAAGTAAATTTACAAGATGTACCGTGGAACGTGCGAAGAATGGCAGCGAAGCTGCCTTGCGCGCGTGGTGACTTGGTGCGGGCGGGGTGACGACTATAGCAAGCTATCAGTATAATTTTATCACATCCGGTTTCCTGTGTGGTTAGATTAAAACGGAAATAAAACTGGGTACATTTGAGACTGTATTATCACTCGCTCATGGACGAAAGTCAACAGAGTGACAGTACTGCTCATTTACATTTTACTGAGTTAAATGAACATATTATTCGGTGTCGTTTATGTGATTGGATTATACTTCGACAACGGCAAGAAAACGATCAACCAGAGACTCGTTCTACAGAAGGTACGTCTGATGATGAAATAGATGAACTTGTATCAATGTTTGATATATGCTCAACTAGTGATGAAAGTGAATCAGAAAATGAAGTTAATTTTAATTTACTTTCTAATAAACATTTGGATCAAATTGATGCCGCATTAGCTCCAATCGTTGAACCTAATCAAGTTACTGAAAATAGTAGTGAAAATTATGGTCAAGTTTCAACTAATAAAATTAGCAGGGGATTTAAACCTTGATATTAAACCTTTGCATTATGATGACTTATTAATTTACTCACATCAAATAAGTGCTAAAGTTTATTTATAAAACATTTATTACCAATAATGAACAGTTTACTCATTTTTTTGATTTCGCTCACGAGTGTAGTGAAATACTTCGTCCACCAACCTATTTGAGCCAGAATGACAGGAAAGATAAGATTAGAGAAATAAGGTGCCGAAATGATTCTTATATGAATTCTTTTTTCCCTCGTACCATTAGGGATTGGAATGCACAACAAAGAGATTAGCTTTGGTGCCGAGCACCCTCTGCCACCCACAATTTTGTGAATTGCAGAGTATATATGTAGATGTACATAAAATAAAATTTTTTCTGTTTATTTAGTGGCTAAAACTTTGTAGATACAACAAATGTGCACAATGCATTGTGGGAACACTTTCAGTATATTTTGAAACATAGTCACTGAAAACTTGGTAACATTTAGTACCCTATAGACTACAGCATTAATTTGAGACGATTAGCATGTCTTGCAATTTTCTTTGGAATCATGTAAACTTGTTTAGAAATGTTATGTGTAAAGTTTTCTTTAGACACTTGCTGAAATCTTGATGAATTCAATTTATGTCGTGCTAAATTGATCGCCCGATGCTAGTATATCGGAAGCAGGTTGATATCTGCTTTCAACGCTACCTTCCTTGAGCTACACTATTCTATCGTCTTGCTGCAGCTCATAGGAGAAACCTCTTGATGTAAATACTGAAAATAAAGCTCACATCAGGAGGGACAAAGGATAAGCCGCAAGCTAAATAATAAAAAATGGTTGCTAAACATATTCCACGGCACCATACTTAACACATAGCACAATCCAAAATTCTGTAAGCAGAGTTACGGAAGCTTTTGTATTGTGTTCTCAGTAATAGTTGCACTGTTGCCGGAACTGGCAGTGTACTGGCTCTGTACTAGCATTGTTAATGTCGCCGGTTCAGATCCGGCCACGTGGTGCTGTGTTTGTCTTGTGTTATCCTCACTACAGTGTCCCACAATAGCATGAGTTAAAGTATGATACGGTAGTCAGAATAATATAAACAAAGCGAAGCTGACTGAAAGGTCGCATAGACCTACGACCATACTTTTTTTATATTTTTCACTTTCGTGCTCATCCTGCAGCTCTATGCTAACCGCTGTATGCTCCTAACTCAGTCTTAATATTTGACCCTGCTGCTAACGACAATGACTACAGTTTCCGTGCTCTGCAGGTGGAGCAACCTTTGAAACTAAAATATAAACCACATTTTAAACTAAATAAATAATTAACCCCGTGTAACTCTGCAACTAATCATATAATAAACAGACATACACAATTATTTATATACATCGCAAACATTATAACCGTTTCATGTTTTAGCACTGTATTACGGGAAACGCAATAAATTCTCTAACAACAGTGTTTCGTTGAGCCAAGGGTCACTAAACTAGTTGGCAACACGATTGGCGATTGCGAAAATGTTAGATTAAACCATGATAGCGGATACAAATACATATGTACGGTACATTGTTTTTTTTTTTTTTTTTTAACAGTTTAACGTCCCTTTTTAACAACGTGGTCTTTAGAGACGGGAAAGGATGGGGGCAAGGAAAGGGAAGGAATTCGGCCATGGCCTTTTGAAGGAAGCATCCCGGCATTCACCTGGAGTGATTTGGGGAAACCATGGAAAACCCAAATCTGGATGCCCGGACGGGGATTCGAACCGCCGTCCTCCCGAATGCGAGGCCAGAACGCTATCCGTTACACCACCACGCTCGGTGTACGGTACATATCTTTACAGGACGCTGAAGCTATCAGCGAGTTGAAAATTGAGATTCCGAACGTGTAGAGCGTCACCTGTAATTAAGTGATTTCATGATAGCCTAATACAGAGGTTATGTTGTTTCATAGACCCAAAACAGATAGAAAAGGGGAATGAAATTTTTTAGATGGCATTAACGAATGCAACCGAAATACTTTATATTACTTAGAGATGTAATATTTTTTAAAAATCATCAGGGAAAATTAGATTTTTCTGGTAAAAATGAAGGAATTGCATATTAAACTTTAACGTAATAACATAGTGAAGATAGCGGTTCTGATAATTCAGCCATGAGTGTACCTATTAACATTTTTTCCTTCGCATACTAAGTAGAACTGGTTGGAGTAAGTTTGTCCTTGAACATTTGTTGTTTCTGTAAGGACAGCACTATAATTAGTCCCGTACAAAATTTATTACTTATTTCTGTATTTCTTTCATCAATATCTATGGTGATATCATTTCGTGAGGTATTTGCAATGTTCATTTGAAAGTTCTTATCTTAACTGTATTTTGTAACGCTTGGTTAAATATCCCGTTGTCACTTAGGACGTATCGATGTGATACAACCGTAACTATTTTCAGTCTAGTAAATATATTTATAATTTTCTAACTGGCCGGATTTCTCTATATAGCGTTATCGGCAATTAGATTCTGACTTAAGAACTAGATATTTGCGTCTGCATGAACCGTTTGAAAATATATATTTTCACAAAACTTGCAGGGGGAAAGATATTCTGATAATCAAGTTCGTAACACCACGTTGCTACAACGACATCTTTTCAAAAGTGATTACAAAGAATTTAACAATTTATTCAATTCTTCGTACAGACACCCTTCACTTAGAAAAAGCGGAAGTTTTTTTTAGAGCACAAAATTAGGGAACCCATAGAAATGAATAAATATCCTAAAAACTTCAACAAAGGCGGTGGCTGTGGTTTCAGTAAAATGTGAAAGTGTTTACTCGCAACAACCACCAGATCCGCTCCACGAATCACTAGCCTCTCTGGAGCAGCGGATTCTCTTTGCCAGAGAAGCAACGCCACCTCTGCCGAAACATTACCATACGTTAACACTGACGATTGCCTCAGGTTGGGGGCCGAAACGTTGGCATCACCACTAAGAAACACGCAGTACTAAATCAGAAAAGTAAGCAATCTTAGCTTTGTTTGAATCAGACAACTGTATAATTTGCAAATTGTGTGACTGCGAGTCAATGTATTATTTTTATTCCTTCTAAAAGTTGGTTGGCTGACTAACAATTTATATTAAAGAATATGAGTTTGCTCGCGACCAGCATTAAGATTTGTTTAATTTTGAAATCCGTAGAGGTTGGTGATATTTTTTTTTTTAACAATCAGTCTTCTACGTGCTGTGTGCGGCATGACATCAAGGTTTGCAACCCTCGAGAGTTTTCTGTACCTCGTCCATCATAACGCCGAGGTCGTTTCACGCAGCGTGCGGTGACGTCATGATGGGTCCTCCTCTATCACTCATATTGACTAATGGTGTCTGTATTCCATCAGAACGCTCATCTTATACCCAGTAATGGCATCAGTTACGGTCAGCGAATTTAGAAAGCGAAATAAAATTTGCCTAGCAACATATGGTTGGCTCCCTAACCACCTATTTTTTTCGGTTTGTTGATATCCCCTTTAATTCACGTGCTATATTTCTTCAAGTGTTTCAGTGTTTCTGCTGATTTTTTGTAATTAACGATTTACAGGAGAAGAGTTGCTATGCGAAGTTTTGCGTAAAACCAGGTAAAACCTCACCGAAACTTTTCAGGTTTAGCACTACCTACACTATCCTTAGTTTTACGAATAATTTTTCCAAATTCAAAAATGACTGTCTATTAATTGAATTCAACCCTGTGCCAGGATGGTCCTCGACTTTAACTCACTTTTAGAAGATGAAGAATGTGGTGTGTGAAAACCGTTGTCTGACTGTAAGAGAAATGGCAGAAGAGTGGCTGCTTCGAGTTATCATAAAGACTGTTCCTATAATTGTTTACGGCTTTACGCCTCGTCGACGACTAAGGTCATTAGAGGCGGGATGGGACTGGCGACAAGGAACGGGAAGGAATTCAGCCATGGCTTTTTTTGAAGGAAGCATCCCGGAATTAGCCTGGAGTGATTTGGGGAAACCATGGAAAACCCAAATCTGGATGTCCGGACGGGGATTCGAACCCACGTCCTCCCGAATTTTAACCATTCACCCACCAACTCGGTCGAAAATTACAAATAACATCGAATGACAGTTGGTTAGCAAATTCTTGACAAATACAACGTTGATGAAACATTCAAACAAAGACTCATAGCAGCTTACGAGACCTGACCTTATCGGTACGTCTTACAAAAGTTGAATTATCGCAGTGGATTGACGAAGTATCTCTATCCCCAAAGAGGCATGACAGTCTGGATATAATTTCGAAGTGATTCCTACCGCTTTCCTCATGATATAAATGCAGGAATGCTAGAAATTGTTGGCTGAAGATCAAACACTAATCCGCTAGAAGAATGAAGTTAATTTGTTACGTTTGAATGCAATTAGCAATAAAGATAAGAACCCTGGCGAAACAGCATATAGTTCTTTTACTCCGACAATTCGTCTACTCACTTAACCTTTTATATTCGACAGTTGTGTGACAGAAATCAGATGACGGTCCTTTCCCAGTGTTCCTACCCCCAGTACCTGGCTTCACTGATTTGTATTGCTCACAAAATTAAAACCAAAGCTGAAAAATCGCCATCTAAATCCCATTCAAGACATTAGGAAGATTCATCGTTGACATTGGAGACAAGAAGCTTACGAGGATTGGATTGGAAGTGGAAGTATCGCTAGGAACGAGAGTGGTGGGTGAGCGGTAACGCTCTGGTATCGCATTCGGGAGGATGCGGGTTGGAATACTCGTTCGGCCATCCTGCTTTAAATTTTCCACGTTTTCCCCAAATCACTCAAGGTGAATGCCTGGATGGTTCCTTCATAAGGCCATGTCCGAATTCCTACCCGATCCTTTCCCAAATCTAATTTCCTCAACGTCGACGGGCAAAACGGAAGGAACATCGCTAGGACAAGTGTGCGATAGAAGAGGGGAGTTATTTGAATGGTAAAAGATATGTAATTCATAGAAATGAATAATAAAACTTCAAAAATTAAATTTCGGACGTTTTTAAGGAAGCACCCCGGTACTCACCGAAAGTAATTTGGTGAAACTATGGAAAACTTAAATCTGGATGCCCGGGTGCGGATTCGAACCCGCGTGCTCCCGAATGCGAGGCGAGAGCGTTAACCACTCATCCACCACGATCAGTCTAAACCTCAAATATAGTTATAGGAGAACATAATAGTGTATGAATCCACTCTGAAGTGTTAACGCCTCATTTCCTGCAGTGCAGTAGTGACTTCTTATCGGTTTGAATTTCAAACAGAATTTTATTTAGTTGTTATCGGTAGAAGTGAATAGTTTATACCAAAGCTTTCGGCTTCATGATAATCTATTCTTTAAATCTATAAACAATGAGTATAAAATATTTTAGTTCCTTCAATTCAAGTCTCGTTCAGTTTATTTTACAGTCGGAGGTATTATTTTACAGTTCTTATCAGTTATTTTTCAAGTGAAAACTAAAATTTAATTATAAAGGAAAGCGCGCTCTAGTGAAAATTTTGCTACACACCCAATAGATACCTTTCCTGCACCTGCCCTGTTACGAATTTTAATTTTAATGTTTTCAGTGTTTTTTAATAAATTATTCTTCATTTCGCTCAGAAGTTTATTCGAATTAGTGAGAAAGGTGTTAAACAACATATCTGAAATAGTAAAATAATTTAAAGTAAGAAAGTACACAGTCTGCAGACAGATGTGAATGGAAACAGCCACTGGAAAATTCGAACTCTGTCAAAATTTCCTCTCTTCTCTGTGACTATAATACTGAGAAATTAAAAAGACATAACCTATTCTGAGGACAGAATAATCCACAAGTCAATTACGTGTCGGCAGAACGAAGCCCAATTTACTGTCCACGCCTAACGCCGCGCAGGATGGTATAATGATATTACGGGTTTCTCATTTATGTGTTATCGTAATGAAATAACAAGTTGGGCGGGTGCAGCTGTTGTGGAGAGCTACCACTAATTGAATAATTGTTGGTGGCTCGTGTCAGGCGCAGGTAGGCAACAGGCAGAGCGTTTCCGAATTCAATTGCAGGCCACCTGCCTCTCCACTGAAACATGGAAACCACACAGCCATCGAATTTGGATTCGCCGAATTCCACTCAGCAGTTGTTTTGTATAAGCCACATGAAGCTGACAAATTTTCCGTCGTAACAGCAAAAAAAGATTGATGAAACCCATTCCTGACTTTTTAATAATTTTTTTTTTTTTTGCCGCCCTGCTACAAGAGGCTATTAAAATTAAATTTTTATTTATCATGTAATATATATGAAAAAAAAGTCACCCAAACATTGCCAAAGGTGACGTACGTACACTGCATATGGTGTCTGGAGTTTGGAAGCAGGTGAACACGCTGGCAGAAGAAATTTTTATCACTTCATCGTTCAGTATTTGCTCAGCAAATAGTAATCGCAAAATTGAGTGTCAAACTCCTGAATTAAATTCCACATATCTCCGAATAGGCCAGAATTGATCATTACCGGGTTCATCTTCTGCTTTCTTTCATCTTTACGTATTTTACAAAAGAAAAAAAAAAAACCTCCACACTTAACAACATTCACCGGCATACAATAACACGTAGGGTCAAACACAACGGGCAAACGAATTGCTTCTTCAATAATGACTATAACACCTTCTGTAGGAAGATAATATCAGCCTTTGAATTTAAAAGTACACATGACACATAATATCCATAATATAAATAAGAAGGCAAGTAACGCTTCTTTAAATAAATTATTTCTCATTTAAACTGCACTGGCCCCATATTTTAGTTAGATTTAGTGTTTATTTACGATTATGCCGGTCCTCAAAATACAATTAGCTCTCGACGCTTTCACGGCGTTGTTTGACAGACCTTCGAATTTTGCAAAATTCACATCCGTCAAGGAACTCTATCACAAAATCAAATATGTTGGGTGAGCGGTAACGATCGGGGCTGGCACTAGTGAGGACGCGGGTCAATTCCCTGTATGGCCATCTTGATTTCGGTTTCTAGAAATCCTTTAATAGTCCATGGCTGAATTATTTGCCGTTTTCTGTCCCCAGTTCTCTTCCACCAGTAATACCCTCGACGTAGACGAAGTGTAATAAATCGAAAATCACGCAACAAACAAATCTATAAAGGTAGGTTTTTTTCTTTTTTTTCTAAAGGTCGCCAAGTTCCACATGGGAATCAGCTGCCTAACAATTGAGGCAACTTTGTGGGAAACATGAAAATGGGGGAAAAGGGGGTGGAAACCATACCTTGTCTTGAACCAGACTTGTTATATCTGGAACATTTAACCCTAGAGGCGAATTGTTTGTGGTGCCATCTGTCTGCGGAACGTGTAGTTTGAGTCCTGTGTGATAAGTGTATTTTTATTTGTGAAGTGTGTAATTTATCAGGCGGAGATTGTGAATCGTACCAGCACTGGCCGAGATTATTGCGAGAAGCCGCCTAATGATAGCATTGTACCTCCCCGACCCATTGCGGTGTCGCCTAAACGTGGGGCAGACACGCTGACGGGTCGGGTTTTCACAACATTTTATTTTATTTCCATCTAAGATTTACGTCTTCATTACTCATACGTGTCAAAGAAGCAATATTACGTGCCAGTTGCGGGACCCTAATAGGTTTCCAATCTTCATCCAGTGTTATCAATTTCTGAACTTGTTTGTTTTGAAGGGCGATATATTCCGTTAGAAATTTGTACTGACAATGGTTCTTGCAGTACGCTGGCAGAATCTTTTGTCAGATATCAGTGTTACTGGAAGTTTTGAATTCGTGAAATTCTTTTTAGTTCCAGTTTTAAAAATAATAACCATACATTTTTACAACTTACATCGCTTTAGACACTTCGTTAATTGTATGGAAAGGTTTTTAATAATTTCTCTGAACAATTGTGCCTATTTCTGGGAGTATATGGGGGATAAAATAGTGAATTAACTGTTCGTATTTCTCATTGTTAATTCTTTATTAATATATTTATTCACTGAGTAGATAGTGAGACCACAGACTATTGGAACTAATGTACCTGATGTTCTTAAATTTCCCTGGAGTATCTGCTTTAATGAACTCGCTGTCACAGTATTTTACTGCTTAATTTTATTTCTTGACTATTCCCGTCGGCTCTGAGGACGGAAGTTAATTAGTCATGGATTTACTGAAAAAAAGAAATCACTCGGAAATAAATTGAATGCTTAACGTTGTTTAACTTTTCCCTTCACTAAAATAAAATTCGCTTGAATTTAACATTTAGAGAATTTGAGGGAATAAATAAACTGAAATACAAATATCAGTGTCAATTAACCGAGACGCTTTATGGTAGAACCACAATACTTACTCCCTATTTAATGGACGCGGGTTATCTGTATTGTCGAGTGAAGGTTCGTGACACAGAGAAAATATTCTTTTTTTCTTTTCAGTTCATACCTATTATTCTGGCGATACCAGATGACTTTAACGAAAATACAGTTCTCGGTTGTAGGGACACGGCTGTCATCACAATTAATTAAATATCAGCGGAAATTAATATTGGGAATTTAAAATGTAATTTCATAATTCAAAGCAAATATAATATATGGCTGTGAACATTACATTTATTATCTTTTTTTATCGAATTGGAAACATCACATTATTCAACAACTGAAATTTAAAAAGAAATGGCAGTTTAACATGTGAAATTAAGCATTCAAATTGAGATTCGAGCAACAACAGTTTTGTAAATTAAATGGTCTCCAACTATTGCACTTCAGTAATGCGATTGTCCGTCAAAGTCGTTACTGGGAAGGCGGACTTTATATTGTAACTAAATACATTTACTGTTCAATTGATTCGTTCATTGAGGTTGTTACCATGTAATTACTTTTCCTATGAACAAGTCCCGAGAACGACACATTTGGCGTATAGTCGAACATTCTAGAAGAATTGGGACGACCCAGCACTCGAGAACAAATTAAGACGAGAAGTCAGGTTTTAAAGACGAGGTCGTAATGTAAATATATTCACGACACAGTATATGAATAATTCTTTTTAATCCCATTCACAATGTTATGCTATCCCCGTCATTTTTAAAGGAAATTACCAAGTACCCTTGCGTCAAGACATGCGTTCATAAATGTGACGCTGTGTTGTTTTGAGAGAACCTCAGACAAAGCTGAAGTGTCCGGCTGTTGGTCTGGTAGAAGTGAATAATGCATGCCAGAAACCTTTATAAACCACCTGTTACAACCATCTCAGAGTGGTAACTTCTTGACAAGTCTGATCAGATGTACTGAGAAGGTATAGTCGGGCTACCGACCTGAGAACCTACGTCTTTTTCCCTGTAACAATTCTCCACCAAACAGGAAAGATATTTTCTCAGGGTGTGAAGTTACTCAGAAGTTTTCTGAACTACACACATTTTCATGGTTATAAGGATTAATCAATGATTTGGATCATTTCATGGTTGTTACCATTACAAGAATATTATAGCTGCAAATAACTTTTATCTCTTTCACACAGATATGAAGAGGCAGATTCATAATACTGCATCGGGAGGCGATGCTGAATTTGTATCAAAATGCTTGTTACTAAACTAGAAAACTGTTTAGTGATAAAAGTTTTTCTGTCTGGTGAAAAGAATTTATTTATGACATGATATTACAACAATTTTAACAAAAGTAGCAGCTAATTTAGGTGAAAACTAACTGACAGATGTGCGGGTACGAAGTGTAAGCAACCTCCGAGGTGGTGTACCCAGAGCAATGGACTGCTAAGCAGGACGAAAAATGGCTACACAAAAGGCGCTGGGACAGGGGTAAAGCTACATCACGGCCATTTCAAATAACAGCACGAGGACTCTCTTTCAGAGTCAGTAGACAAGGAGCAATAGATCTATTCTTGTTAATAGACTATTATCTAGTGCAGCCATTCCAAACCTTTTTCAACGGCGGACACCTTAGAGACTAGCAACAGACACCTTAATATTAGTAGTAATAGTAGTAATATGAAATTGTTATTCTAGAACTGTCATTTGATAGTTGGACTCGCATCTCATATAATTTAGTCATCGTCTGCTCTGCTTGTTCTACCGCCCCCATTTATGTTTTCGTATTTATTAATTTTATTTTAAACGCTTATCTAGTGGACAATCCATAATGCATTCTACTTTTAAGCGACGTAAGCATACAACCAGTTACATTATGATTTTGGAAAACGACAAGAGAAGGGATCTGCCTGCTTAGTGTTGAAAAGTTTGATATCAGATCTAGAGGCTGTGGGGAAGAACATATGTACGGAAAATCTGGTGAACCTAATAAACTTTGTTTAACAATATATAACTTGGGATCGAATTTGTACCAATTACTTTACCTTTTTTTTTTTTTGTAACAGTTTAACGTCCCTTTTTAACAACGTGGTCTTTAGAGACGGGAAAGGATGGGGGCAAGGAATGGGAAGGAATTCGGCCATGGCCTTTTTGAAGGAAGCATCCGGGCATTCACCTGGAGTGATTTGGGGAAACCATGGAAAACCCAAATCTGGATGCCCGGACGGGGATTCGAACCGCCGTCCTCCCGAATGCGATGCCAGAACGCTATCCGTTACACCACCACGCTCGGTAAATTACTTTACCCAGGAATTAATCCAGTAATCAATGCAGTGGGAATTACACCAGCTCTCCTCATCCGAAGAAGGTCAGGGTTGTTATTTGTGCACGGAAAGTGATAATGTCTGGGTATCTTTTCCTAAGTATTCATGGTATAATTCTTCTATATATCCTGAAAAATGGTTTATACATTACGGGAGCGTGTTATAATAACTACTAGTATTTCGCTGTTATGGTTGCTATTTGTGAGTGTTGGTTCAGTAATCACTGCAACCTTATCCCTTTTCATCACCCGGATCTGTAACCTTTAGAGTTCCAGCTATATCAAAATGTTAAAAAAAATATTGTCTGGCACCTATTTAAAGTCAAATGATGACGCCATGTTAGTTGTAAAATCAGTTTTTGATGCGCTTGAGAAATCCTTTTATACGGATGGAATAATATCATTGCAACGTCGGTTAAGAACTGGTATGGAGCTTTGTTGAAAAACGTAACACACCATTTCATTTAATAAACGTGTTTCATTATCAGTAAACGAACGTATCGGATGACTCTCTTATGGGGGCCTAAAGTTTTGTAAAGTAGTAAATTGTGTGAGAGTTATTTAAACGAATTTGTGTAAAGTATTAAATTCTATGAGAGCTATTTAAATGAACCAGTTTACAGTAAATGGGGGGTTGGCTGAAACTGAACCAGACCTAGAAGTGGCTGTGGTTAAATTGAATCAGTGGGCTATTGAGCGCGATGTGGAGTCTTTGAGAGCTGTAGACCTGGTGGGGTGCGGTTGGAACAATACCTGTGCGATGAGCTGACCGGCCGGCGAGCGACAGCCAATTGACCACAAGCGACTGCTGATTGTGATAATTGCCTCGTCAGCTGGACTGAGCCGCCTGATTCATCCAAATTTAATGAATCGCACCCAATTCGGTGGCCGCTATCTGCCGGCTGCAGTATCGGGTAGGACAGGCATTATCTCCTCCCCGAACTAGTATATCAACGACTAGTGTGCACCAATCTGTATTTTATGATGTGGATGAATTTAATAGTATCTATAAAGAACTAAAATTGGAATGCTCGTACAAAATTTGTATTTACAAACCAAACTTACAGCGTCAGTAAGAAGCGGCCTTCAAAACCTGGTCCATCAACCTTACGGGCGAATTTCAGTAACTCACTTCTGGCAGCTGAAAACCCAAAATATTTCAAACTTCAAAATCCAGTTTGTTAGCATTTTGAGATCAAAATTATTCATGATGACGAAATAAAATTTGTATCTAATATCCCACAAAAAGAATTCTTCTAAAAGTAGGGCAACTGTCGTGGTTGGTAAAGACATGAGATCTTATTCTGAACCAGGTCTACATTTTACAGTGTATATTCACTTTCTGAAACAGAATGGTATCTCTCGGTGTTATAGATCGATGATGTAAAATTAAAACAATACTGAATTAAAAATTTATAGTATTTTCCCTGATTATGGCAAGTCCACTCTTGCTCACGAAAAAATTATTTGTATTAATAGAAGCATTTTGTTAAAAGAAAATGAATAGTAATTAAGATTTAAATAGCATATCAAGCCAAGGTTTAAACAATGATAAAACTATTTTACAAGTTTCATACTTACGTTTTTCTTTGTTGATATTTTTCAAATGGTGTTTAATGTTTCTTTACAGCAGGACGAAATATCCCTTTCGACAATACGGATTTTACATCAGATGAATTAGGATATGTGAAAACTGCGACCAGTGAAATTTGCGGCCAACCTAAAATCTGCGAAATCTGCGGCCAATACCTCTTCTCTTTGTGTCATGCCGCGCTGTCCTAATCACTCTAAACGCCCCTTTAGACGACCCGACCTGGTCTCACTAAATGGCCTGGAAGTTTTTACGTGAACAAATCATTTTACATTACACTCCCGAAACAGCCACGTTAATTTCTATTTTTTTTTTTTTTTTTTTTTTAAATGGACACGCAAATGTTTCACAGGTTAAAGTATTCTTTCTTAGACTTTTTTCGCACTCGTTACTGAAATCTGAATTTTTTGCTGATCTGCAACACTGTTCGGAAAATCCAGTGCGGTACTAACTAGATCGGAGTGGCCGAGGTCGTCTAGAGGCGGCCATACACGATCGCTCCATCCGTCCAAATGGAGCGATGTCACTCCATTATCGTGTCGTCTGTGGGGAAATCTGATGTGGATGACGTTAACCCACAACTGCTGATGGTAGAATATTTTTCCCTACACTAGTTTCTTATCTACTTAACGTCTCTCTAACAGCGAGGTCTTTATAGACGGGAAAGGATGGGGGTGCAAGGAATGGGAAGGAATTCGGACATGGCCTTTTGAAGGAAGCATCCCGGAATTTGCTTGGAGTGATTCGGGAAACCATGGAAAACCCAAATCTTGATGCCCGGACGGGGATTCGAACCACCGTCCTCCCGAATGGGAGGCCTCCTGCACTAGTAATGTGAGGCAAAGGGAGATTTTGCATGAAATCTACTACGATTCTGTAAGTATCTGCCTCGTTATTACAATTCTTTTCTACGTCTTTTAAGCAAGAATAAAACTTGTATTTTAATAACAGTTATAAACTATAAAACATCTGTAGTGTCAACCTGCTGTTTAGAAACATTGGCTACAAACGTAGCAATCCGCTCAGAGCACCGGCGGGGCGGCTTTTAACAATACAACCCGCTTGATCCTATTCTATAATAAACATACCGCTACAGCATTGTTGAGAATTCTGGCCGCAGATTTCACTGGCCACAAATTTCACTGGCCACAGAATTGTCACTGGGGCGCAGTTTTCGCGACACCGATGAATTATTCCTACAATAGACTTACTTATCGCATTTTATCATGTAAATTTTCTTCCATTGAGTTTCGTGATTTCAGTTGTTTTTTTTTTTGGGGGGGGGGCGGTGAAACAAACACATCATAGATAATTGTGTTTTTTATGTTACAGCTATCCGTCCTCTTAGAAATATTATATGAGAGCTTTAATCATAAGATGTTTTCACTACAGTAAAATCTTTAGCTCCTACCGATGATGAGAATGACTAGAACTGCTGTAAAATAATTATGTTGCAATGCAAAAACGTAATGAAAAAACCTTTTAGTTTGAATCACACGTATATTCATTATTACTGAAATATTGTTTAATTAACTGATATCTGAATACGATATATTGCACGTTTTGGCCCTAATTTTCTGGAATATGTTTCTGTTAAAAATTATCATCCTGGAAAGCGTACCATCGAATACGGTAAAAAGTCTGTTTTTAATAAATATAAACTATTATTCGACATTAGATACACCAAACTGGCGTCTATACCTATTACTCGAAAGACTGTGGGATAATGTGGATGTTATAATTGCAAAGCTTTTTCCCATCCAAAAACAGATAAGCATCTCATAATCTTCTCATTGTATTCATCTGTGAAAGGACTTTCATTTCCTTTATATCCGTTCTTCGTTTGCGACGAATCTAAAGTATAAGAGAAAATCAAACTAGTGCAACTTTCCATACAGTTTACATAAACTTTAAATACGGTTTGATTTAAGCTAGGTAAATAATTTTGACAGGTTTTAGTGTTTCGTGATAATAATTTCTCTTTCTTTCAATGAAATTGTAGTTTTCAGTAATGAGGGCTAATTTACTTTATTATAGAACCGATGACTTATTGTTGTTGGTACCAATGTGCTTAACACTTACAAATACAATCCAGACAAACGTAATACTTATTATTACTTATGTATTTATAATCTTCAACCATTATTGATTCTCATCTTAGACAAACTATTACTTACTTTATTTGAATATTTTTTGTATCTGATTTTCTCTCTCCAACAGCAATCTCATATCAAGTTTCTATAATTTATGATTATTTTTATGTGGCTGGTTTCAGAAATTATTTCCGGTAAGAAACACCAAAATTAGTTACAGCGAAATAATAAGAAATTATGAGGAAAAACAATTTTTACACTATTTGCTATATAAGGAATTCAGTATCCGTTTTAATAAAAAACATTTTGCCTGAAGACTGGACGTGAACTTAATTACTTGGCAACCTTCGGCTGGCGATGACGTAAGAAGCGTGAGCTACAGTGGTTGCCACTACAGCGCTACAAGACTAACCAAGAAATTTCAAATAAATAACTGCATCTTATTATATTTGTACTTAAAAGGAAGTGTAACTGCAATGCAAACTAAAAGGGAATTTATGTTGAAGAAGTACCTGAACACAAATACGAATGGCAATGATAAAAAAAATTACAATGCGAATCAGAAATGCGAAGTCTGTTTAAATTTACATGTCACAATTTGTTTACGACGATTAAATACATTAATTCATATAAGGAGAAGAGCATCTGGTGTTTACGATCTATTCTCTGTACTAATTACTAGAACCAGGACTTAGCATAACCTAAGAATTTTTTCGTAAAAGATAAGAATGGTGAGAGTTTATCAAAAATCTAGAGAAAGTTTACATGAAACGTAGGAAATCGCGAAATAAATAAAACAAATAAACAATGGTTATTGGTTTTTGATATTCATTGTTATTCACAACAATAAAAATTGCAAGTAGGCCAGAGATAAACAAAAAGCCTGCTTTAATCACTGTGTTCTGTCTACCTGCCATTGCATGTAGTAGAAGAACTGGCGAAAAATAAAGGGGAGAGTAGGATTTTACTATGTAGAAAGGAAATTTTTTATCAGAAATTATGAGATGGTTATTGGAAAAATTTTTTTTTTAAATAGCCACGCACGCTGCCTCTGCTATGGGGTTTACTCTAGTTCTATCAATACTCTTCCTTCTGTTATTAGTAGATGCATTATCAACAATGAAAAATGTTCTTATTTCACAAAAAAACAGGGACTTACTTAATTTTGGTACATATTTTCAACGCTCAGCAGTTTTTCAGATAATTTGTTCTTGACACTCTTTTTAGTCTGGAGCGCCACCAAACAGTCCGGACCCCGCACCTAGTGATTTTCACGTTTTCGATGATCCTGACAGGACAGCGATTCACGTTCAACGATGAAGCCAAGACACCAGTCCGACGAAAGTCCAAAGTCAGCCGGACGAATTCTCAAATTTTGTGTTTCAATGGGACAAATATCTGAACCAGTGTGTCGACTATGTGGAAAAATAGGGCAAGGTATGTAGAATAGTATTTATATTTGTAATTATCCGTATATACCTTATTTCTGCTAATAAAAAATAGGGGCAAAGTGATTCTGATTCACCCTCGTGTAACCTATATATGAAAGCACAGGTTGCAAACTTTTTCTTGTTTCCTAGAATAGGTGGAATAACCAGTTAGCTGAAAATACTGCGGAGCTTTTACGGAATATAGCCGTAATAACAAACTTATTATTCGTTCAAAAAATAAAGATTCGTTGCAAAATATACAACTGTCATAAAACTGTAAGGAAACCAGAAAATAGGAAATCGTACCACAGTATTGGTGTTAAAACTGTTCCTGTTTATCCTTTAAAAACAAAAAGGCGGTCTGCGTTCCTTTGGACTCGCTCTCTACCTAGGGCTGCACTTGACCCAGACCGAGGCTGTCGCCGTGTGAGGTATGTAGCCCGCAGTGCACACTCCCCGCCATAACTCTGGCGACCACAGCGCCAATCCCTGCAGAAAACCGCGGCGTAATTACAGCCGGCCCGGCCCGGCCCGGCCGGACTGAATATTCTATGGCGCCCCGGGCCAGCCGAGTCCATGTATACTATCCGTAAGTGGCTTCTGAATGCCGGAGCGAGGTAGTACATGATGAATAAAGCTACCGTCTGAGCACGGGCTAATATATTGCCTCCCGCTCCAAGACTAACCAAATGGAAATTCTGTGCCGGATAAGAGAGGTATAATATACAGAAATTTTAGTACAAGGATCCACAAAGTGACTGGAAATAGGCCTAGAGTACGTTGGTAAATAATACACGGTACATAATTTACAAAATTGCACATATAAATTCTAAATGAACTAATATTAAAATAAAATCGTATGCTGTAGGAGGAGTAAGTGAATTCGATTACTTAGAGAGTAGAATTACATTTTATTGTAGAAGTAGGAATGATATTAAAGGCAGTATAGTACTAGCTAAAAGAGCCTTCTCGAAAATGACAATCTTCTGGTTTCATATACTGATCTAGAACTCAGAAATAACTTTTTAATATTTTACGTGTTAAACACAGCACTTAATGGTAGCGAAGTGTGGACTCTATGAACACCAGAAAAATGGAAAATTGAAGCATTTGAAATGTGGTGCTATAAAATGATGCTGAAAATTAAGTGGACTAAGAAAGTACGATATGAACATGTTTTAGAAATGATGGGTGAGGAAAGAAACTTGTGGAAGGGTTTTAAGAAAGAAAAGACACATCTTAACATAATGTAATGCGGGATTGGTTAATTTTTTTCTTGGAGGAAAATGACGAAGACAAGAATTCTGAGGAAGTTATTTGAATATGTGGAGCAGATAAGCGAAGAAGTATATTGCATCAGACCAGTGGAGAAAATGAAGACACTAGAGAAAAAGGTTAATATTAAGCTATTGTACCATTTCCGTCGTTATGAGCACCAGTGGTATGTTGAATTTACTGCCTTGTGTGTTTTTTTTATTTTTACTTTTTTTTATTATTATTTTTTTCTAAGTTTTTGGAACGTTACGTTAGAAAACAGTTGGAGAGTGCAGAATTCTCTTTTCGTGATTCATGAACTCTCCCAATGTCAGCCCCCACCCCCCCCCCCCAAAAGGAAAAACTCTCTTAATGCAACGTTCATAAAATATTTGGTACAAGGCGGCTTTTGCGCAGCTAAAGTGCATGAGTAGGAGCGTTAGTATTATATTAGTATTAATAATAAAAAAAACACTAATAAAAATACGACGAAATCATTCTTCAGTCACCTTCTAGTTTATATTCTTGTTCATCGCGTCATTTTCGTTTGCTTTTCCATATTATATAGGCCTACAAGAAGAAGTCACTAAGACACTCTCACCACACATGAATCTCTGGTTTGAATCCCAGTAATGAGTAATTTTACTTAATTTGAGTCCTGGAAAATGACACGTTAAAATTAGTGACAAATTTTGATTTTTCAACATTAGTAAACCAGAAAAGACTGCACCAGATTTCAACCTTTGAGATTTCCAACACGAACAACGCACTGTACGTGGGTAACAGACATCTACAGTCAGATACGTCATAGGTGTGATCTTGATCCTAGATTATCTTCTTCTATCAGAAAGTTTCCACTGAGACATCAGCTCAGATAAACATAATCTTTATATATAAAGATGAATGTATGTTTGTTTGTTTGTTTGTTTGTTGGTTTGTTTGTTCTTCATACAAATCCACAGTTTTCATCCGATCTCGATGAAACTTTGCACACTTATCCTTTGAAACAAGGAGAAAAATACTGTCTACATTTGGTTGAAAAATTATCTGTATAAATAACACATGTTGTCCTCATAACTTCGAAATACGGCGATAGACAGACACGTTGGATGTGGACGTCTCCAGACCGTGTTTCCGTGTAGTGAACTGGCAGCTCAGTGGCTAAAGAGCTTGCTTACGAACGTCGTGGTCTCCGGTTCAAATCTCCGTTGAGGCTTAGTTTTTTAAAAATTGTTTTTCATCGTAAGAGTCAGGCCTGGGCCGTAGGTTATTCGGATTGAATGTTAAACTGTAGATATTATAAAGTTAGGGGTGCAATGCGAGGCAAATCGTAGGTAGTCTTGCAATTTTGTAGGTGTACACTTTTTTACGTTATAATGATCCCTCAGGTGTTGTTCGCAGTTAGTGTGTGAGTGAGAACCACAGTAATACTAATATAAATACGGAAGTAAGTCTCTGTCTTTTTGTTAACTTTTGACGACTAAATGGTTATATCGTTGTGATGGAATTTTGTAAGGAAAGCTGTATGAAGGGCACAGGATATTTTTTCCAGTATGATTAACAGTTGCAGTCACGAAATTTTGAGATCTTATCGAATAGTGACAGAAATATGTTGGAAATTGATTCTCTTCAAGAGGCAGGTTAGACGGTAGAATGATATAGTGATAGCTTCCCTGTCATATTATGCCTACTTGATATTGTTTGGGACCAATCTTTCGTTACCTACAACTTTCTATATTTAATTCTGGCAAAAAAATTCTTAATCCACGCGTACGAAGTCGCGGGTACGAGGCTAGTAATTAGATAAGAATCAGGGTGTTACAGTTTGTATTGGACACCGGTAAAAATGTATTTATTTATAACTGGAGCAATATATTGTATTGGGAAACATAATCCTCGTCAACCGTGGTAAAAAAAAAAAAAAAAAAAAAAAAGCGCCATTATTTCAGTAAGCCTGAAGTAATAGACCCAGGAAACCCAAGTTCATCTTCCCTGGTGTTGCCATAGTGGTAAACATTTCTGATGCTAACCGACATGGGCAAGACGGTCCATTAAACAAAGAATGTGTTAATCCATGACATAATCTATCAGTAATCGTTCATTAGTTATTAACGTGACGCATTCACAGATAAGAATCCCGTAATTTATTTTGACCTCCGCATCATCTACTAGAGAGAGGGAAAACTACTTTACAAATCTATTATTTGTATAAATTTTAGCGTATCGCCCAAAGATATTCGAATATTTCAGCAGAGAAAATGAAGAGCTAGGTATGTTGTGAGACTGTGTGGTGGCGACAAGTGGATGTATCATCTGACGGGCTGCCCGGGGCGCAGATAGACTCCATTTGTCCGTTGTCGGCAGGGTGTCGCTAGCGGAATGGCCCTCCATTCTCGGCCTTAACGGCCGCGCTGTTTATATCGCTGGCACATTTCTCTTGGTTATCGCTGCTCCTGTGTCTCCGAGTACGACCAGGCGCCCGACGTGTCCACTCTGTAATTTATCGACTGCCAGAAATTATTACTCCGTAGATACAAGCGCTTCCAGCGGGAGTGTCATAGTGTCTTATGTTACTGGCATCACTCTTCTGGGATAGTATTGATGTGTTGTGGGTATTTTGGGGAAAACAATGTATACAGCATCACGAAATGTAGACCAAAAATTATTTTCCCAGAGTTAGAATTTATTTGAGGAATAATTAAGAAGTGTAAATATTGTTGAGGAACAAACTGGTTTAAAAATTTTAAACACTCATTCATACTACACACTCATGCACACTTACATCTCTCTCTTTTATGGCCTTCCGTTCATGAAGGGTTAGAATCCTCGTCCGGATATCCAGGTTTGGGCTTTCCATGACTTCCCAAAATCAATCCAAGCGAATACCGTAAAGCTTACTTCAAAAGATCATGGTCAAAATTACTTCCCGATGCTAGTTCCCCAGTCCTTTCCCGCCTAAATGACCTCGCCGTTGACGGGGCGTAAATTCATAAGCAAAAAAAAAAAAAAGACACACACACATATCCAAAGTTTGTGATTTCCATAAAGAATTTACATACGTATTTTCGTGTACTGATTTTGGTTTCGCGTTCTCAGTTAATGTTGATTGATCTGCATAACAGTCCTAACTGAGCAACAGAAGGCGATATGTTCATCCAATTCTCCTTCGAAAATCCACCTGAACCGTGTAGAATACTTGTTGTAGTATGATAGTGGGTTGTCACCATCCCGAAGTGCAAGAATCTAAAACTACAGGCTTTGATTTACGGTAGAGATCGTGATTCTTTCTTTTTTTTTTAACTGAATTTACAAGTATCGGCAGACGAGCATAGGACATGAAAGGAAAATACTGATAATCTTATAAACAGAACAAAACGGTATGCCTGCCTGTCTGCAATAGGAATTCCATGACAACAGTTAGCCATCACAAATATTTGGAATAAATATGCGACTTGCAAAGAGATTTCTTGAAAAAAAAAAAAGAAAAAACAAAAAAGAAAGATTCTAACTACAATGGTATCGAATTATCACTGCACTGGAATTAGTTAAATTAATTTAAGTGTATAAACCTGATATTATCATAACTATTTACTATGAATTTAAAAAAATAGTTACTACATAAAATTCAGACACATAACTAAGCGTAATTTATATAATTTGGAAAAAGGCAACTACAGATTATGTTAGTACAAGGGTGTGAGTTTTCTATAGTCTAATATTTATTTTAATAATTTTAATCTGTTTGAGAACAGTAACAATTATTAGTACAGAAATCGTATCAATTTACTGGCGATGGAGCTTATATTACGTAAATTTCTTGATTTACCGTTATCATGAGCCCATATTCGTGTGATTTTCGTTCTTTAGAATACCTTACTCCTTTTCTATGCCTCAACACTAGATTGCTTTGTTATAGCCGGTGCTGCGCCGCCGTCTACGTATTCACTACTCCGCACCCTTTGTATTTCAGGCTGAGTTAGCCTCGGTGTCGTACTGGGTCTTCGGCTTCGTAGAAAAATCTTAGAATTTGTCGATGAATTAATCCTTGCTAACAGTACAGAGAGAAGATTAACACTTCGCAGAAGGAGCTATTGAATAATAAATAACAGCTGCCAATTAGCATAAAATTACCTTTGTATGCAAAAAACATACGAATTTTTCTCCTCCTGCACAAATTCATCATATCGGTATGGCGGAAATTTAGATGTCAACAAACTCATTTAATAAATGCTTAGTAGCATTCTATTGGGATGTATTGTTGATGGAATACTTAATGACCTACTAGACTGATAGTTTGGTTTAACTGGGTATTAACATAGCAATAGAATCAATAAGTATTCAATAGTATTTTATCGTGAGAGAAAACCCAAGACGACTATGCTTTGCTACAAGCCAATGTCATGAAAATGGTCGCGTGGTGAAATAGACTGGCCGTTGGAGGTAAAACACTAAAAAATGTCAAGTCATGCATCTAAGTAAAAAGGTGACACCATATTCGATATGAGTATGGCACTTAGAACGGTTGATTCCGCTAAATACCTAGGGGTAACAATTTGTAATAACTTGTTGTGAAATAATCATAATGAGAAGGAAATTAGGAAAGCAAATCGTATGCTCCGATGTCTAGGTCGTAATTTAAAACAGTGCACACCGGAAGTTAAATCGATTGTATATAAGTTACTAGTGTGTCCTCACTTAGAATATTGTTGTTCTGTATGGGGTCCCTATCAAAAGGGGTTAACGGAGGCTTTGGAGAAAGTCCAAAGAAGAGCCGTCCGATTCGTTACAGGTATATATAGTTGGAGAGAAAGCGTAAGTTCGATGTTGAAGGAGTTGGGTTACGAAGACCTGGAACACCGAAGGCGTTGCTCTCCACAGAAGCTAATTGAAAAATTCACGACTGACTTGTTTCGGAACAATAGCAACATTCATATTTAGGAATGACCGAGAAAATGAGATAAGAGAAATCAGGGCCACAATCGATTCATTTCTATACTCATTTTTTCCGCGAGCGATTAGAGAATGGAATAGGAAGGATTTATCTAGCCAGAAAACCGATATAGGTATGTCTCGATAAACCGCTCCACCCATCCTGATCTGGGTTTTCCGTGGTTTTGCCAGATTGTTTCAGGCGAATGCCGGTTTGGTTCCTCAAAATATCCCATAGGCGCTTCCTGCCAAATCCCGTATATCCCTTCTTATGTAAAAAAGATTACTCATTAGGATAACTGCAATGCAGCCCCCGCCATCCACTTTTAGAAGATCGCGGGATAATAATAATAGCAGTGAAACTGGAGACTTTTAACTGTAGTTAACAAATCATTATTTCCGTGATAAGCATGTGGATTAGTAAAATATTCACAAAGAATTCCAATTACGGTTTTACGGCATATTGATAAGTAGAAGTTACAACAGAGAGTACATAAATATCCAGATTGCAATGAAGTTTTGAGTGGTCGTTCTATACCATTGAAAAATGGTTCCCAACACTTTAAATTTTCATATTTTTTGGAATAAATCAGTTTCTTGGTAATTACTGTGGAGATCTTTCAGTAATTACCACACCGACGGAGAATTAGACAACAAGTAATATGCAGTTATTATAATTATTATTACTCCGCGATTCACTAAAAGTGTGTGGCGGAGGGTGCATTGCACCTATCGAAAAGGGTTATGATTTGGAAGGGTTATAAGAGATATGGCAGGAGGCGCCCATGGGCTATTGTGAGGAACCATCCCCGCATTCGCGTGGAGTGATCTGGGAAAACCATGGAAAACCCAGATCAGGATGGCCGGAGTGATTTATTGAGAGCTACCTACTCCTACTCCTACCTACCTACCTACTCCTTTCTATTCCATTCCCTAATCGCTCGTGGGAAAAAATGAGTACAGAAATGGATCGGTTCTGTCCCTGATTTCTTTGATCTTATTTTCAAGGTCATTTCGAGATATGAATGTTGCTGGTAGCAATATTTGCAGACTGTTATACCGAAATACATCTGTCGTGAATTTTTCAATTAGCTTCCGTCGAGAGCAACGCCTTCGGTGTTCCAGGTCTTCCCAACCTAACTCCTTCAACATCGCACTTACGCTTTCCCTCCAACTGTATATACCTGCCACGAATCGGGCGGCTCTTCTTTGGACCTTCTCTAAAGCCTCCATTAACCCCTTTTGATGGGGACCCCATACAGAACAACAATACTCTAAGTGAGGACGTACTAGTGACTTGTATACAATCGATTTAACTTCCTGAGTGCATTGATTTAAATTACGACCTAGAAATCGGAGCATACGATTTGCTTTTCCCATTACATTCAAGATATGCTCATTCCACGACAAATTATTACGAATTGTTACCCCTAGGTATTTAGCGGAATCTACCGTTCTAAGGACAGTGCCATTAATCGTATATTCATAGTTAAATGGTGTCACCTTTTTACTTACACGCATGACTTGGCACTTTTTAGCGTTTAACTCCAACTGCCAATCTTTACACCACGCAATTATTTTCATAATATCGTCTTGTAACAAAGCGCAGTCGTCCTGGTTTTGATTTCACGATAAATTATAGCATCATCGGCAAATAATCTTTTCATCCCCCCTATTATGTCGCATAGATCATTGATGTATATGAGAAACAATAGTGGCCCTAACACGCTTCCCTGGGGAACTCCAGACCCCACTTCAGTAAATGATGAACGCTCACCGTCGAGAACTACACACTGTGTTCTGCCCTTCAGAAAGTCTGCAACCCAGTCGCATATTTGTCTAGAAATGCCGTAACCGCGAAGTTTCCTAAGTAACCTAGTGTGAGGCACAGTGTCGAAATCTTTTTTAAAGTCTAATAGAACCAAATCAACCTGGGATTGCTTATTTATAATTCGGCACAAGTCGTGAATTAGAAGTGCAAGTTGTGTTTCGCAGCATCGGCCTTTTCTGAATCCATGTTGATTTGGATTTAAAAGCTCACCTTCATCCAAGAACCGCATGACATTTGAATAGATGATATGTTCTAAAATCCTGCAAAATATTGAAGTTAACGAGATCGGCCTATAATTCTGAGGATCATTAACATTCCCATTTTTAAACACTGGAGTTACGATTAACGGAAAAATAATGGTGTTCGAGAAATTTGAGATTTTTGTCTTGATTGCTGCCTACACCTATATATATTTATTTTTAATTTGTTTAAAATTGCCATGAATTGTGTTTAAAAATCTAAATTTCAGCTAAAATAGCAATTTTAGAATAATTTTTAGAGTTTTGAAATACTGAATAAATGAAATTCACATTGTGTGTCAGAGATAAAAGCAAGTAAAACTTGCTTTTTTGAACCGAAATGATGTTAGTAATAACATTAACAGTGAAAAAGTACATGCAGCGCCATACCTGTATTTATTTGTTATTTTTACTGCTTTAAATTACCCAGCTGGTAATGCTTTTATGATAATTACCATCCATCGCAATATGTATATGTAATATGACTGTCGTAAAATGAATTAGTATTTTTTTTTTTTGTGAGTGAAATATATTCAGAACTATAAATGCCTATAAATTTCTCGAAAAATAATGCTTCAGCTGGAACTAACATTATATAACTGTCCATAACAGTTTTAGCCACAAAAAATCATTAAAAATTCTATGGAATCGACACTAATATCCGGATCATTATGCACATAAGATAATTTTCTAATAGTATTATTGTCCGAACCAGATAATATATATACATATTTTTTAAAAAAGTGGGCTGGTGGCTCATTGGTTAAGGCGTTTGACTGGAGATCTATAGATCCCCGTTTCGAATCCCTGTCTCGGCGGGGCTTTTCATAAGCCCTTATCGCAACTTTCACCTCTTACTGAGTGTTGTGAATTATTCCAGAACGCTTCCGTGGTTCGAATTCCAAGTTAAACTGCAGGTCCCTCTAGGGCTAACAATCCTAGTTGTAAGACTAATGTGTACACATCAACAGCAATTCAAGCCAAACGTGGTCCGAGTGGCACCGAACAATAATACATACACAGTTACACACATATGTATTTAGATTGTTTCGTTTTTCAAGTTTCTGTACAGGAACCTTCTTTTTTCATTCTTGTTGATCTTACTACGCTCGACTGTTTTTGTAGTTGCTGTTGTTGTTGTTATTTGGGTTTTAGGGCGCGTCGATGACGGGGTCATTAGTGCCCTAACAAAAACCAGGCGTGACAACGTGGCAAAATTGCCGTCTGTATGGCCGACTGTAAAGGGGTCGGCCACAGAGACAGCACAATAAAATACTAACATACTAACTAAAATACCGTCTGCGTGGCCGACTGTAAAGAGATCGGCCACACAGACGGCAACATAAGATATAAAACTGAGACTAGGCAATAAAATATAAAAATACATACATTAACTGGTTGGCTGTAAAAGGGCCAACCAGTTTAAAAAACAAGTTAGCTGGCTGGCTGTAAAAGGGCCAGCCATATGAGCAGTATCACAATTTTAAAACAGTACTTGGATTGGTGGTTGTAAATGGCCACCAATTAAATCTAAAACCTACGCCGATCTGCCCAAAATTTTTCGGACAATACCGACCAAGCAACAAAACTTTAAAACCTTAGCCACGTTGACACCGTCATCGTTTAAAATAAGGGACAGATCGTTGGCTAAGCCAACGTCTGCCCTTAAATCTAAAAACAGTACACATTCGGTTAAAATGTGGTGTACCGTCAAAGGTACGCCACAAGCATCACATTCCAGTGGGTCCTCCCGGCGGAGAAGAAAGCTGTGCGTGAGAGGACAGTGCCCTATACGGAGGCGAGTAAGGAGAACCTCATCCCTCCTCGCCCGCTGGAAGGAGCTGCCCGACGGCTGAACGGTCGGCTTGACCTGCCGGAGCTTATTATGCTCGACTTCCAGCCACTGCCTCTGCCAAATAACAAAGATAAATCTCTTCACCGCCGAGGCAAGGCCTGACTTTGGGACCGCTGCAAAGTCGATTCGGACCTTGTCACAGGCTAACTTGGCAGCTTCATCAGATGCCTCGTTCCCCAAGATTCCCACATGGCCCGGTACCCAACTGTTTTTGTATTTAAATCCAATTTGTTTTTCCGAAAATAAGGTGATTTGCAACATACTGCAATGCAAATAATTTCTGAATGGCCCAGCACAGGTGTGCGAGATTAAAATCGTTGAGCTACATATTTCATATTGCCAACACCAACCCCCTCACCCCACCCGTCACCCCTCTCATCCCCCTCCCCCCTCCTCCACCTCCTCCCGGGTACTGAGAAAAACCTAATAAACAAATACGATCATGCAACTAACCACTGTCCGAGATGTGAAGGACTATTGGAGGATGTATGCTCCCACAAACATCCTCCCGCAACACTCGCTGTGGACGAGGCAACAAACAAATGAATTGTCAGCGATCCGCTAATTGCAACGGCCAGCAATCCGTTGTGGGGAACGGGATCCGCGTCGGTCATTAAGGTGAACAGCGGCCATCACTCTGCCGGCGACTGCCCCCGATAAACTCTAATTTTTCACTTTGTTTCCTGCTAATTGTTAACAATTAACTTAACAGCGGAGAGGTGCATTAGAACCGGCGGCCAAATTGAATGATCTGCGCCATGTTGTACATCTCTGCCGTGATTAACATCTCCTCTTTTCGCGCACACAACTGTTTTGTTCTTTGGTGCAGTCGCATCCGACGCGGTGGCCGCATGCGAAATAACGAAGAATTATCGAGTTAATAAAAGGGCTGTTCTCTCATTTCCAATATTTGCCGGGAGCTCTGCGTAACGTTGGAAATATTATCACAGCGATGTTTATTGGTGCAGTGGTAGAATATTTTGAGCATCGTGTCGGTTTACGAAACAAACGACTCTAATGAATTTACATGAATCTCAAAGTAACATACAATGGGTGTTTAAAAAAACTGGTCTGTGTGTATTTTAACACCAGCAATTGTGTATCAATATAACAGCGAATCGATATACCACACAGACGTTCTTTAAAGGTAGGGGAGGTAGACGACTTTAAACTGAATTTATTATTTACTAAGGAATTAGCCTAAAACGAGAAATGTAGGGGAGACCCGGGAAAAGTTGCCATTGTGGGCAAAGTGTGAATTGTAGGCAAAGCGGCCGTGGAGTTTGTCGGTGCCATCAAGCAGAAAAATTATAATTCGCCCCAATCAAAGCCTTTAGTTTTTCTAGGAAGTCCTATCCGATTAATGTGTCAACTCTCAAAGTTATTGTAATGTTTGTGTTTTTTATCACCCTGATGTATACTAAGTACTCAGTTTACGAATTTATTACTTACTAGTGTAAGCCGGTGACCGTTTTTAGCGTATCGTCACGGGTCTAGATTAGTTCCAGTTTTTAGGATGAAAGATTATGAAGGATGATCTGATTTGACCAAATATATACTTGACCTGCGTTTCAGGATGAATAAAATCTCTTGCGTCTGAAGAACTCAGAAGCATTAATAGTGGTAGGTACTAAACACGAACAGGGACGATAGCGCAATCGTATAATTGTTTAAAGGTCATTAGACTCGAACTTGCTTAAATACAAACGTGACTTGGATTTAATCCATAAAGTTCACTCGAAAAATTAAAAAAAAAAATTAAAAAAATCCTGTTTGTTTCGAAAGAATCACGTAGTTTATTATTGAGACTGGGAAACACTCTTAATGTAAACATTGGTCACAGTATCTGTGACGGCCAGAGAACTTAATACACATTCCATATTATGAAACAGTTGAACAACTCCGCATAAATAAGTTGCCAGAATAGTCGATTCGCTGACACATTTGGTCTGATGTCCACTTAAAATTACCTAATAACTCACATACAGCGAACATGAATAAAGACCAATAACGAAAGTGGTCAGTAAAATGCGTAAAAAGCAAATAAACCGTGATGCGTTAATTTTGGTCAAGCAACAATATTAGTGAAAGTTATAATTAAACTGAAATTCATCCTAAGCCGAAATGACAATTGGCATTCGTCGTTACAGCAGAGAGTATGAGTAATTTATTAAAAAGTTTTTAAGTTGCTTAGTTAGTTACATGTTACTAAAAAGCAGATCCACGTTTTTTTTTTCAGCCGCAAAATTTATTAAATTTTTTTAAACTATGAAACACTATGAAAAGTAAACTTAATGAATGTACTATGCCAATTAATTTGGTAGCAGTTTCTTAGTGATTAAATTGTAGACATAACCACGAATTCCTTCTAATGTTATCTCTGATCGCTGTTTTGTGAGCGAAGGCTATCGAGGTGATTGGGTGACCTTACGACATTATGTAGCAGAGATAAATCAGGTTGGTTACAACATCTGAGTGAAACTGTTTTGCAAGTGTAGTAATTCGGCTACAAATTCCCGATCTGGCGATCACACTGTTTCGTCACATTGTTAAATTAGAACAATGTTTGCGTAATGGCAGAGTGGCCAAGCAACTGATGGCGGTGGCCAATTTGCCCATTAAGCAGATGCTCTGCTTGTTGCTTTAGGATTATAAACGTATAAGATATGAAAACTCTATACGAAAGCTTTATTACCATTTGAACCTGAATTGTCTACATTAATAATGATTGAAAAAATCAATTAAATGTTTCCATATATTACAATGTTGTTATGGTGGCGGTATTCCAACGACAGAAAACCTTTTTTCCGTGAGCCCAACAGCCATTGTTCCAGTGCCTCTTATAATAATAGTAAAAAACGCCAAATCAACGGCCGAAAAAGTAGGTATTGATAGTAAGTACATATAAAAATAAACTTGAAGCCGCAAAAACTAACAAAAGAAGAAGGAAAAACAATGCTAGAGAAAAAAATAGCAAGTTCAGTAAAATCTAACCCAAGAAAATAATAAAAAAAGATACACGTTAGCAATACTGCAACGAAAGGTTTTCACCGTCAGTATCACAAGAACGATGGATCCAGTGGTGTTACTTCTTGGATCATGAAATCTGTGATGGAGTTGAAGAAAACTTTTCTTTCGTTTGTGGAAATTGCAGTCAATGTTAATTTAGTTTCTATGTGCTGTAAGTTATGTAAACTTTCTTTGAAAATATAATACACTATTTTGCAAATTTAGAACGTTTTTAATCCGTAATTTCTGATTTTGATGCTAAGTGGGTACTTTTTGAAAAATTAATTAGTTTAGTACTAAATCTAATGCAAAAGTTGCTAAAAATTATAGTATGTACTAGGATAGTTTAGCTTTTTAAATTTTGATGCCGTTAGGTATATTGTAACTTACCTCAAAACGTCATCAAACCTTAGCCTGGCCACTTTGTCTGACCTTCCCCTACATGTAATCTTTGATTTCATTTTCTCTATTTTTAATGCTGCTGGGACATGTTCTCTTTGAGAAAAGAAATATTTGTACTACCGATATTTTCTGAAGTTGTAAGTGAACCTTATCATCAAAACGTTCTCGGCCATTTATGAAAACTTATTTTTGTACCAAAGCCACCTCAGGGAATTATAACTTAAGTTTTCTTCTTCTTCTTCACCGCGTTTTGACAATATTTGCCGTCGGCTGCCTTCGATCAGTTTTAGCCATCGTTGGCATGGCCAAATTTGGAGCCACGGTTATACGTAGTACCTTGATGACGCCAATCATTTTATACATACTGTCAGGTCATACTGAGATAGAAATGTGGTAATCGGTAAACGTGACTGCATTTAAATTCCATACCTTTAATAAACCTGGTGAAATGATTCACAAGTTAAGAGTTCACGTCTGTACTAAACTCAATACATTTTGCCGTGGTTATTAATTCAGTTGTTGCTATGTCATATTATGACGTGTCTCATAAACAATTCCAACTTCGTGAAAATTGTAATACTGACTGAAATATTAATTTATTCACGTCATTTTATTTTGTATTTTCAATATGGGTATTTTAATTTGCATGTCATTTTGTAGTGGGAGCAAAGTTTTCAACTCCTTTAATTGTTTTTAAGAATAAATGGCAGGTTTGTTTTAGTGAATTTAATATTATTTAATAATTTCTAAAGAAGCATTTTCGTTTCTCAGTATTCAGCTAAGAATATAAATTTACCATAACACAATTATTAAATATTATAATGACCTGATAGAGAATGATAACGTTTCAAGTTCTATCTATTAATGTTGTGAATGCACACTTCAGGTGGACTTGTCAGGCGGATAGCGGTACATCATGCCGAACGATTATAACATAACATTAATGGATCCCCGGTGACTCTTTACCACCACGCTCTTCTAATGAATTCGCTTTTAGAGCATCCAGTTAATGCGAAACATAAATCAATTACGTTTGAATACGTCACAATGAAGTACTGCTCGGCCTGAACACTTTTAGAGTCTATTAGTGCAATGTTTGCACAATTTAATATTTTAAATGTATTGGTAATTCATTTTTGATAATCCATATACAATGCTTTTTTTCCCTACTACGTTGGTTTTTAAAATTTTATAAAGCCAAAACTTTACCAATTTAAAACATTTATATGTGCCTCTGTTCATGAAACCTCGTTGTAGATTTGTGGTTTGAATACCGTTTATTGTATTGGTTAACGATTTGACGAAACAATTCAGAAAGAAAATAAATAAATAGAAGTAAAAACATAGAAGTAATAAAATTAGGTGAGACTGTAGGTAGTGTATAGAACAGAGATAATGATATGGGCATACGCTCGTCATTAAGGCTGATTAGTGGAACGACCACCATCAACAACAACGACAAAATGGAAGCTATCAACTTCTAATGGAACAATATGGTATTTACTATTTTACTTCTTACTTGTTTAAACTGCCATGGATAATGTCGGATATAACCTATGATAGCAGTAGGAATTTGTTCTGGAAAGATTTCTAACGGAAAACGAATAATGATTAATCATTATCTTTTTTATATATTACAGAAGTTTTTAATGTTAAGAAGTTCCAAAGTAAAGCATAATTACAAAAACGAGTAACTATCATTTATTTGGTTGATATATTTCGTGAAAACATTGAGTTCTAATAAACTTCACGTTCTTAAGTTATGTTGTTACTTAGTATAGCTGAAACTTTTATAGAGAACATCGGATACCCATCTCCATTCATGAATTTCTGCATCTAATCGTCGTAAACAAACCAAATTCAACATTTTAAAGAAACTTACATTATAATGTTTTATATCTCTTCCTTGCATTATAATTTGTATCTGTGCTACATAACAGACATTTACATTTTATCAGACATCGCAGTAGTCTTTTCGCAGTGTAAATGCAAATAAAATAAAATTCTATTATTTATTTGAAATCTACTCCTCATTTTAACAATATAGACACAAATAAAATGAAATGCAGTTATTTGTTTGAATTCCTGGTTAGTCAAGCAGCGCTATGGTGTCAGTAAATGTAACTAAGACTTCGTGCATTACCGAGACTCGCCGGAGGTTGCCGAGCTATTGAGATGAGCGCAGTCTCCAGGCTCAAAGCATTTTACAAAAGAGGAAATGTTCACAGTTCTCGGCACAGAGTTTAAAGCGTAATTAATAAGTTTTGAACAGTTATTGCCGTGTAGTGATTTAGGAAAACCACGGAAAACCGAAATGTGGTTGTCCTGATGGCAATTTGAACTCACGTTCCTCCCGAAGCACTGAAATTTTTGATATCTTAGTTACGAAATAAACTTGCGACACACTCTATTCTTCAATTATATGAAGAACAAAAAAGCTTATTTAATGTATCCGCAACAGTTTTTAGGAAATACGAGTATATTCAAATGTTTACCATGTATACACGTTTTTAATCACTGCATTGAGTATTTGTATTTTGTCGTAATAATTATTCGTTCTTTTAATATAGCCTGGAGTCTTCCATCGTGCACTATGGTGATTGCATGTCGGTAGCTGTGGGGTTGTGATAGAAATGGTGATTGAATATGGTGGACATGATAGGAAACAGACATGTGTGTCCCTACATTTCACTTCACAGCCAAAACTACCCAGCGCAATCCACTGGTGATTGTGTGTGGTATTAATCTCAAATCTCCAACCGTGCACCATGGTGGTGTCATGTCGGTAGCTATGGGGTGTGGGAGATATGGTAGTTGAAATTGATCGACGGATTGCAATATCATATTTCGACCAAAGACGTGTGTGTCCCTATGTTTCACTTTGCAGCCTTAAATAACCTGCGCAGATCACTGATGATTGTGTTTGGTATTAGCCACAAGTCTCCTATCATGCACTATGGGGGATATAGGTCGGTAGCTGCCAATCAAGAACGAAGTCGTGGGCATCTTATATAGTTATATATTTTCAGTAATAAAGTTTGAATTAATGTAGTTATGTCATTATTCGTCCAGTATTGGTAGAGAGTACATAGTTTTTTTTCCTGAAATATGTAAACTCTCAAGGTTTTCTATTGAATACTTTTTTAGAAAGAACTTTCACTGGTCGAGAACTTCCAGCATTCCATTGTTTAAAACTATATTACGAACCATTTCCGAAAATATTCTTTAAACTGCTCTTCGTATTGAGAGGTGGGGATTATTATAGCTTAGTAGTTCATTGTGGTCGACTGATTAGAAATTTAGTTTACTAAGTAATAAGAACCAGCTCGGTTAAGAATAATTTCAGAATATTGTAATAGTCTGACATAACTTGTTATCGTTCGTCGGTATTTATAAAATTTAATAACGAATAAAGTCCGTTTCCTGCAGAACTATATCATAGCATTAAATGATACAGAATTTAGTTCCGTTTTGGATACATACAGAGACATTTTATTAATATTTAAATAATTAGATTGATTTTTAGTTTTTCATCGACTCTAGTGGGATGATAATCAAACTAAATTTTATACATTTAAAGAACATGATTTGAATTGTTAAAGGCAAGATACTTTAAGCAAAGAGAACAGAAAATCAGGAATATTTGTGACTTGTCATATATACATGTGTGTATGTTTGCTATGATACAAATAAAACCAAAAGCAGAAACCGTTTAGTCACAACAACAAAAAAGTAATTCTCGCGGTGTATGATGCTTTGTGACAAATTAAAACTTAAAAAACGTATTTTTTCAATGTCATATTTACCAAACGGGCATAAAACTTTTGAGTGCAATCAAAATTAGCGTTTAAAATGTATTTAAAAATATTTTTGTGGGCAGTGTCATAATCTTTCATTCTAAAAATCTGTATTCAGAATAAGATGTATTCAAAATCAGGTAATCATTAAACATAGTTGGGAAGTGTTCATAATTTCTGGAAAACCGTTTTTCAGCGTCAAAGGTAACGAGGAATCTGATTTCCAACTGTCTGATCTTACTGAAAAATTAAAACGCTAATTATTCGCTCTTTTAATAAATGTTGTGTAAGTGTACAGAATTTTTATTTATAGCTATAAAATAATTCATCAGTTTACAAATAAAACAACACCATTCAGTAGCCAATCTTCTTATGCAGTACACCTACGAACCACCACAATTAAGAGATATGCAACTTGATACAATGCCTACGTTACAACAATAACTACACAGTTTTATTTCTTTATTCACAAGTACATACCAATAAAAACTAATTTCTAAAGGAATTTCAAAAAATATTTTATATTAAAATCCTCAATACTTATTGTATAATGACATTAAAGTACTTTAACTCTCGCAAAAAAAAAAAAAATCTCTATCCCTAACGACGCTAATTGCTTAATTGAATTAATTATATTTAGAATAATAGAATATTTCCAATCTTCTTCAAACGCTACCAATATTTTCTTATACAATTGTGAAATTTCAGTAATGAACTCTAAATATTAAACAGAACCTCGTCCGCAATTAAACACTCAATAATCTAAAAAAAGAAGGAACACCACAAAATTACGCAAAGTTACAGTAAACAGTTTATTGGGAATTTCATATTTGTGTCCAATCTCGTTTTCAGTCAATATCATAACCAGAGTACTGAAAAAACTTCAGAAAATTGAAGAAAAAAGATAACACACGAAGAGATGGAACCTTGACTAAATGTATTAGCTCGTGTTTTACTGTTTCTTTTCGTAGTTTTATTTTGGCACAACTGGCTTCTGTTTCAGTTACTAACTGAGCGCGGTGAGTCAGAGGTAACGCATCTGGAAGACACGGGTTCAGTTCCTGAGAAATTACTGAACAGACAGTATAGTGCTGGTTATTACAAAGGAAAAAACGAAGGTTTTTAAGTTTGGTACTAGAGAGAAATATGTAAAAGCATTGAATAGAGTGACTATATTAAAAGAAGAGATGGTATCGAAGACCGCGTTTTCAGTTATTGGCCTATTCGTTAACAGATCGTACAGCTATAGAAATAATTGAGCAGAAAACTATTGTTTACAACATTAGCTGAGTTTGTAGTTAATAACTGGTTGAAGGAAACTAATCTACTGGGTGAGTGGTAGCGTTGATGTCTGGTCTTAGGGATAGCCAGAGTTTGATTTCCAGTTTTCACACCTTATTATTTTTTTAATACTTCATGACAATTCCAGCAATGGTCATGGGCGGTATCCTTAACTTCCCTCGTCAACAGTCTAATCTCAGGTTTAGCGAGCCTTGCTACCAGTAAACCATAAATCACTATTTTCAATAACAGAAAAGAAAATAATTGTAACAGTAGATGGAAATTAAGCCATATAAGTGATTGTGGGTTGCATTATTTTTAAGTAATACCAAGAGATAAAAAGATGTAATCGTAACCTCATATGGCGAAAGGCTGTGGTTGATGTGTCTAATCAGGTTGTACTAAAACAAATCATTCTATTGCTACCAGACTACAAATTTGTGAGGTAAAACGTCGTTCATCACATGAAAAATCATTCTCATTCGTTAGAGAGAACTATCCGCTTGTATTTATGAGAGAAGAAAGAAGATTATGTGAAATTCATTCACAAGAAGCAAACCGAACTTGTACGAAGGCACGTTGTGTTTGCAGAGAACCTTAACTGACATACATGTCCTCTTTCACTGTCAACATTCGTCATGTCCATACTACTATCAGTGAGTTTCACGTATAGCACCGAGCGTGGTGGTGTAACGGCTAGCGTTCTGGCCTCGCATTCGGGAGGACGGCGGTTTGAATCGCCGTCCGGGCATCGAGATTTGGGTTTTCCATGGTTTCCCAAATCACTCCAGGCAAATGCCGGGATGCTTTCTTCAAAAGACCATGGCCGAATTCCTGCCCATTCCTTGCCCCCCATCCTTGCCCGTCTCTAAAGACCTCTTGGTCCTCCAATACTCCAAATGGTTTTGAGGTCTCTAAACACTTACGCGCTTTCTTCATATTAGTGCCTCTTCTAGGTGAATAGAGACAAAGCTCTATTACCATTGTTGCAGAATCTCTATTTCCTGACCTTCCTGCTGTACTTCTGTTGGCATCTGAATCTCTTCTTGACTTGCCGTTTGAAGGAGATGCTTGATTGGCCCCCTTTTGTTTGTTAGTTCTTGAACTATAAAATGTGATGTTCCATACGAGCCCGAACTCGTTCCAGGCCGTGCAATTTTGGTGACAATGTCAAGTGACGAAACGTTTCCTTCTAACCACTTAAAATGTGTGTTTAGGAAGCGGTCTCTATGTCTACCCAACTAAGACAAAATTGTTCGATTTTTAGATAAACACTTCTAATAGTAGCTTTTAAACTCCTTATAATGTCTTATGAAAATGATGTGTCACCTGTTTATTGAAACATAGAATGTAACAAAGCATATGTTCTTGACAGTTTCGCGTTAGCAAACCACACGTCGAAAAATTCTTTACGCGAAATTTGTGCAGTAATTCTGAAAATTAGCAGAAGTTGTATGGTGTCCCAAACATGCGCAAACAATTGATGGTATTTCATGTAGAAAAAAGAAGCTGTTTAAAAAATATATATATGGTAAGAGGTCTGCATAATGTGGCATATGAACTAGACTCAAATTGAAACTGGCTCAGTGGTTTTTTTATATAAATAAACGCTCTTTTTTTATTGATGCTCATGATTAATTTTATAAACATCTTACGGAAAACTCATGCATAAACGTACTTTCATAATCGCTAAAAGCAATAGCAACACACAAATCACCACTGGCACACAGAAACACAGCGTATTCATCAACCAAACTCAGTCGAATGGCCCGGCCGAATGGACACTTGATCGGTGGATCACAGAGAACCCATTATTCAAACTATTTTTTCTACTGTTAGGCGCGAATACGTGGAAAATAAACCTTTTTTCCTAGTAATATGGTTTTTGTCTCTATTTTGAATATAAATAACTATTTTGCCAGCGAAGCCTAGCGTCAAATTTGACTTTTGTCGCTCTAGATTTACAAAATATCACACTCTAGTTTAAACTTCTAACACTCTCTCTTCATCTTCCGCATGATACTTTTTCCTAAGCTGCATTTCTTCCATCTGTCCAGAAAGTCTCATTTGGGCTGTACTCTTGATAAGATCTAACCAACTTCCTTTATTCCTCCATATTTTTTCTTGGGACCAGTTCCTTCTTTAGAAACGGTAATAATTCCTCTTTTTTCCAACACAATTGTCAGAAATCTGTTCCCTTCAACCTGTAACTGCTCCCATACTTCTCTATCATGACCATTTCCTGCAGTAAGAGTTGTGTATGTGTGTGTGTAAGGTTATATCAACTGTACGATGCAGTAAACAAGGTTGCAAGGAACGTCGCAGGATATTGCGTGAGGATACACAAAGGTTAGGCAGACAGACAACTTACTGACTTAGTCTCATAGCTGCATAATGAGTTTCCTTTGATATCAGTACGTGACCTCGGTGCTGCGTGCAGTAATGAAGGACCTTCGTATCAGCCACCACGCTCTGCGGAAATTAGCTGTCGTGCACCAGACGTCTGCTTATGTCGTTTTACCGCTCCGGCCAAGGCATCATCACTGTACTGTGAACTGGCGGGGGCACAGGTGCAGAGGGTTCACGCCATGACTAGATTTACTGTACGGTACTGAAATGCCAATAGCAGAGTCAATATCTGTAGTCTGTTGCACCTAATTCGGTTCCACGTGTTCGGTGAAACCTTGGATTGTGAGAACAGCAGTCGCTGTATGACAATAATGAGCACATATGCAATTCGAGGAGTCAGACGTATACGCCCGATAAGTTTCATCTATATAATGGAAGGATAAATTAGAATAGCAAGACTTTAGATAAACATTTAGCAAGGATTATTCTTGTTTCGGATTTAATAATAATTATAAAAATAATAATAATTGCTGACATTATTCTTTGCTCAAAGATTTTTTCTAAGAAAGGAAAGGAATAATACTGACTTATTTCCTGATACCTTTTTTATGGTTTAGTATACATACATTCCATGGTTTCCCAAATCACTCCAGGCAAATGTCGGGATGCTTCCTTCAAAAGGCCATGGCCGAATTCCTTCCCATTCCTTGCTCCCCCATCCTTTCCCGTCTCTAAAGACCTCGCTGTTAAGAGCAGTTAAGCAGTTAAAAAAAAGTATACATACAGTCCTCCACTCAGTTAAAGGATTGTATTAATCCTTCCATCCTTACATTGAACAGTTACATCTATCTGACGGAGAAACATGGAACAATCACCACAGTTTGTCCAACCCCAGTATTATCCAATAACGGACCTTTTTTGTGTCATTTCACGATGAGAAAATAGTTAAATTGTTCGCTGAACTCAATATTCGTGAAATGCTAAGCTTTTTCTCTGTTTAATTTCTCGCGTTTGCTTTTACCATTTTGATGAGTGATTTCAATGATAACAAAGATAGATAATTTTATTCTTGGTAATCGGTTAATAATGTTTCTAGTTTTATTTAAAAAGATGTAAGATTTTATTGATAGATGATAATAATATCAAGGTCAATCCTTGCAGATTTTAAAATTTTTATGTGCAAGCAAATGGTAGATTTTTTATTTATCAGTATACGAAGCTAATTCTCATGGTGGCCAAAAAAATTATGATAATCAAATGGAATATAACTCAGACACAATAATTGTTGTGCGAAAGTTATTAATATCTTTTGTTCAAATAATGAGTACATGACAACATTTATCAAAATCTGTTTTCGTGTTATGATGCACGTAATCTTCTTTTCTGCTTAGAGTATATTAATCTTATAGCATTTTTAGCAACCCATTCAGTGATTTCAAGGTATCATCACTCTTGCCGTGTGATTGAACATTCCTTTCGGAAAATCGTAGCATAATATTTCTTTCTACCAGAGTCAGAACCACATTTGCCCTTGTAACTAGGCGATAATTGTAAATAATTAAATTAATATTCCCGTGAACATTTTCTTCAATTTCTTATTCTATCATAACAACAATAGCTGAGTCGCTTATTGCATATAAAAAAGATATTAACGGTTAAACGAAGTAATATTGAAAACATTTCAGTGAAAAGAGTTAAAGTGTTAACTGGATGAAAATTTCAACTAAACCCCAAAATTATGCCGTGGTATTGTATGATATAACCTAATTCTGACAGCGAGTTACAAAATTTTCACTCAGAAAAGACACGCAGAATGGGAATCGTTCAGTCATCTTAAGAATTCTGATTGAAACTGTAATGCATTGGCACGCATTAAGTTCCGATTACTATAGTGTACTCAGGAAAACCTACAGAAACCTAAAAGAGGAACAAGAGCTCCAGAAGCTTTTACTAGTTTTTTGCTGCCTGTTAATACTTTCTTACACATTTCTATATTTCAACTTTAGAGAGAGCATTTCTTTTATGAACGTATGAGCTTTACTACATTGATAATAACGATTCATGATAATGACGTCTAAACAGATGTAAATACATACATTACCAGTAGCCAATCTCAGCGAGTCTGGTGTGTGACGGATTACCACTTGCGCTTGGTATTTGGAAGTATATGGGTTTGATCCCATCTCCGACAATCTTGAATTCGATTTTCTGTGATTTTCCGCAATACTTCCAAGCGAATACTGGAATGGTTCCGTGGCAAAGCGCAGAATTAAGAAGATGCTTTAACCTGGAGTTTATTTTCGTGAGCGAGGATTTCCTGCGATGACGGTACGCACGTCACGTCTGCAGCGGACTCGTTTCGCTTGGCTGACGGCATGGATTGCGGCTGACGGGGCACAGTGTTTCCGGAGGGCTGCCAGGTGCACTCATTACGACAGCTTTTAAATCAGGAGCATTGTGGCGGGCGGTTCTTCATCATGCAATTTGTCGATGGAATAATGGAGCCAATCAGCGTGCTCTATGCTTGGCAAATGCAGTCATGTACCTAATTTCGTCACAGTACAAGATGGGTGTATCACCAATCCTGTCTTCAATCACCTCACCAACAGTCGGCCCTTATAATTGAGATCATGCGAAGAAGTTGTGACCGAGCATGGTGGTGTAACGGTTAGCGTTCTGACCTCGCATTCGGGAGGACGGCGGCTCGAATCCCCGTCCGGGCATCCAGAGTTGGATATTCCATGGTTTCCCAAATCACTCTAGGCAAATGCCGGGATGCTTCCTTCAAAAGGCCATGGCCGAATTCCTTCCCACTCCTTGCCCTCCCCCCCCCCCAACCAATCCTTTCCCGTCTCTAAAGACCTTGCTGTTAAGAGACGTTAAACAGTTAAAAAAAAAAAAAAGTTGTGCTTTTAAATTTACTGCAGGAAAATTACTCTACGTGCTAATTATTTTCTTTTTCTTGAATGTGACTACTAGAAGAAACATCTTACGTGTCAATATTCAACCGTTATAATACGTTTGTAGTAAATTATATAGTTCAAACCTTAGTAAATAAATCACAAAAAATTGAACTAAGGACCAGTTAGTACACCAGCAAGAAATAATAATCTAGAGTAGGTTTGTTTGATCTCTGTGATAGAGATGGATTAAAATCCGAGTTGCTTTGTTCGAAAATAGTCAGCGGATACCAAGAAATTTGAGAATTTTAGTCACAGACCTAAATCATTTTGGCGGAATGAGCGTTCTGGGGCGCAGTGATTAAGGCTTCTGACTGGAGATCGAAATGTACCCGGTTTGAATCCCGGTCTTGGCTTGAAATTTTAAAGGCTCTTAAACCGACCTTCACCTCTGGCACAGCTTGCTGTGTAAACAGAAGTATGCTAGGATGCTTCCGTGGTTCGGATTGCACGTTAAAATGAATGTCCTTTATACCCAGTAGGATTACCGGAGGAGGGGCACAGGGGACAGAACCTATGGCTGGTAATTGAGGGTGTAGAAGTGGCGAAGTTAATCTTTCTCACTACTGGCTAGTTTCTTTTCTCCCTCAGTTTGGGTAGTGTTTTTCTCGTTGGTGACGAAATCGACCGGGATCAAATATAAGCGACTGCCAAACGTTGTAAATTAAAATCAACATTTTTCTCTCTATGCTATGTTTGAAACTCATGTAATAAATTTTTCTGTATTGTTAATTAATTTATTTTTACAACTCAAATTTACAATACTGGTTATAAAGTTTCTTCTCTTGATTAAACTGCATCGAAGAGGTGCAATGTGATCAAGCGCGAGCACAGCACCCCGCGTATCTATCTCCCAGATTTAGACGGTTTTTAGGCGTTTTGCCGCAATCATCTAGGCTAATGCTCGGACGGTTATCAGTCTCCTGCTCATAAACTACACATTTCAGAAACAGAAAATACACTCATCATACAGAAGACACCAAGTTACACGTATCGGAAACAGATGGCAACACAAGACATTCCTTCGATAGATTAGTTACGGCGGCAGGAATTCAGTCCCTGCCCTCTTTCAATGGTCTTTAGTGCCTAAACAGGAGAAAAAACATTTGATATATTAGCCTCTGTTTATCGTTCCAATTTGATAATTTAATTACAAGCTAAACCTTTTTAACTAGTTCCCATATAACACTTCATTGCTATAGTTTTATGTGTGACAATACGTTAAGCTTATATATTAATAAAAAAAAACTACAACAACAACAACAACAACAATTGGAAGTCAATGAGGACTGTCGACAGAAGTGAAAACTTAAAACAATGAATACCATACGCGCAACACGTCATACTTAGCTACGGATATACTAAATCGGTGTGGTCGTAATCACCTGGTTAGAGAATTTCTATTGGCTGCGCATTCTGCCTCTGCTTAAACATCTTAACGTAACCGGTACAAGGGACCTACAGTTTAGCGTGGAATCTTAGCCTTAGAACCGTTCTGGCGTATTTCACATTACACAGCAAGCTGTGCTAGAGGTAAAAGTTGGATTAAGGGTCTATTAAAATCCGCGTCGGGACAGGTATTCGAACCGGGGACCTTCCTTTCCCACTTAGATACCTTAATCACTGAGCCAGCAGACCGCTACAGATATATTGTTAACAAAGATTTTACTCATGCAAAAATCCTCCAACGCGCCTAAAGAAGTTTTCACTTTAAAAACTAAAAATATAACTAATCATTGTGAAGGAGATATATATAGCTAATGTATCAGAGGCAGGAAGGCCAATGCCTATCCTCAGGGGCCTACAGTTTAACGTGAAATCAGAACCACGAAACGTTCCGGCGTAGCTCAATATAATCAAATACAACTCCTAAAAATTCGTGCGCACCAAGGGATTTGAACCCGCGACTGGAGAGAGAAACTCTCAGAAATAAGCATAATAACCGCTGAGCTACCAGACTTACTTGTTTTGAAGTATACGTGTGCAAAGTACTATCAAAATCGGATAAAAACTGTATGTTTGTATTAACAACTTTGACACAAAGTAAGATAATGAGGGAGAGGAGGAGAGGGTTTAAGTTCTTGTAAATAAAACGTAAACAGTATTTTTCTTCTTGTTTTATAGTATACGTTTGCAAAATTCCATCAAAACGGGGTGAAAACTGTGTATTTGTATGAAGAATATTGGCTAAAAAACAAACATTAATTTTTTTAAATATTAGATTCAAGTATAATCTATACTTTTACTACTGTCCAAGCGCAACGTCATAATTGTAGCTACAGATATGCTGCGGTTACAGCATGTTGGTGACGCGAACTCATAAGAGTTTACCCATTTAAAAAGCGTCCAACACGTATATCATACGCGCAACACGTCATAGCTTGTCGGTGATGGAAAATCACGAACTCATATACAGGGTGATTCAAAATGATTGTCGGGGTTTCAAAAAATTCCTACACTTACCACAATTGAGATATGAATTTGAATCTTATTTTGATGTGTAAAGAAACTCATCAAGTTTTTTTTAAATCCATTACAAATGTTTGATATGAACCCTGTGTCACTCTGCACACATCTATGCGATAGTCCATTTCATCCCACACGCGACGCAGCATGTCATCGGAAATGTTTAAAAAGGCGGCCCTGATCCGTTCTCTCAGTTGCGGGATAGTCGCAAGTAGACGAGGAAGATAAACTTGATCCTTGACGTAACCCCAAAGAAAAAAAAATCACATGGGGTTAAATCTGGTGAACGAGGTGGCCAAGCCATTAGCATTTGGTCACTGTAGGCTCCGCGTCCTATCCATCGCTGCGACAATTATTCGTTGAGAAATGTTCTGACCTCCGGTTGGAAATGAGGTGGAGCACCATCTTGTTGGAATATGAAATCATCCACCTCTTTCAGCTGAGGCAACAACCACTCAGAGACCATATCGAGGTAAGTTAGTCCTGTTATTGTCTGTTCAGTGAAGAAGAACGGGCCGTACACTTTCGCCTTGGAAACAGTAGCGAACACACACACTTTTGGAGAATCACACAGGTGTTCAATAAAAGCACTGGGATTTTCTGTCCCCCAAATCCGCACATTATACTTGTTAACTTTCCCGCACAAGTGAAAGTTAACTTCATCACTAAAAATGAGTTTTTTACAAAACCCATCTTCTTCCATTTTTTCTTGCATTATGTTGCAAAACGTGAGACGTTTGCGATGATCGTCTGTTGTTAAAGCGTGAAGCAGCCCTAGGCGATAGGCTTTCATTTTTAGGCGTTTTCGTAGCACGCGCAAAATGTTCAGTTCTCTGCTGCCTCTTCTTGTTGATTTCCGAGGGCTACGTTGATAAGCTTCTCTGATGCGGTTCACGTCGACTTCCGCCACAGGACGCCCACTGCTTTTCCCTTTGCGTAAGCAGAGCTTCTCCACGAACTGCGCATACCACCTCCTAATGGAATTGGCTGAAAGTGCAACCTTCATAATTTTTTTTCGTAAGTGCCGTTGGACAACGGTAACTGACTGACACACGTGAAAATCTAGAGTGCAAAAAGCCTTCTCTATAGCGTTAGCTGCTGTATTGCAAACACTGACATCTGGCGGAGAAAAACGTAACTACAAGATTAGCGGCTGCTACAAAACAAAACTTTGAGAGTTTGTCTCTTCATCCATTTAAAGATAATACTTGCATGTTTAGTACACAGTCGGTAAAAAAAATTCATGAAACTCTGACAATCATTTGAATCACCCTGTATTTACCTCCGTCCGAACTTTGCCTAGCGCGGCTATAGAAGTTTTAACTTTAAAAAATAAAAAAACTTTTAATTTCTGGTGATAACCGAAGTTGCAACGATGTGTCTGTGTATGAAAAAGAGGAGCTGACTGTGGTATAGATGGAGGATTGTTCTCTCTGTCGCTCGTATCTCATTCCAGGCACGTCTGAAGGCACTCGCAGCTTATAGCCGTGACCTCAGCACAGCGTTAATTCCGCCGGCTTTATAAGTCACGGCGGTGAGGCTCTCCTCTTTGATCTCGGCTGTGTACTCAAGGTGTGTTCTCGCGCACAAGGGGAATTTCCTTTGGCTGTGTTTAGGTTCCGGCCTCAAATAATGTTAATGAAGCCTCCCCGTGCAACTTGGATGCCGCCACGGTCCGGAGACGACGGCAGACTCGGAAACACTAAAAGTTTTGATATAAAGTCTGTCTCCGGCGTTTGCCATGTTTGCGTTTCAAGTTGAGGAAGATGCGCCTGCAATTGTCAGACATGCTTTTGAGAGCTTCTCATCAGAACGGAGGAGTCCCCAAATACTAACACACAGCACACATTTCTGAAGATGAATACTCCTCTGTCATTCCTTACACTCAAATTTGAACTTTCGCAATGATGTCGCAACATTTACCGCTACGCGTTTGATTGTTACCACGCTCTGGGCTCGCATTGGGGAGAACGCCGGTTCGAATCCTACTCCGGACATCCAAATTTGGGTTTTCCCTGGTTTCCCAACAACAGTCCAGGCGAATGTCGAGATGCTTCCTTCATGGTCGAATTCCTTCCCGTTCCTTATCTCCAGTCCAATTCCGCCTCTCATGAACTCGACGAGGTGTAAAGCCTAAAGTAAAAAAAAAAGATTGTTACCAGCTTGCTGTATCACTAACATACACCAACTTCTTCTTGTTGGAGATGTTTAATCACAGAAGTCTGGCGACCATAATTGAGTAATTATCCCTGCTCTATCAAGGTCGCCAGTTTGTGATCCCGCAAAACTGCGCGTGTTTCTGGGACCGAGAAAATTATGTGAGTCCCGGTCCAAGATTCCGCTCCTAATTACTTTTCATTTGACTTGCGTAAGTTTGCGTAAAAATACGTTAATCTCCTGAGTTTTATAATGGTCAGGTTCGTTTCTTTCTCTCAACACGGTGAAACACTTTCTCGTTGATTACGTGATCTATTGACAGGATTTTCACAATTCTGTGATTGAACCACATCTCGGAAGACCCCAACAAATCAGTCGATATCACATAAAATTTCATAACCCTCCTGCGAATACGGAGGTTGTCGGAGAACATATATTGAATAGTCCGTGATTGATAATAGCAGTTCCTTCCGACTCACAAATTAGTCCCCTATATGATTAGTTTTGACCACCTAATGTAAGGACGATCAGACTTCGTTTAATTAATTAATCTCGGCCGCCACCATTAGCTAGCAAGGGTACAAATCAATACGTATGTAATGAAAAGTTTCTTCAAATGACTCCACTTGTATGCAGAACACAAACCAAGGATTTATTCACACTTTTGACTGCACAAATGTACCCGGCCACCAATGGAAAAAAGTAATTAAAGCACATACAAGTAAAATTACTGGTAGTGACTATATAATCCTAAGATGCAGGTTCTTCAGAGTGTAAAAACAATTCTTTCAATCACTTTCACAAAAACCAGAGGAACGATACACACGACGTTCTCTGCACGACTACACACTCTCTCTGACCTCACCATCAACTGTCAGTCTCGCAAGTCACCGATACTCATAGCATTCGGTACTTGGCATAGAATAAATATAATAATTAAAATAAGTTAATTACTGAAGGGGGCAAGCCTACTGTAATGTGACAAGGTGCAGATGACTACTCGAAAGAGAAGTTTGACGATTCAGTTCGGGGTTGAAATCTCAGTGGGGCCAGGAATTTTTAGGAGTTGTGTTTGACCATACGAGCTACCCCAGGACGTTGCGTGGTTTGGGTTCCATGTTACCACGGCACAAGACCACACGAATTTGCTTTTACTACCTCACACAAGATGTCTCAGCTTACGCAATGCTGCCCTCACACTGTTAATTCAGATCTTCATTTTCCGACTAAAAATTTGAATTTCCATCCAAGGTGATAACCACGTTGCCTATTCTATTCCGTGTTAATTACCATGAACTTGTTTTTTGAAATTGATTATGGATCCATATTCTTTCATAATTTAGAATATTCTTTCTAGAAGAATATGAAGATCTGGTGAATTAGCGAAAAATACTTTACAGCAGATCTCGCGTGGTTGATCGGGCTTGATGCACTAACCCGTTAACTGGGTTCGTTCCGTCACTTTTACTGCCGGCTGTGGTTTAATATGTTCCCAGTTGATACCTGTAAGGATGTAGCTAGGAAAGAGCATAGAAACTTCACCATAACTTAACTACAACGGCGTAGGCTGCTCTTCGGAATGATCTTAAGAGATATTGTTAAGTGGATTTATTTTAAAACTGATTGAAGACATGTATTACGCGATGGATACACTTTTACGTGATAGTATACAGGTCGAAGATGCTCCGATTGAGTAAAATAGTGGATCATCCAATCCAAATTGATAGTTCAATTTTTTGTAAATGCTAATGACACGCCAACGTGACGGTTGCTTTCTGAACCATCGAAGGGAAAATTAGCAATGTTGGCCTAAAATAGTTGTTGTTGCCTAGTAACAGGACCGGTCTCTATAATTTAACATCGTGCACTGCCAACTGACTCCCCTGTACCTAGAGGTGGAGAACGGACGTTTGGTATTGGCTAGGTAACACACGGATTTCACATGAACAGTAGATGCCAAGCGCCTGCTTCCTTCATGACTACAGGCCGCGTCACTGTATCTCACAGTAAAATGCAGCGCTAGGTATTTTTTTATTGGCTTTCGGCAACTAAGCCATTCAGCCAGCTTAATGTGTTTATGAAATTTTATTCATTGAATTAGTTTCTCCAGTACGTTATGATTCCTAAGTATAGACACCACAGGACGGACAGGACATTCACACAACACTTAAACATCCATGCCCGTGGCCGGCTTCGAATCGGCAACCTTCGGCACGCGGAACTAGTGCTCTATCCCCTACGCTACCGAGGCCGGCCAACGCTAGATTAGACCCTGGGGGACAGCATTGAGTCACTCAGATATACTCGTGTAGCGTTACGCCTTTTAGCTCATCTCAAAAAGCAAACTATCATTCTTAATACTGACAAATCACTACAAAAACAAAAATCGTAGACGCAGGTGTTGTCCTTTACCACAAATCGTATATAAAGGCAAATCTTAAGCAGAAAAAAAAATCTATCAACAATTATACCATCGGTTCAAGCATCCCTTTTCTCGCCAGTTCCAAAGCCATGTGAAAAAAAAGATGTTCCCCATGAAACCCCCTTGAAATTCTATTAACGTATATTTGTTTACTATTCTTCTAGCAAATGACAAGTAAGTTACCGATGTTTTCTACGCTGTTTAAGGTGAAATAACAACTACCGAAAAAACGTAATATACCAGGCGAAGAGATTTTTTGGTGACCGACTGAACATGATCCGTGAAGAACGCTGGAACGATTTTCGCTGGAGCGATTTTTGTAGCATAATTGAAATCCTGAAGTAATAAAACAGATTTTAAAAAAAAAAAAAGTCTTGTCTAGAATAATCAGTTAACGTTAGAGAAAGATGTTTATTGAAATTATGTCACACAGATCTCTTTTACCACAATGAATCACTATGCAGTGCAAACATTCTTTGGTTTAATAAGATCATAAGTCACTTCATCTACTTTAGGAACTGTACATTAATTTCGTGAGGTGTTTTTTTTCCGGAAATCTGGAGCCCCCTTATCCCGTGGTGAGATCTGATGTGGGACCTTTCCCCTTCCCCTTATGACTCCCCTCTCCGTACCTTGGTGAGATCTGTTGAGATTTCGCCTAACCCCACCCCTTTTTTCAGCTTACGTAATTAATGGAAGCCCCCTATTTGTCTTCATGCTATGTAACCCATTATTAACGTGGTGAATGTGGAAATCAGATAACGCACACAGCTGCGCTATAGACGGCTCGTATAACTTTGATTCCGAGGCGCTGGCACCATCAGCGCCATTAGCGGATGAATTTCAACTAACGAGCAGTCGAAGGGTTTTGCGGACGATGACCATCGCCGTACGATAATAGCCAGTAATCGGATGAGTAACGCCGCCCAATCAGAGCGCTATCCCAGCAATTAACGGTCGGTTTCTCCCACTCATTAATACCACAGCATTCGCGGTGGTCCAGGAATCACGCGTCACGTTAGGCACACAAACACAGACTGTAGAAACCGGCACAATAGCACAGCTTCAGTCATACAAACAGTAGTCACTCCGTGTCTTTTTTTACGTCCCTACTTGCTTTTGCGAACACAATACTGTAGGGAAATCAAAACTAATGTTTTTTAAACTATTGCACTCATTCATACTCTGTCTAATTGCCGAATTTCTACAGGAAAATTTAATTAAATGTACTTCTCAGTTTCATAATTTTATGGCACATTGCTTGAAAATTGCTTTTTTCTCTATGTAGGCAGAACGCCTAGTATGCTGTGACTTTCATTTACACCTGTTTTTAACACAGGATCAATACAACATGTGTAACCTTCACTTCTTTTCTCCAGTTGATGAACACGGATCTTCTTCTTTCCTTGTCGATGACAAAATCCAATAATGAACACGGATAATGCTGCTACTACAGCCGTCAGACCCAACCCTTTAATGAAATGATATTATAAGAATTATGTATAGCAAGCTGGCAGTTAATTAATTGTGTTTTTGTATATTTTTCATGTAATTAATTGTGTATTTTGTAAATGAACTTTGTTTTATGAAGAAAAACTATGTAAATGCTTTGTAACATTATTTTATCCAAGATGGATTTGTAGAGATCAGCAACTGTGATATCAAATTTGGGTTGAAATTAAAAGCAGCAAGCAGTCACCGTTTGTTGTTATTATATCTATTAACCATTACCGGTTTCGAACAAAATGTTCATCATCAGATGGTTTGCATTTATATTTATAATGTATTCAAATATGCAGTTGCAAAATGCAATCGTGCGTCCTATAACAACAGAAAGTAGCATTTATTGAATGAGAGTAATTTAATTTTGGGTTGATAAAGGTTAATCTCAATTATATTACTTATGTTAGGTAGTTGAATGTTTTGAAAATGAATTCTTCTTGATGACGAAAGATATGATGCATTATTAAACAAACATCAATACTTCACTATTATAAGATTCTAAAAAGATCTTATGAGCACGGTAGAAACTTGCTTCTGCATTTATAGATGTAGCAATTATGTTTAAGTACAAAGAATTTTGCATAACACTAAAGATGAAAATAGATTGAATATTAAGTTCTATGAAAAAATTATATTATTGGCTTTTGATGCGGCTCGTCGTTAGACAATTTACACCAGTGTTTTCCAACCTTTTTTGGGTCATGTCCCACTTTTAACAAATTTTTTGCCCCCCCCCCCCCCACCATACATAATTTTTAATAAAAAAATTATTTGTTATTAAAGAAACTCATATAGGATGGTTTTTTAAAGAAAACACTTTAATATTGTCATAAAACACAGTAAGTAAAATTATAAAACATATAATGAAATAATAAAATTCAAATTTGCTGTATTTTGTACCTATATCGAGCATTGCATTTAGATAACCCGAAGAGAAAGTGGTAAAGTCGTATCAAGTCAATTTCTAAATTGCCCCCCTAAAAAAACCAAATTGCCCCCCTGTGGGGGCGTGGGCCCCACGTTGGGAAACACTGATTTACACACACATTTTATCGTCCATATGGATCGCCTCGGAATTGCTGTGTATGCCTAGCTAAGATCTGATGCATGGAATACACTGGACAGTGAAGGAAATTCTTACGCTTTGTTCTATAGATTGACGTATTTAAATACACACTGGGATAGTTTTTGCTTTGTTTTGTTTTTGAACCTATTTTATTCAGTGGAAGATCTGCAAAATGGTAGCTGATACAGGCGAAAAAAATAATATATCTCTGGTGTAAGTGACTATTATTGAAGAAAACTTTTTAAGAATAGTATCGAAATATATGTTATAATAACGCGTTAAGTTCGCAACGTTACACAACGTTCTGCGCATTCTGTAACTCATTAGAATCCCTGACACCCTTATCTAAAAAGAGAATCTTCCCACACCCTTGTGCCCGAAATCGAGTGCCAGCTTGTGGTCATGGTCATCTTTTCCCTTCCATGCACTACTTTTCATACCTACTGCAATATCTTTCCATGCCCCATCGCCAGTATACGCCTTGTACACTCCCATGACCCTCTTCATCCTCCTCCTGTCTTGTAATGAATCCCATTCCAGCTCCTTTATCCCATCTGTTACTGATTGCATTCTGTGATAATTTCCAGAAACAAATCTAGCAGCCCTTTTTTGCACCCTCTCCAACTCCTGTATTTGATACGCAAAATGTGGGTCCCATACTACATTACCATATTCGAGCAATGGTCTTACCAAAGTTTTGTAACCCAATTCCTTGACTTCTCTCGTACATCCCCTCATCACTCTCTCCAACAAGTTCAGAATTTTGTAACCTTTTCCTACCACCTGTCCAATGTGTGCTGCCCAGTTAAGCATGTTATCAAATTTAATGCCAAAATATTTACATTTCAAGTCTTCAGCAAGCAATTCTTTCCCCACCTAAAATTCATAATAAATCTTTAGTTTTTTATTTGTGCATCTAATAAGCTGACTCTTCTTTGCATTTATCTTCATCCCATTTTTAGCAACCCAAATTAGTTATCCAGTCCAGATCACCCTGCAACTATTTAAGTCCTTTATCATTTTGATCCTTTTATATAGCATACAAGGCGTACTTTTTGAGGCAGAACGTTTGCCCTATCCTTACGTTCATCTGGGTGATTAAAATAAAGCGCATGAAAACCGTATTTTGCATGGCTAGTCAGACCTAGCCGCGTCTAGAATTCCAGTGCTTTAATACCCCCCAACAAAACAGTTGTGTATTTTTTCTGTCATGTTAACCATGCAGGAGACGTCTCTTAAAATGTTTTACTAACTTTATTACTTATTCACAAGATTGTAACATTTAAATTAATTTAGATTTTTTGATTTTGTTTTTTTGGATGTAAGTAGCTAATATTAAACTTAATTAATAAAAATCATGTCCTGAAAAATAAAATATCTGTTAGGATGTACTGTACATTCCCTGCGTATTTGCGAACTGAAAGTTTTACGGGGTGCATGTTTATAATATATACATATTCATGAGCTCAACGAGTGCTGAGATGTCAACTATTTTTTAAATTAAAGCTGCCACATTTGTAGCACTGCGTCAGACAGACTGCACTGGCGGTGGACAAAATCAAAACGCGGGAACCACAGTCTAACCTGGAGAAGCTCCACAAGTTCTAAACGCTCAGCGAAAACAATGAGAAACTTTGAACTAAGAGGCTATATTAGGAAATGTGCTTTAATTGTCAATTCAGATGTGAACTAATAGTCGGAAACTAGTATTTGGAAAAATTAATTTAGAGTTGAAAGAAAAAGTTGCGAAACCAGCCACAGCAATAATGAGAAAAATAATTAAGCTCAAACGAGTCAAAAAGTCTGATAACTCCTTTTTTGGTAAGCAATAAGCCTTTATCGTCTCACAAGAACTTGAATTTTTGCTTTAAATGAAATTCTCCAAATGTGTTTATGGTATGTTTATGAAGAGTGCAGGAAAACTATTAATAAGGGTTATGACGTTCCCATATTGAATGTACGGTTTCGAAACTTGCGTAAGGAAAGAAAGCTTTATTAAAGGGATGAGTACCAGGAAATTAAGGAAGAAGGATTTGAACAAATTGGTAATATGCAAGACGAATATATTACTAATTAGAATAGAATAAATAAATAGAGATTCCAGTATTACGAATAAATCATGGAATGCGTGCCAAAATCATTGCCTGACAAAAAAAAAAAAATAAAAAAAAAATAAAAAAAAAAAAAAAAAAAAGCTAAGCAAACAGGAGAGGAGAAAACGAATGGAAACATCACGGATCGAGAGGATATGTGATTACAAAATCGAGTCAAATTTAGAAAGAACTTGGCAGCAGCAGCCTACTTATCAGCATGACATTGCGCACTCTCTGGCCTGGATGAATACACTGTTTGAGTTGGGGAGCGTGTCATAAAGGCTTTGTATCCTCTCCGGAGGCAAGCAGGCCCACAAGAGCTCTAATTGATCCTTGATGTCCTGAATTCTAGAACTGGTTGGAGTTAAAGTTCGAGATGATCACGCACGAGTTCTGTCGGGTACTGGGTAGGCTGTCTTGCTGACCACGGAAATACCTCAGCACCACGAACACAGATCATAACGACAATTGCCGTATATATACGAGCACTGTACTGCTGAAAAATGGCACCACGATACTGTCACATGAGGGCTAATACGTGAAGACCCAGGATGTCCTTGACGTACCGTTGTGCCGTCAGAGTTCCCTCAAACACTACCAGCCATGACCTGAATTCATACCAGATGGCTCCTCACACCGTGATGCCAGGAGTAACACCACTGTGCCTGTCCAAAACATTCGAAGAATGGGATCTCTCTCGCGGTCGCCGTCATACTCGTCATCCGAGGTAGTATAGAGTCGCTAAACGCAATAAATGGCGTCGCATTACGTTCAGGGACAAGTATGCAAGTACTAGTAGGAATTCGACTGTCGGTAGTTAATTCTACAATCTTCTTACCAGGTACCATTGAATGTTCCTACAATATTAGATATTCTTTAGTTATTGGTCCGCTTGAATGATGAACCGATTTTTTTCTCCAAGCGGTTTCGTGAAGCTGTTAGTTGCTTCGACAATTTTTTCAGTAATATGTGACATTTTTCTTCTGTAACCTTATCTGTTGCCTGCGGACAGTGAGATTTTCTGTCGATAGTTGGTTATTTGGGTTACGTAGAAGAATCTAAATCGTTTTAAATATTACGAAGAAGACTATAACTCATCTACACTAATGTGATTAACAAGAAAGTAACTTGCTACGTTTTTATGGCTAAACAGCTAAACCAATTCTGACGAAATTTCATAAGAAAATACTACGTATCTTTACGAAGGAGAGAGGATACTTTTTTGGAGGGGATAAATAATATATTTTGTCACAAAATTTAAAAAAATAACCGAAAGCTGACAGACAGATGTGTGCACTATTACTATTATTATTATTCCGCGATTCACTAAAGGTGGGTGGCCGAGGGTGCATTGCACCTGTCCTACTGTGTAATCGTTTGTGCATAAGAAGGGATATACGGGGGTATAGCAAGAGGGGCCCATGGGCTATTTTGAGGACCCATCCCGGAATTCACCTGGATCGATCAGGAAACCATAGAAAAACCCAGAGCGGTATTCGAGACCTTCTCCTATCGATTCTAAAGTTTCTCTCTCGACAAATCCTTCCTGTCCACTTCAGTAATCGTACGTGGAAAAAATGATTATAGAAAATGAATTGGTTCTCTTATATTATTTTTCCGGTCATTCCTGGATTCTCTGTAATGTTATATGGGTCCCTCAGGCTTTATTTCTCCTCGCAGTCAGTTTGTTTTGACACTTTTTACGAAACTTAGAGCTTTCAGGATCCACTTCTAGACAATTCTTAGTCAATGCCTAAGTAGTAGCAGGTAACAGTTGGTTTTAAACATTTCTGCATTATTCGATGTAGTCTCAAGATGATTCTAAGACGCAGGTTGACATTAATTACCTCAACTGAAGTTTTGTTTCAAAGAGAGGGTGAGTGCGGTTTCTTAGACCGTATTGTTGGGGGTGATGTTACCACCTGTGAACATGTGGGAAAGAGTGGATATGACCTCGCAGTGTCACCTGTCTAGATTGGACGCGAGGGCCGGCCGTCTGCACTGCCCTCCGGGGAAATCACGGGTGTGTGTGGTGTCCTGGTGGGGTCAGCAAGTAGGTCGTCCGTCTTAGGCGGCTGTGTTAACACGGAGCGTGACCTGATTCACGTCGTACACAACTCCACATGTACCAACACCAGTGGGGATAACATTACTGCAATACTTCAATGCTTCTCGCTACATACCGGGATTTTCACATGTTTTATAATGATAAATTTGGAAAAAAGTTCAATGATACAATCAGAAAATTCTGCAATATGTGGAACATTAAGTTTAATTTTATATTCTGTTGGTGTGTGAGTGTAACATGCACTTGGAAATTTAAATTTTGTTTTATGTATATGATGAAAGATTTTACGTACATTCGTTACTTATACACGATTTCTGTAATGGTAAGTAATATTCTAGAATCTGTTTTCTTTTAAAAATAGAACCCAATCTTCTCCCAGGGCACTAATCACCTCTAGGTCGACGATGCGATATATAAATCCCGAAGGAAAAAAGTGCAAGCAAAAAGCACATCGAATTTCTATCAAATTATTCCAACTCAAGTAATATATATATGGCCGTCCTATATCTTCAACCAGTGTCACGGGTGTTTATTTTTGGTGGTAAATTATTAGTGTTAAGAAAGATATTTTGCTTCTCAAGCTAAGCAAAGTGGCGTATCACCACGCCACTATACTCGATGCCATCCTCCAAGATCACTCAGCGATGCAATTTACTGTGGTCACCACCGTCCCAGCCTGTCTTCACGAGAGGAGCAGGCTGCGTGATACTTAGCCAATAGCGAACGTCCGTTTCCCACCTACAGGTCCAATGAAGCCGTTTGGCAAAAAAAGGATGTGGGGAGAACGCAATATAGACGTGTGGCGAGCATCTCTGTTTTTAGTGAAGAACCACCAATTTAGGCAAATATTGCTAAGTTTTTTCTCCCCTCCGCTGGTTCCGAAAGCAAGAAGTACCATTTTGGATCAGACGGTACATAATTATCTTATTATCGGAACGCCTCCAATACCTGCCACAGTTTTTAATGAGGAAATGTGCATAACCTGTGATGTATGCCTTAATCAAGTTGTCTCCAATAAATCCACTCAGACATATCTCTTGAGATCATTATTCCATGGAGCTACCTACGTCATTACATTATGATATAGCTAATATGTGTGCCTTTCTAGCTAGATCCTTACAGACGCCGCCTGGAAACATTTACGACCTCAGCCGACAGTAAGAAGGCCAGACATCTACATCTACATCTACATATATACTCTGCAATTCACAAAATTGTGGGTGGCAGAGGGTGCTCAGCACCAAAGCTAATCTCTTTGCTGTGCATTCCAATCCCTAATGGTACGAGGGAAAAAAGAATTCATATAAGAATCAGTCCGCCACCTTATTTCTCTAATTTTATCTTTCCTGTCCTTCGACTCAAATAGGTTGGTGGAAGAAGTATTTCACTACACTCAAAAGTGAAAGTGGGAGTACGCATGTTTTCCAATAAGTTTAAACGAAACGTGTGTCGTCTATCTACCAGAGACTCCCAGCCTAGTCTACTAATCAGTTCTGTGACGCTTTCATAAGGACTGTAGCAAGCGGTCACGAATCGAGCGGCTCTTCTCTGTACTTTCTCTATACTTCGATCAATCCCTTACGAAACGGGTCCCAAATGGCACAACAATAATCCAAATGTGGACGCACAAGAGATTTGTACGCTATCTCCTTTGTTTGTTCATTACAATTTTTCAAGATTCGACCTATGAATCGCAGCCTAGAATTTGCTCTACCTACTAACGAATTAATGTGTATGTCCCATTTCATGTTCCTTTGTACTGTTACTCCCAAATATTTCATAGAATCGACCATATCAATAACTGAACTGTTTACCTCGTATTTCTGAACAATCGGATTCTTTTGTTAGTTATGATCATTGTCTTGCACTTTTTACAATTTAGAGTAAGTTGCCACTTAGCGCACCAAGCCAAAATAACATCCAGATCGCGCTGAATTTCTAAGCAATCGGCCAAATTTCTTACTTCGCTATAATTTTTTTTTTTTTTAACTGCTTTACGTCTCTCAACAGCGAGGTCTTTAGAGACGGGTAAGGATGGTGGGCAAGGAATGGGAAGGAATTCGGCCATGGCCTTTTGAAGGAAGCATCCCGGCATTTGCCTGGAGTGATTTGGGAAACCATGGAAAACCCAAATCTGGATGCCCGGACGGGGATTCGAACCACCGTCCTCCCGAATGCGAGGCGAGAACGCTAACCGTTACACCGCCACGCTCGGTTTCCTATAAATAACCGCATCATCAGCAAACAATCTAAAAAGGCTTTTCACATTGTCTCCGAGATCATTTATAAAAATTAAGAAAAGTAGTGGTCCTATTAGACTTCCTTGAGGTACACCCGATGTAACATCTAGATTAGAAGAACTTTCTCCTTCAACGACAACATACTGCGACCGACCAGTTAGAAAATCCTTTATCCATTCACAAAGCAGATCCGATATAACGTACGCTCGAAGCTTTGCTAAAAGGCGGTTGTGTGGCACAGAGTCAAAGGCTTTCTGGAAATCTAAAAAAATTGCATCTACTTGTGAACCTGTATCGATAACTTTCATTACGTCGTGTGTAAATAGGGCCAGCTGTGTTTCACATGATCTTTTCTTCCGAAATCCGTCTTGATTTGTTGTAAACAAATTACTATCATCTAGAAAATTCATAATGTTCGAGCATATAATACAATCATCACGTTGAGGTCCACTCATGGCATTTATTAAAATGTTGTAGATGGTTTAGTCATCTGATTTATTGAAAATTCCTGTGCTAAATGACCATTAATGAATTAGCAGTTTTTCCGTGCGTGGATACTAAACAAAACCCCTGTTTTGTGGCCACATGTGGCATGAAGTTATGTTACTGCCAGCTGGAGGAACGCCGCAGATCTCCCGTCACAATGGGCCCCGCAGTACCTCCGCAATTCTCCGCTGGGCTCACTGGAGCGAGTTACGGGGTGGGTGGTGTGGGTAGTCTTTTGGTCGCCGTCCAACCTCCCCGAGGCCCATTTTCTTTGTTTTCCCGCGGGCTCCCTGCCTAATTCCGAGACTCACGCTTGACTGAGCGCCCGTGTTGATGAAAAAAAGCCAAGCAGGCCTCAGTGTCGTAGATTTATCGTGTCCATCTGCGGTCGCCCTGACCCGACCGGAGAGAAATTACGTTTCCCGTACCTCCGCAGTCGTGACGAATTAACTGCGAGTTGTGGTCACCATTCGTCCTGGAGTTACGGCTTCTAGAAGCAGCTCTCCGGCCAATCCGTGTCCAGGCCTCAGACTGTCCTACACACTTCTCGACTGATTGCGAAATTGAGTTTGTGATGACGTCTGTAAAACTGACTGCTCAAACATTCGGCGCAAGTTGCCTCCCAATGGAACATTGGAATTTAAATGAAACTCTAAAGACGAGAACCGCATCGAGAAGAAGTATTTCAGTGGATATAAGGATCTTGTAAGTTGTAAGGTACATGATACTTCATAGACATTAATGCCAAAATCATATTTGTATACGTGTCAAATATTTGTGATTTTGTTAACTGATTATGGTATTTAAATTTAAAGAAGAAAATAACGTCGAACCAAGGGAGAAGGAAAATATTTTGTTGATTCTTTCATACAGATAGTTGGAGAAAGAGAAATGAAGACGTTTGAACGCTGAAAGAATGACTGAAAACTGATTTTGGTGGCCTGTTGTCGTATTTCAAAGTACAAGCCTGGGGTTGTGGAGAAGTACGATTGTATTAATAAATTGTTGTTATTGTTTTAACGAAGTCATATGTGTTGAGAACAAAGAAAAGATAAGTAATTAATCCATAACAGTTGTCAAATTGTAGAACTTGAATAACCATTTGATTTTAAATTTATAAAAGCACTGCGGATTATTGAGAAAACAGAGAAGTGTAGAATACATTATCGTTTCATTAATGGTAAAGTGAAATATCTTTTTCAGGTAATCTACAGCATTGGTTGTAAACCTGAAACCTGACATAATCGGAACTGTAGTTGATTGGCGTGGACCTATCGAAGAAATACGATACCGGGAAAAGGAAAAATAAGTTATACTTTTTTATACTTATAAAACCTTAAGGAAGAAGTTCAAATTATTAGACGTGATACCCTTAATTGAAAAGTGTTATAAAATACGACCTGAAATTTCAGTAATCAAAATTTATTGGTCTAGATCGCTAAAACGGCATCGTTTGCACGAAAATCTCCGATTTGAAATAGCTAATATGAATCGAGTGTAAAGTAATTTTTGTAACCAAAACCTACTGAAGTCGAGATTGAAAACTTTACTGAAGTTTTGGTATGATTCAGTGTGCTGAGTAATGGACAGTAACAGAAATATCTTCGGAACATTATAAACAAAATTTCTGTTGATTTTTGTGAAAATTGTGTTCAAAGATGAGCTCCCAGTATTAGGAGACTCGAATTATTAACTAAGGAATCCTACGCAAAGCCTAAGTCTTTCTCCACTTGATAACCATCTTGCAACTACTATTGAAATGATAACAAATGCTTATGTACATTTGTGTTTAGGTTGTATAGAAACTTTTACTAGATGCCTAAGAAAAATGGAACATACGGTAATAACATTCAGATTTTAAGGTTTTTTAAAAAAATTGTCCTTCTTTTATTAGTGTATGTCTTTCAAATACACCACAGCAGTGACTTCGTTACAGATACTTTGAAAAATTCTAAACTAAATTAAAATTTCTTTTATATAATTGAAAATAGAAAGCTGTTACTCATTGTCTATGGGTAGAAATATTATTTTTTACTAATGGTTGCTACTAGAACTTTGCTATCAGGGATGGCTGGAGATTTCAGAATTTTACGTAAGCTGATGGCAGGAATATATCGAATTCTTATTTGGTGTACTATGTTCAGTTACAAACAGTATATAAGCTACCATCTGCTTCCAAAAAAAGTATTGAACACATGTAGAAAAGAGGTTAACCGTTCAAATTAAATAAAAAATCTAAAAATGATTTTATTGAATCACAATGGTTCTGCTGAAGTATGAATCTAAACAAAACGAGAGTTTTCGTAATAGGATTGGTGCTGGTTACATGAACTTACAGTGAAAAGTTTCTTCGGAGTATAGGATCTGAAAATTGTAATGGAATTGACAACGGGATGCTTGTCTCCAGAAGCATGTTACACGAGACAATGTGAGTAGCGTACTAATTTTCAGTTTACGCAATCAAATCCATCAGCTCTGCCTAGATAGGAATGTTGGTTTGACATAGCTGCACTAACGGCATGAGAAGCGGATCGGTTGACACTTTATTAACTTGGTGGAATGTCATACGATTCAGTGATATTTTAGCCAGCGATAGCTAGGCGCTTAGCGTGGAGAACCCCAATAGACGGTATTTTCTTCATACAAATCCACGGATTTTATCCGATAGAATGAAATTTTACACATACGTACACTTTAAAACCAAAGTACTGTCTACATCAATTTTTTTTTTTTTCAGAAACTCAACCTAAAAAATCTTTGGCGGGTAACGATATATATAAAATTAAATGACTAAGGGAATTGCCACCGGAGTGTAAGCTTCATCGCAATTAAATTAATAATAATAATAAAACACAGTGTGTAGATTGGGACACATAGTCGCAACATACAGGTGCGTATTTGAGCTCCGCTTATTGAAGACTGTAATATAAATGTGATTTGTGTTCGCAGCAAGGGGTGTTACGAATATTTAATTGTTGATTTCGAGTAACAGTGTTAAATAACCGTGAGTTTCATTTGGAGAGAAACAACAATTCCTATTGTAGTGTATTGTCGCACTACATCAAAATATGTTTGGGAGAAGCAGGACCCGTAGCTCCCACAGATGTTCGTTGCGCACAGTTGAGTAAGGCTATTTTCACACTGTACTGTTTTGACCGAACGGTAGAAATTCGTACAGCGACATTCTTTCAGAGGCGACGGCATAACGCCGTCCGGTCGCAGCGTAGCAGCCGTCCACCGCCACTGCAACACGCGGCAACCGGACGGCGACCGATAACTCAGTGGCGAACGTGGCCAAATGCACGCTATCACATATGACTGTTTTAAGTCGAACGGTTGTGCCCTCGATCCACTGTAGTCAGTTTTTGACTATGCATTTTTTCATTATTTATTTAAAAATGTCTTTGTTGTCTTCTGTGTACTTAATTCTGCTGTGTTATATTGTTAAATAAAGGCGTATTGAGTTAATTTGTGCAGATTATCTTAATCACCTATTTTAAGTATATAGTACAAGTATGCATAAAAATTAAATTTATTAAATTAAATTAAATTAAATTGTAATGGAACACATAATCCGGTGACAATTTTCCTAAACATCCATCTTCCCCTTTTCCTGCAACCAACCACATTTGACCTTGTAGTGGGTGCCTTAGTGGGCAAACTACGTTACAATTATCTTTCATACCTTTATGAGTAATAAAAGGGGATTTTTAATTTTTATGAAGGAGTGAAAATTTATTAATTTTGCAAGAATCTCGATGTTAGTTGGAATTTAGGAAAATTGTCACAATATGACATTTATTTTCTTATCATTGCCGATTACAAGTCTGAGCGAATTTACCGTTAACGTTAACATAAATTGCTAAAATCATAAAAGAAACGGTCAGAGGTACAATTAGCAGTCATTAGCAAGCAAACAATTGTATATTTACTTTTAAATCCATCTCAGAATTAAAATGAAAGAAATAATGACAATTGAAAACAATGAAAAATACAAGTTATGACGACCTCAGACAAAGGTATCATAATACTGTGACTTTAAAGTTAAAAGAAAATCATGGGCGCCACGAATGAACAATATATCATTCGAAAATAACTAGTTCTGGCAAATTATGCCGCTAGCTAAGGTTTTTTTTTTTCAATTATGAAGTTAGAACATGGATCTATCCTCCTATCCTCTCCAAGTCGCTTAAGGGTTCTGTTACACGGAATGCACAATCGGATGGCTTGGTCGTAATAAGTTACCATCGTAGCTCTGTGTCTGATGTCTGCGGTGACCGGAGATGACCCACGGTATGTGAGATTGTCTCACAAGGCGGCTACAGACACGTCCTGTCTGTTAATGCGCATCATCGCATTACTGGTGGTGTCGCCGTGATAAGCCTGCTCCAGCAAGCCGGCAGCCAGGAGTCGTACAGCGGCAGGTGGCGAGAGAAGCCAAATTTCCAAGTCCACCTCAGACAAGACTCGCATAGAATCGAATGTCGAATCTCCAGATTCTCGCTCTTCGTTCTCCGAGTAAAACTTCTGGCTCCACCCCCTTGCAGTCTCGAAGGTCACATTCAACAGAAAATTCCCTGGATTTTAAGTTATATGCTCATTTGGATTAGATCTTCAGGTTGGTACCTAATTTCACGTGATATCCCCGATATCTTATTTGCCCCGCGTATATCACAGAGGTCGGACATACCTACACCAGTATCTTTCCATGCCTCATCACCAGTATACGCCTTGTACACTCCCATGAACCCTCTTCACCCTCCTCCTGTCCTGCAATGAGTCCCATTCCAGCGCCTTTATCATATCTGTTACTTATTCCATTATGCGATAATTTCGAGAAAACAAATCTAGCAGCCTTTTTTGTGCATATTTATAGTTTGTCATTTTCGTTGACAGTTATATAACATTAATGCAAAGTTCTGTTTACGATTCAGTATTATTTAACAGCACACCACTCAAAAACATGGAGCTTGTGATAGAAAAAAGCCTTAGGTACAGAAACCGTACAGTGTGAACGTAGATGCCCGTTCGCATTTGCACCGTTCGAGTTTTTGCGGTTCGTTCAAAGCCGTATAGTGTGAAAAGAGCCTTACGGTAACTGCCTGGCTGCGAGTGATATTGTGCCGAGTAGCCCTCAGAGCAGGAACTCAGCTTGTAGCTAGGATGACTCTGTGGGGAGGGTACAGTGGATTGCGAGTTGTGTAGTGGGTGCGAGGCCAGCCTGCAGAAAGAGATGTGCGGTGACTAACGCCGGTGGGGTGTGTGATTGCTTTTGTGTTCCATGTCTTTATCCGAGTGGACGCAGGTTTCGACGTTAATCAGAAAATAGAACCATCGCGTCGTACGACTGCGGGCAGCAGACTCAGTGCCTCCTGTTAAATGATAACCTCGCCGATATGGTGATCTCCGCAAATCGTTATCGTATTATTCGTAACAGTGTCGATCCTACAGAAAATCTTATTCCCTACCTGAACTTAATGAATGGACATATAGAACACTCTAGAATTGATGAAAAATGAACCCATAACTGCATTTCAAGATATTTGTTTAATTGTGTCATACTATTGTTAATAATATTTGATGAAGAATAATTTTGTATTAAACGCATGTTGGTATTGTGCAAAGCGACATCTCGTATCAACTATTTCAATCACTAATAATATTCTGTTGATAATTTATGCAAACAATAATTAGTTTAATTCATAATGAGAGGGAGTACACCTCACTGTTATTTTGGGGGAATTAATTAACAGAATTTTAGCTTGAATCTGCTCGTGACGAGATTGTCTTTATCGTCCATTACACGCTGTAATCCCCGTTTGTGTGGAGATTTCATTAATCCATGACATTCCTCGAGAGCTGACTTGGTGATTGCAGGGCCGGCGCTACGATTTTGGGGCCAGGGGTAAGGGTTCTTGGGGTCATTGGCCAATTCATCGGTTAGGGCCCTCCCTGACACGAAATGGGCGACCTTTTTAGCTCTACAACTTGTCGAGCCCCTACAGCCGGTGATCGGGACCCCCATCAGCCGGTGATCATCGGGTCCCCCATCAGCCGGGCAGGCCCGGGTACATTTCACCCAATTACCACCCCCCCCCCTAACACCGGCCCTGGGTGATTCTCGTTAGCTAATTATCTAACCTGGTTAAGAGTAATGCTCACAACTTGAAAAGCTCTAACGGAATAGCATGGGTTGGAAGGTAGTACAGAGACATCAATAAACTGACTACGCTTCACAACTTCACTGTTCAATACGTGACTACGCGTCGAGTGAGCATAGTCGGTGGAGCGGGGTTAGTGTAGCAGATAGACAGGAAGCTGTGAGTATTTGCCGCTCGTTTGGAGCAGACACCTCACTAAATCCGGGAGGCGGTGATAAATCTACGGAGGTTTTGATCGGGCGTAGTTCGCGCTGGGAGCTGAGCCTGCATGCGCCAGAGAAAATTAAATATCCGGCTGATGTATAAAAACTGCCGCCGTTGGCCGATGCGGCGTCGTGATAAATCCACCGTCTGCCGACAGAGCTGCTTCAGCGCTGACCTCGCTTCAGACGGTGATAGATGTCCGGACGGGCGCGGCTTCTTGTACCACTCTGGAGCCCTGCACAGCCACTGCGTTCGCTCAGTCATACTTCATCACAACAAGCTGGTTCATATTTTCATTTATTTTTGTTAATGCTACAAATCTCGGTGCAGTTGGAACTACTTTCATGCTGCTGAACTAATGTCGTCACATAATACCGTCCTCTTTAAAGATTTTTTTTTTTAATTATTGCTTTACGCCTCGTTGACGGCTAAGGTCATTAGAGGTGGTGTGGGACTGGGGACAAGGAACGGGTAGGAATTCCGCCATGGCCTTTTGAAGGAACCATCCTGGCATTCCCCTGTAGTGATTTGGGGAAACCATGGAAAACCCAAATCTGGATGCCCGCACTGGGATATTCGAACCCGTGTCCTCCCGAATGCGAGGGCAGAATGCTCTTTAAAGCAACGTAAGTTAGAAGTAGATATTGAAAACCTGTGTATAATCTTTATATATAAAGATGAATGTATGTTTGTTTGTTTGTTTGTTCTTCATACAAATCCACAGTTTTCATCCGATCGCGATGAAATTTTGCACACTTATCCTTCGAAACAAGGAGAAAAATACCGTCTACATTTGAAAAATTATCTGTATAAATAACACATGTTGTCTCATAACTTCGAAATACGGCGATAGACAGACACGTTGGATATGGACGTCTCCGTAACCGTGTTTTCGTGTAGTGGACTGGCAGCTCAGTGGTTAAAGAGCTTGCTTACGAACGTCGTGGTCTCCGGTTCAAATCTCCGTGGAGGCTAAGATTTTTAAAAATTGTTTTTCATCCTAAGAGTCAGGCCTGGGCCGTAGGTTATTCGGATTAAATGTTAAACTGTAGATATTAGAAAGTTAGGGGTGCAATGCGAGGCAAATCGTAGGTAGTCTTGCAATGTTGTAGGTGTACACTTTTTTACATTATAATGATCCCTCAGGTGTTGTTCGCAGTCAGTGTGTGAGTGTGAACCACAGTAATATTAATATAAATACGGAAGTAAGTCTCTGTCTTTTTGTTTCGTGGCTATATCGTTGTGATGCAATTTTATAAGGAAATCTGTATGAAGGACCCAGGATATTTTTTCCAGTATGATTAACAGTTGTCACGAAATTTTGAGACCTTATCGAATGGTGAGAGAAATATGTTGGAAATTAATTCTCTTCAAGAGACAGGTTCGACGGTTCAGCGATATAATGATAGCTTTCCTGTCATATTATTCCGACTCGATATTGTTTGGGACCAATCCTTCGTTACCAACAACTTTCTATATTTAATTCTGGCAATAAAATTCTTAATCCACGCGTACGAAGTCGCGGGTAGGAGCTATTAAAATATAATATAATTAAATAATATTTTAATATACCAGATGAACGACTTCAGCATAAGACAAGAGATAAATATGTTGTCTAGCCCGTGAGCTAGATTATAAGATGATAAATATTGTTGAATTTAGTGAAAAGAATCGTAAGCTTATTATAGCGATGGAAACTTTAATTGTTTCTGAGAAGGAAATAAAATTTTAATTTATGGGTGTTCAAAAGGAAAAGATCTATAAACGATTCACGCAGTATTTTTTTTTTTTTTAATAGTAGACAACCCGGAGAAAATTGTTTTCAACTTATTTCAACCAGCAGAGTAAGCTAATGTACTCAATTTTTGGTTGTAATCCAAGATGCAATACAGGCTATAGTATAAATACTTATTATCTGCACGTTGTGGATGATTTTGCTCAATTGTTGATAATATTAATAAATAGATACAGCAAAGTTAATATTCGAACAAATATTCAGTTGCTTAGGCTGCATTTATTTATCAACATTATCAGTAACTGAGGAAAATGATCCACAACGTCCAGATATTAAAGCAGTCTTGCCAGTGTATCTGTACAGCCGGTTCAAGAGGACACATTTGCAGCTACACAAGACTATCCAGAACATTAAGTTCAACAAAACATGCAAATCCAATAATTTAATATCAAATTATATTAATTTTAAAATCAAGCCTATCTCAGCATTGGCTATTAAAATTAAACAAACAGTCGAAAGGCAATTGTTACAAAATGATATTACTGAAAGTAAATAAACGAACAAATATTCAATTGCTTAGAAAGTATTTATTTATTAATACAAATACTTATTGCTTGATAGGTTCAGCATATTAAGAACGAGTCTAAAATAAAAGGAAAAACATGATAATATTTTTTAATTAATGATGAATGGAATAATATGACGCTTTTGAAAATACGACGTATTTTGTTTTCGTTCATGGGAGTATTATTATTAAACTTCTAATATGGCCATCTAGCATTCCACATAAGACAATTGTTTCCTTTCTTTGCATTTTTTCATTTTTCTTTATGATCTTCCCCTCTTCTATATTTTGATTGGCTGCCAATCATTAGTCTTCAATAACGCCTGACAATAAAACCGCACCCAGGAGGGATGGATGAAACAAAATTAAACGTCACTGGTTGAGAGGGTGTGTGATGTTATTTCAGCGATTTCAAAATAGAGTCAAATTTACAAAGAACTTGGCAGTGTGAGTCCACTTATCAACATGACGTTACACCCTCCCTGTCCTGGATGTATGCATTGATTCGTTGCGGAAGGGTATCAAAAAGCCATTGTTTCCCCTGAGTCAACCATTGTAAATCATCCTTGATATCCTGCATCATGGCACACATGTTTTATCGGGGATAGATCCGGAGACCTTGTTCGCCACGGGAGTGCCTCAACATCACGCAGACAGCTCGAAGAGACACGTGCCGTATGTGGGAAATGCTTTGTTGAAAAATAGCACCACCATACTGTCGCATGAGAGGTAACACATAGAGGACGCAGGATATCCGTGGCGTACCGTTGTGTTGTCAGAGTTCCGTCAATCACTTCCAGCTGTGACCGTACCCGGTGCATCTACACACCAGCAAGGTTGCTGTACCTCTTAAAAACCCTGGAAGAATAGGACCTCCCCCCCCCCCCCCCCTCCTCGTCATACTCGCCGACGACGATCATTCGAGGTAATGACTCGATTTTGTAATCACTGAAACAATACCGGAAACCCTCTGGAACTAGGGATATTCACTAAACATCGATGTATCGCATCCATTCGATGTTTTCCATATGATACATCGGATTGAATCGATGTTTCGACAAAGAATTTTTCTTATCGATGCATCGATTTTTTTTAAAAAAATCATCGAATCATAAAAAAGCTAACTCTGGCTAATAATGACAAAAATAACAGAAATTAATGTTAAAATTACTAAATTTGCTGAAGATTAAATTAAATGATTTCAATTTAAAGTAACGGTTATTAACAGGTGATGACACCTGTGAGCAATTAGCGGGATATAACAATGGTGAAAATGAATTTCTCTTGCGGTTGGCTCTCCTGTCCATATCACTGAGTGAATAAAGTCAATTTCTTAGGTTCGCTCCTACAGTTTGCCGGTGTTTGCTGTGAAATAAGATATTATTGCTCTAGAAAAACTAAGTGTTACCTGATACTACTAAGTATTTAGATAAGGTTGGGGCAACATCTGACTCACTATTGTCGAGACTTCTGTTGCATCCGAACGTTTATTTTCGAAGGTTGCTCAAATAGTCAGTCAGCAAAGGAACGGAATGAAAGGAAAACGATTGTGTATACTTTCGTTTCTGCAAATTTTGGTGTTCAGTGGTTAAAGACTTAAAATTAATGTTTTTAGGCAGATTTAGACCTTAGTATTTAATGTCTGGTTTTTTATGATAATGGTCTGGTATCGTAATAAAATATTTCTAATTTGTAGTCACATTCATAAAACACTACTTTTTTATTATTTTATTTATTTATTTATATGGCTTTCGGCACTTAACCAACACACAAGATCATAAAATTATTTTTTTAATGTTGGCTCAAAGATAACGCTCTGGCCTCGCATTCTGTAGGACTCGGGTTGAATTCCCGTCCGAGCATCCAGATTTGGATTTTCCATGGTTTCCGCAAACCACTCCAGGCGAATGCTTCTAAAGGCCTTTCCGTTCATTGCTCCGAGTCCTTTCACACCTCGACGTCGACGAGGCGTAAAACCATAAACAAAATTTGCATAAAATTCGTTACAGTTACAGCCCTACACTGCTGGTATAGTGTTACTCTGTGTTCACGCGGACCAAACGAAAGTCAACGAACTATCTGCGTTCAACTGGAAATGGTGAATACCAAACTATTGTCACATTTTCCCTCGGCGATTTTAAAGGAACTGGTAAAAGATAAATGAAACCACGTTTGCTGACGAATATTATTGGTTTGTGTTTGTTGAGCTAAGAAAAACATAAAAGTATTCGATGTTGAAAAAACATCTATATTTTTAAGCGATGCATCGAAAAACATCGATGGAGGGTTCCGATGTTTTACATCGAATAAAAACATCGATGTACTTTCTAAGTGGACACCCCTATCTGGAACCGTGTAGTTAGTTTCCTCCTTCCCTTCCGGATGCTTCACTTTTATTTGTCAGGCAGTGTATGAGGTGAAATAATTACGGAACTTCTATACAATATAAGCGGGCGGGTATATATTTTCTGAGGTAATGTTCGATTCAATCTCAGTCCTAGTTCAATTTTCTAATTTTGGATCTGTTAAAATCTGAAAACCATAAGAAATCCAGTGTAAATTAAATGCTACATTTTTTTGCATATCTTGTATCACTGAATATTGTTACCATTCTGATCCAGTTTTCTTTCCCTTTTTTTTTTTAACGGTTTAAGTAATTATGCACGAAACATGGTGATAATTAGTTAGCAAAACTTAAACATAAATACTAAATGATTCTTGTACATAATCATATAATACGATACGTCAGTGATCATCACCAACTGACCAATAAAATTAGCTTAACGAGGTGTGATTTATGTACAACTTTCTGACCATTTCCTAAAATGCTATAGAGTGAGAATATGTTCTGTATTTTCCAGAAATGAAGTTCATCTAAAACTGTTATGTGTGAAAAATATATCAGAACCTCTTCAGAAAATTTCTTTTAATCAAGTTATCTATCCCTACTAGTGCTATCAATGTCATTGTTATCTTTTTAAAAAAAATGCCATTTCTATCACTACAGTTAATCTGAATATTTTGGAAATGGATTTTTAACTAATAATTCTTACCAGCAAAACAAAATCTGTCGAGTTTTTGATCGGCTAAATATACGATTATCAATTAAAAGTTGTAAATAGGGTATAAAGCTTGGTCATAGTTTATCTTTCTGTATTTGTGTTATCACTGATGAAATCCTCCATCATTTTGCCTTGATCATCATGAGCTATACATACAATTTCGCTGGCTCACTTCGCCCGCAGTGGTCACCGCCATAGCTTTTCGTGGCCCACATTGTGACATAACGAGCCCGACAGTCTTTTTCGGATTAACTATGGCCAGAGAAGCTATTAAAAAATGGAAATTGTGAGCGTTATTTAGTAAAAATTCTATTTAGTTAAGCAACGGTGAAGAAATGCAGTGCTAGGACACTAAGAGAAGTGTATGTATTTCGTTTAAATCAATACATTATTTTTAGTTACTTTTCTTTATTTATATTCATTCGGTGTATATTGTTTCGTTTTATTGTCTTCATAGGTATCTACTACGGTGGGTGAATTTTTTAAAATAATTTTACTTACTACGTTTTGGGCGTATTCATTGCACCTGGGGCATCAAGTCTATTTCTCCATTGTGGTTTTGTGTGTTTCTTTACTGCGATTTTTATTTATTAATCAAACTAATGGAATTCTTCTTCTTCTTCCTGTCCGGTATTAGGCCTGGTGGCCTGTTAAGGTCTCAATCCATCTTCTTGGTGGTCTCCCTACATCTCTCTTGTTAGTGATATTAGTTTTAATCGTTGCCGGGGCTGCACTATCGCGATAAACGTGAACTTATTCTACACCAGGACCATATTCAAAACGCGGTCATGGGCATAAACGCAGTGTTATGTATCGCATAACACATCTCAGGTTGGAGGTCACTATATCACTGCGTTCAAATAAAGAATATTTGATGAGATGATTGCTGAAGTGATGTCCCTTTTGTGTTGAACTACTCTATGTTAATGTGACCTTTTAAAGCTGCGTTCCGTTTTCAATGTGGAAAATATGAAACTGGAACAACTTCTGGCGATAAGCTGAACTGATCCTAATTTCTTCCGGAACCCCATCTGTTCCTTGCACAGTGAAATAAGACAATACAACTCGACTTAGCTGTATAATTGCTAAATGCAGATAGTAAGAAATTTTTTATGGCTTTATGACTCGTCAACGTCATTAGATGATGAAAAGGACTGGGGCTAAGAACGGGAAGGAATTCGCGAATGAGCTGTTGAAGGAATCATTCCGGCATTTGCCTGGAGCGATTCCGAGAAATATGTGAAAACCGAAATCAGGATGACCGGTTGGGGATTTGAACCAGCGTGCTCCTTTAAGCCAGGCTAACCCCTACCAACCCCGCCCTCCCCTTTCACAAGCTCATTAAAAGAATTTTATGTTTGTAACAGATTTTATCAGGTGGACATAGTGTGGTTATACTTATCCTGCTTTTAATTCGACGTCTAAGGTTTCACTGTTCTATGGTTCAGCAGTTTTCAAGTTATGACCGATTATAAATAAAAAAATTGTATCCATGTGAGATTTAATTCAGACGATAATATTACGAAGTGTGGAAATATCACCAAAATCCAATCATTAATTTTTATGTGTTGCAGAAAAGAAAAAAACATTTACAGATTTATAGCATAGGAATTGTGTATCTAATATTACACAATCTAGGTTATATAATTTTTTATACGTCGTATGCAGTTTATAATTATGCGTATTGTTCACAGATTAGACACGCATTGTTTCGTCGTTTCCATGAAAACAAAAGTACGGAAATTCCACGTGTTATGCAGAAGTCCTATTCGCGGTAATGCAAAGAATAAATTCAAGAGCACCTAAGCAAAATGATATCGATATGTGGAATCAATAACTGCTTATGTGAAAAGTGAAAACTATGTATGTCGTAATGACGTTCGAATCCAAAGAATCTTTTCGATTTCTGCGCTGTCAGAATAGTGCGGAACTACAAAATCAAAGCTTGAGAGGTACGTTTATTAGTAATTACTTTTGATTCAAGTTTATATCACGATACATAACTTATCTAAAAGACGATAGAGGGAGTGTATTAACGCGCGAATGATTTTTAGCGGTTAGGTTGAAATGCAGCGTGGACCAGGATGACTACTAATACTTCGTGTTTCAGGATAAGGAACGAGGAACTGAGTTTTTATTATTAATTTACGCTGCTTTCAAGGGCGTTATGAATTTTATGTATCGCGATGTAAACTACTTCCATATTTTTAATCTTTTAGAATAATATATTTTTAGGGGATTCTACGATATCCGAGTCATTGAAATTTGATGAATTTTTTGGTCGATTCTATTCTAATATATCTCTACGAGATAAAGCGAAAGTAAAGAATATATATATATATATATATATATATATATATACGATATTTCCAATATATATTTCCAATATATATATATATATATATATATATATATATATATACATACGATATTTCCAATATATATATATATATATATATATATATATATATATATATATATATTGGAAATATCGTATCTCAAAATTGAGGCGGTTAGGTTGAAAAGCTGCCTGGACTAGAAGAAAAAGTTCGATAAAGCCAGATGTGATGATGGATTCTTATGTAATTCGACGAGACAAATAGAAAGAATGGAATTCAATTTTTTGATACCTCGCTTAGTTTTCGAGAAATGGTATCTCGAAATTGAGGTCGTTAAGTTGATATCCTGCCTCCAATTCAAATCTCCGAAGAGGCTAAGATTTTTAAAAATTGTTTTTGATCGTAAGAGTCACGCCTGGGCCGTAGGTTATTCGGATTGAATGTTAAACTGTAGATATCACAAACTTAGGGGTGCAATGCGAGGTAAATCGTAGGTAGTCTTGCAATGCTGTAGGTGTACACTTTTTTACGTTATAATGATTCCTCAGGGGTTGTTCGCAGTCAGAGAGAGAGAGAGAGAGAGAGAGTGTGTGTGTGTGTGTGTGTGTGTGTGTGTGTGAACCACAGTAATAATACTATAAATACGGAAGTAAGTCTCTGTCTCTTTGTTACGTTTTGACGACCAAATGGCTATATCGATGTTGATGGAATTTGACAAGAAAATCTGTATGAAGGGCACAGGACATTTTCTCCGGTATGTTTAATAGTTGTAGTCACGAAATTTTGAGACTTTATCGAATGGTGAGAGAAATATGTTGGAAGCTGATTCTCTTCAAGAGACTGGTTCGACGGTAGAATTATATAGTGATAGCTTTCCTGTCATATTATGCCTACTCGGTGTTGTTTGGGTCCAATCCTTCGTTACCAATAACTTTATATATTTAATTCTGGCAAAAAATTCTTAATACACGCGTATGAAGTCGCGGGTACGAACTAGCCATTTTATAAAGACCCGTAGCGGAACCATATTTTCGGATGGATAAGTCTTCCTTTGAGCATTTTTATTTCTGAACTGAAATACTTGGTCGAAACTTGGACAGGTTGGCCTGCGCTGATGTCTTGCACGAGCCTGTTCTCTGCGCTAACCTATGACAGCAGATTTGCTTGTTTATAATCACAGCATTCAATTGTAATGTCGCAATTTATCGTTGTAGAGGATGAAATATCTACTAATCTAAATATTACATAAGGTTCCGCTAAAGAAAATATAGTAGGATCACTAGCTTTTTTGTTTTATAAGTAATATTTTGAAATATTAATAGACTAAGAGTATCCAGTTACTTGCAGTTTTCTGTGGTAGATATTCAACTTGTTGATGTTATTGCAAAATGGTTTGATAAATAGCAAGTTAAAATAAGCTTTAAAAAGGTACTCTGTCAGCCATAACATAATGGTCCCAAAAATAAAATGTGGCATTGGTCTGAAATATGGTGCACGCGTCTTAGAATTCATTCTTGGAGAAAAAACTACATTCCGCATCCAAGTGGATCGTAAAGAACAAGTAACGGCTCATGTAAACGCATGAAACATTCATAGTAGACATATTGCACCGAAATGTTTATATTCGCATCAGTCATGTAATGCATAGGTATGTATGGCAGATATATTGCCATGAGATGTTAATATTCGCATGGCCGCCATCTTAATTCTTCGTTTGAGTCCAAAGGAAACGAATTTGCGTTTAAGTCGAAAAGGACCCTGGACCAAGTAGTAAAAATATACACCAAGGTATCGCAATACACACTAAGAAAAGTCTGTAAGTCTGATAGTAAAAATAAGTTATTATTGTAATAGTAACTTTCGTGTCTAATTATTCTTACACTACTTGGTCTTTCACTTTAGCGGAAACATCTTCTCACAAAATAGGTCCTACGGAACGTGTGTACCAACTTTCAGAAGAGAGCACATTTTCTTCTTGGGAACCTGTCATTACGACAGAACCAAAATGCCAAATACGCATAGCAAAAGAAAGGAATCCCTTGACAATGAATACGAATTAAGCTGTTCAAACGTTGTAAAGGGTGATTTCGTAAATCATTTGAGTGAGATAGTACAAAGCAGCATTACATTGGCCACAGGCAAAATAATTCTAAATTCCGATTCAATCGTCAAATTATATTTGTGATGGTTTATAAATATTTCTTGTATTATAAGATTAGGTAAATAATGTGTCGTATTGATAGCATCAAATATTATCAACTGCTCTTGTGCCATTCAGTATTGGTAGCATAAACGTGAGACTAGGTTTTAGTGTCAATCACCGTCTGCAAACCACAGCCTTATAATTTGGGAATGTAGATAAACTATAGACCGCCGCTCGTGGCCCATATTTCTTGTCTTATTACTAGGAATTCATTGTTCTTTGTGTCCGGAATCATGAGGAAGAATTTGCAACAATAAAATTTTGTGGTTGCGAATTTGTGGTAAATAGACACCAGATAATCCGTCAACTGTATTAAGATTCTGCAATATGTTCACAGACCGGAGTTATTTACGGATAATTCTACGATAACCGTAGCTACGCATTTGGATAATGGATTTCTATCTTACTTGACGAGACAAATTTAAAGTGAGGAATAATTTTTTTTGATGTCTCGCTTAGTTCTCGAGATATAAATCCAAAAGTGATTAAGTTAAAATGCAGTCCGGATCAGATAGCAAATTACGCCAAATTCAAAAGGAACTAAACGCTGGACATCTACAACAATGGGTACTTTGGTTCTTCCTATTGGTTGTGATTAGATTGAAGAGCGTTATGAAACAAAAAAAAAAAAAAAAAGGTTGCATAGGACACAAGGAACTGTAGCTATAACTAATTTTTGACAATCGATATCTCGAGAGTTAAGCAATATATATCTATATATTCTTCACTTTCGATTTGTCTCGTTTGCTTACATAATAATCGATTATCAAACTGCGCAGATAACCAAATATAGCTTAATAATTGAACTTTATCGTTAATTTCTCTCAGATATTATATCTCATAGGAATGGGAGGAATCCTGTATGGAATAATTTAAATAAGTACTGGACTCAGATATGTTCAGATAAAAAAATATTATAGATGCAGGCTGAACAATAATAATAATGCCAAGCTTGGTGGGTGAGCAGTAACGCTCTAGGTTAGCATTCGGGAGAACGTGGGTTTGAATCCCCATCCGGCCATCCAGATTTTGGTTTTCATGTTTTCCCCCAATGAGTCCAGGAGAATGCCGGAATGGTTCGTTCAAAAGGCCATGGTCGAATTCCTTCCCATTCCTTGTCTCCAGTTCCTTCCTCTAATAACATCGACGTCGACGAGGCGTAAAGCCAGAAGCCAAAAAAATAATAAAAAAAAGTATACATGAGTTCAATTTTCGCTTTCAGTGAATATTGGCCATGGTAACCGATGAATCAATAGCTAAAGCAGTAGCTGCCAATTTCGCTGGAAAGAAAATTTCTTTCCTTTAATCCACGAGCTTTTATGAAGTTATAAATTTTAACTCCGGAATTAAGAAGTGATTTAAACCTTTTTGTGATTACTTTAAAATAGGTAACAGCTGCAGTGAAGAGTAAGCTTTGAGAGAAGAAGATTAAAGTCACGATGGTGAAAGACTTATAGGCTAAGTCGACCCTAGAGAGGTTGCCACCTTGTTATTTACCGACTACGTTTAATATTCTGACTGTATTTTGCGTATAGGCTTGTGTCTACAATAGTTCCCGTTTTTAGGGTTAAAGGTCATGACAGCCTGTGACAGGTTAACCTGATATGGCTAAAGAACGAACTTATATTTTCAAATTAAATTCAGCTTAGTAAATAAATTTCCCACTTTTTTTGCTTTTAATACCTAGCCTTAATCTCAAGTCTGATGTCCTACGTTAATATCTAAAGATCGCCGTGCAAGGTGACAGTAGTGATTGAAAAACTGTGAGGACTTCATTGAATCATTAAGAACAATTTTATTCCACGTTTTTTCGGCCGTAAAGTTTTACCGCATGCATTTAAGTAAGCTGACGAATTTAAAATGAAGTACTACGAAAATCAACCTTAATGAAAATATTCAGGCAGTTCATTTCTTCACAATTGCTTAACTGTTAAATAATACGCTCATCTTCTATTTTGTTATAAAATCTCTTATCGCTGCTAATCTGCCAACGAAGGCCGGACGCGTGTCGTGTTCATTCTGTGACGTCAGCATGTTTAATAATACAGATACAGAAAAGGATAAAAGTTCTTCGTCCTTTAATCACGTTAGGTCGATTTACGAACCTGACCTGTATTTTACCCATCAGGTTTACTATGCAAAATGTGAAGACTTTTTGGTTAGTTTGATGACAGTTATCTTGAATAAAGAGAGACACCGCGTTCAGTATACCGGGTAATTCAGGAGGGATGGTTAATATCGAAAAAGGTGGTAGTATGAACAATACTGAGTAAAAAAAAATTAATTTGGACACCTGCTGAATTCCATTAGTTTTGGAGATACATGTTCTGAAATGTTACGCATGGAAAAAAAAAAATGATCAAAAGCACACAAATAGCTTATTGAAGTACTTTAACATGTAAAACACACGCATATTTTACAAAAGTTTAGATTAAATGTTCGAAAATCCCATCATCGACTTCAATAACTTTGCAGTTCTATTCAAAACGCTACGTGTCTCTTTTCTGAGTACTCTTGGTGTACTGTCATGAGTGCAGCAGTGTTTACAATGCGAGCGAGTAATTGGTCTCTTGTGTTTACTTTTTTTTTAACACCTCGTTATTAATCCACCCCTACAGACTAAAATCTAACGCGGTAATATGAATAATATTCCAGCACCTGTATCTCCAAAACGAATGGAAAATGGACAGATGTTTATATGAACTTTCTAATTCAATATTGTCACTTCCTTCAATATTTACCATCCCATCTGAATCATGCTGTATAAGAGATTATCCGCTTTTATTTAGCTTTATATTTAACCTAGCAATCGTCAGTTGTTGCCGTTGCAGATATTTTTTACCTGCCTGAGTTCATGGATTGTCTGTTATAACCTTTTTATGCGTGTGATGGGTTTTCGTTGAAGGAGGAAAAAGAGCGGGGAAGCAGACTATCATTCGAAAAACAGAAGCTTCGTGTTTTCCTGTTTGTGTAATTCTGTGAAATGTGTTAATAGGGGAAAATTTTGTTTGGAGAAGTTTTTGGGGCCTTCTACGGCACTGGAATGGGGAAGGTATGGTCAGCATTACGATTCCGGCACCGCACGTGGTGGGTGAGTGGTTAACGCTCTGGCCTCGCATTCGGGAGGACGTGGGTTCGAATCCCCGTCCGGGCACCCAGATTTGGGTTTTCCATGGTTTTCCCGAATCACTCCAGGCGAATTCCGGGATGCTTCCTACAAAAGGCCATGGCCGAATTCCTTCCTTTCACTAATAGCCTCGACTTCGACGAAGCGTAAAGCCATACTCACAGAAAAAAAAAAAAAAAAAAAAACCGGCCGCAAATACCGTTCCATCTTGGTAAACGACCAGCAGGGTAGCGATCTCCAAGAAACGTCTGTCTTCATCGTGATCTAAGACACGTTTTCCCATTAAGTAACCAGATATTCCTCCGACTGAGATAGGTTTACAAACTCATGCTCTGAAATTTTAATCAAATCGCCAAGACCTGACTTAATTTACCTATCCTTTCCTAATCACATTGAATAATCTGCAAGTGAACTTTACAAACTACCTCCTTACGTATTTACTTTGTTTACCCTCACAATTTTCTCTTTACACATTTTTCATTTTTAACTCTCACATCTCTTAATCAGTGAACTATTTCCTAAGCTAGTAAAATGCATGCGTCATGGCAGCATTTTATTTTTGTAAGATTCTGCAATAAATGTATTGCGTCCGTTCTGGGTTGACTGCGCTTAACTGAACAAGAAATAAGCAGCAGAAACTATAAATATCAAGAAAAAAATTACAACAAACCTTGTTCCTTGGTCTGTCCACTCAGATTTCACTTTTTACAGATTCACATAATAACTCGAGGAAACTGTCATGCGGTTCCTTCAAAAGCCCGTTGACGATTACATCCGAAAAAAAAACCATTTTCGTTACTCCTGAGATTATCATCGTTCAGTATTTTTCACCTACGTTTAGGTGGTTGGCTGACAGAATCACTTCTCTCTTCTTCGCTTTTCTCTCCAGTTTTTTGTTCTGGTTTTTCGTTATTCGATTAAAACGGTCCAATAGTAGCTATCTTGTGTGATTTTCAATTCTATTACTGTTAATTACTATCCTTGATAACCACTAATGTGGATTTATCTGTCTGATTAATCGATCCCTTTTCGTTTTATTCTTCGGCTGTTCAGGTAGACTCTTCATAAATAACTTTATCCTTCCTTTATCCTTATCGATAACATCAATCCTCAGATTTTAATAGTCTTTTCCTTTCGCCATTTGTTGTTGACCACCATTTATTGGAACGTTTTATATAAACACCTTGATAATATTCTTACCCTGCAGATAATATTCTTTGATGTAAACATAGTTTCAGTTCAATCCATTAAAAACGAAAACCGCTTACGTGGATGATTGTATAGCTCTAGTTTCTGCAATATTATCTCCCAAGAAGATTAAGAGGATCAATGCTCTGTAAGGCATGGGACTTCATTCCTGATTGTATCTATTCCAGATGTATAAAGTGTGCCCATAATTCCGTTTCCAGAGATCATCCAGAAAATAAATTTGCTGAAACTAGTTGGAGCGTACTGCGATCATAGACATAAGTCCTGCTAGCTCGTTGACTGCTGGTTGTAGGGATTTTATTTGTCAACATGCACAGTACTCTCTTCACTCGCCTCTTCTACTCCAATTACTCCTGATGTGCATTACTCCTGATTTGCCTTGGCAATTTTCGCAGACAAATCCATTTATCCACCTCTCCATACCATCTATCTCCTGTATTTGATACTTGTAAGCTAGATTCGATACTAAAGTAGTTGCTTTCTATAGAACCTTTCTAGAGGAACCAGTTTACAATGAATACCAAACGACGTTTGATTTAATACGTATCAGAGGCTTAAAAAACTACTGTAGGTTAATGTGAACGCGGGTAGTGGGCTTCACACAGTACGCTAGCCCCCATAGGACCAGTCACGCTGGAGACGGGGACTCAAGGTGACGACATTCCAAGCGGTTAGCGCTCGATTCCGTAGTTATTTATAGGCGTCAACGATTCCTGGCATTGTAGTCCTCTGAAGAAAGCCACAGAATGATGGCTGAAACGTCAAGTTTGAACAAAGTCACGCGGTTCCAATCGTACAACCAAGCAAACATGAGTAAACTGTTCGTCACTTTACTAGCTTCACAATACCATCAGGCTGACACAGCGCGCCTTTAAAAATAACATAGCATCCTTCGCATGATAGATTAGTCTCAACCCGAGTAATTAAAAGATAGCTTTTGTTATGATAATCTCATCCCTTCCACTACCTTCTCCTGATTCTTCTACCAATATCGAAATAGACCTCATCAATATATTGCCTTATACATGCCCAGTACTCTCTTCACTCGCCTCTTCTACTCCAACTATCCTGATTTGCATGTGCAATTTTCGCAGACAAATCCATTTATCCTCCTCTCCATATCCTCTATCTCCTGTATTTGATATTTGTATGCTAGATTCCTTACTAACTTTGTCCGCTCCAACAAGGGACTTCAAAAAGATTTGTATCAAAAAATACTTACTTTCCTCTACATATTCTCAAATGCAGGACATTGAAACCTCTACCTACGAACTGCCCTTCTTGTCCTGAGTTTAATACATCGAATGCTATGCCACAATATTTACGCTTCAAGTCTTCAACAAGAAGTTCCTCTTCCACCTTGTAATCATAAAAATCAGTTAATAAAGCTGTCTACAATTATGGAAGTTGACCCTTGTGGAAGAGTGAAGTATAATCATTAAATCAAAAGTTTAGAAGTGAAAAATACAATTCTTCACAGATTGCGAAGGTATTATTTTATTTTCTGTTTAGAAAATAATTTGTTCAAAACTGGTTGTCACTTTTTTCTACAATATATCGTGATCTAAAACAAAGACAATGCTCGTTCATTTTAATAGCAATTATTTCTGTCTCTGGGAATACGGCAGGACCCCATGACCTTTACTTTAACCTTATTTCTGTCTCTACCAAAAAGGTTTAGAACCCTTTGGATTTTTAGTGTGTAATGATTCAAAGGGGCCGCAGGCATTTTGTCATCAAATTTTTACGTTCTTTATTTCAATGCGGGGTAATAACCCGCTGTATGAAGATACTTTTATCTTAATATGAGTGGATTATTTGACAAATTGTTATATTTGATTCTGATATACGAATTAAATAATATTTCTCAGAACTGAACAAAATTTCTTTTTTTGTTGTTGTTGTTTGCGACAGTATTCCTGTGGTAGTACTCTAACTACACTTTTGTCAATTTATTTTGCAGAGCTGAGGAATCGCGCCATTAATCACGAGAGAATGGACTACTCCAAGGAGATAGCAGATATACTGCGTAATGTGGAGGAAAGAAAGAAGCACAAGACAGATTACTGGACCCTGCCCAGGGACACCACGAAGTACTCATCACCTGCGGAGTCGGATAAACCGTACGCCGAAACTATACCTAGATGGTCATACTACAGAGCAGAGGACGAGTCCTTGTCTAAATTATCCACAAACTTTCGCAAGGATCCTAAAGCTATCAAGGAAGACGTTGCTTTCCTTCCCAAAGCTAAGAAAGAAGATCCACGTTTCGGGTCATATTACTCCAGGTATCTTAAGAAAGACAATTCGAAGGTAGTCAAAAAGTCTTCGGAATCGTCAGTGGTCAGTGCCACGAGGAGCAGGCTTATTAGTTTGCTGCAAAGAGACGAGCTGTTCGACGAGTGTTCCTTCTTCACGGTGATGGTGTTTGCGCTGACGCGCATGTATCGTGCCGTATACTCCGTGGTGGCCATGGTGATGTCAGTGATTCCGGTGTTTTCGATATTCGTCTGCATCTCGCGTTTCATACTGGACAAAGTCGGAGACATTATCGAGACAGCGGATGGTGCCACAATAGTCTTCAAGATCGGCCTTCTCATTGTCGAACTGGCAGCAATCTTCGTCAACGTCTTTGTGTTTCTTTGGGCCATTTTCATACCTGTCTGCGATCTCGTTGCCGTCATATTTGCAAAGATTCTCTACTTTTTCAGCTAAATAATTTCACTTCTTCAGACACACAAAATTTTGTTAATGTTATAAGACTGTCCCTTGTGTGCATTGTTGTTTTCAAATTGAACGTTATGTGATGTGTGTGAAAATGTCGAATAAACAATGGTTAATAAAAGAAATTGAACTCGTAGTATATGTGTTTCCAGGCGCCGGGGCATAACAGTTAGTCCTTTCCCAGAGTCACTTATGTCATTGGACTTGACACACTACCGCACGTCACGTGTATAGGACCGTACTCGGTCCAGGGGGGGGGGGGGAGGGGTTGGCTCAAAGACTACGCTGGGTTACGTGGGGGGAGGGGGAGGGGTTCCGAGCCAGGCCACGTAGCTTTTCGCTCATGACATTTTTCACAGTTAAAATGAGGAACAGAACTCAGAACAGCATGTGAATATTTATTTCCCTCAGTTAATTATCCCCGTATGTAATTTACTATCGTCTGACCCGGCGGATCTGATGTCTTCTGGAATGTCTTCTGGAAACAAAAGGGAAAAAAGCTACGTGCTACGTGGGAGGGGGGAGGGGGGGGATAGAGGCAAAAGCCACGTAGGGCTACGTGGGGGGAAGGGGGGGGGGTTCACAGGAGGCCAAAATGGAGCTACGTGGTTTATGCACGCTCCCTAATAATCTTGTGGTAATAAAGGGTACTTGAATAAGTTTTATTAAGCAATCAAAGAGTTATAATTGATTGAAAGAAATCTTTGTTTTAGCCACTTATTTAATGTTCCTTTCCAAACTAACAACTCCAACATCCACAAATTTATAGCTCGTATTGGACTCCGTGCTTATTTCAATTGCAGGTTTATTTCTTACTTAATATCCGAAGAACTAAAAATATCCGTTCCACTCAATCTAAATTGTTAACAACAACTAACTTCCTTCTTCTTATTTTTTTCATTTCTTCCACAATCTTCTTCTTTTTTTTTCCAACGATTCCCAAATACTTTCCCACAACCAGCCCTGCGCAAATTAATCTTTTTAATGTATTTTATCTGATTCAAAATTATTCACGAGTTTAGACTAAGAAATATTTAATTGTCTCGTCACAATCTTCTCCTGTTATATACTTACCTTACGGCATAACACCACTACGTCACCGACGGCATTCAATCTCAACGTGGGCAGTAGTTATAATGTGAGAATTTGTCAGAACAACCTATCCGGGAGAATACCCGTGAAGAATTTTTGTCAGTAGTCATAATGTGTTGGCAAATCAGTGTAATTGCTTTATTCTTTTTGATTGGGGTGGGTTCTGACATGTCGCAAGTAAATACGTCAAGGAACGCCTTCGAGTTTAGAGACTTAATCTTTCATTCCTTTAACACAGATAATAGTCTGAGAAGTGATCCTATAAAACAATTCGACGACCGAACGTCTGACTTTCAAATTCATATGACGGTGGTGGTCGGTACATGTAAACTGTTAACGTCTACAGACAACACAAATATCAGTTGAAAGGGTTCCGAAATTCCTCGACCGGCGGAGAAGAGAAACAGACGGGTAGGAACAGGAAATTTAATTTAATTCGCGGAGTGGCGTCGATGTTGCTTGAGGATGCAGTTTAATCTGTGGAATGGGTGGAGAATGTTATTGGGATCAGAGGAAACGACTATAAAGTAAGCAATGGAAGCGGAGGCAACGCTAGCCGTCGGGTGAATGTTTGAGATGGGGCTGTGTGAAGGGGCTGGGCTGTACGCTGGAGCGGAGCAAAGGGGGGGGGGGGGGGAGCACCCTGTGACTTGTTTTCTCACAGAACCTGCGCACGCGTTTCTAGTTATCTACCGTGTATCTGCCGAATGAACTTTCCGTAAAAAGCAACAGCTAAGTAAGCAAGTCGAATACAGTATTGCTCATTGAATCAGTATTGAGCTTTCAAACAAATAAAATGGTATGAATACCATCTGAAGTTTATATCCATAACACTACACATACTATATTTTTGTTATTAGCTTTCTGTCTTTCATATGCCGTTACATGTGAGTCTATTAAGCTACAGAAGTGCTAATTTTTCAGTTATAGTTAATTTTTAACTTCTTATTCGAGCCGAACATGAAAATGTTTTTCTTGCATTGTTGTTTGCGGTATAGTCTCCGTCTCGATTTTAAAGCTACAGAAATTCTGGCACTCATTTTTTCAGAAGCTCTCGAAATCTGTATATCGGACAATTTAGTCTACAGAGATGCTAAATTTCAATTGAGAGGCCATTGATCCAGAAAATGAGACAACATCGGAACTTGGCAATAGCTTCTCGATATGCCCCGCCAACAATCAACGCCAACAATCCCGTAATCCCGTCAGTACTAAACGGTCTGCGCGGTACATAAGCAACCCCATCATTCCCAGGTAGTGTTACCAACTTTTTTTTTTGGCTAGTGCGTCAGTAGAATTCAGTTTTAATTAGTGAAAATATGATAACTCAATCACTAAACCACTTACACATTTAGAAATACATTTCTACCTTATTTCAGTAGTATTTACTTTTATTGCGTACGAAACATTGAAGTTAACTGAGTTTTTATTTCATTTCAGGTTAAAGGGTACAGTACAAGCTAATTGAATTGATTATTATCGATTAAGGTTTCTAAGAATAGTTAATTATTTCTTACTTTCTTTTAATAAATAATGTTCATTTGTTATAAAAATGGTCGCTATTCCGTAATGCCATGATCACTGATTTATTGTTTTTAGTCATATATTATATACATATTTAATTAAATTGCGATGGAGCGCACGCCCCAGTGGCTATATCCCTACACACCCATCATATACCTTTTTCTGCACCCACCTACAGTTGTCCTCTACAAATATTAGCTTTAAATGTTTTCAACGTTTTTAGTAAATTATTCATCATTTCTCTTGGTAACTTATTCTAATCCCTATCATCTTTACCCAAAAAAGAGAATCTTCCCACAACCTTGTGCCCGAAATCGAGTGCCAGCTTGTGGTCATGGTCATATTTTACGTTCCATACTTTTAATTCTTACACTAATATCTTTTCATGTCTCATCACCAATACACGACTTGTACACACCCATGACCCTCTTCACCCTCCTCCTGTCTTCCAATGAATCCCATTCCAGCTCTTATATCATATCTGTTACTAATTGCATTCTGCGGTAATTTCCAGAAACAAATCTAGGAGCCCTTCTTTGCACCTTATCCAACTCCTGTATTTGACAAAATATGGGTCCCATACTACACTACCATATTCAAGCAATGGTCTGACCAAAGTTTTGTAACCCAATTCCTTTACTTCTCTCGTACATCCCGTCATCAGTCTCTCCAACAAGTGCAGAAGTTTGAAACCTTTTCCTACTACCTGACCAATATGTTCTGCCCAGTTAAACTTGTTATCAAATGTAATGCCAAGGTATTTACATTTCATGTCTTCAACAAGCAATTGTTTCCCCAACTTATTATCGTAATCAACCTTTAGTTTTTTAATTGTATATCTAATAAGCTGACTCTTCTTTGCATTTATCTTCATTGCATGTTTACCAACCCAGCTAGAAATCCCGTCCAGATCACCTTGCAGCTGTTTACAGTCATTTACCATTTTGATCCTTTTATATAGCATTGTATCAACATCAAACGAACTAATTTCTGATAGTAAATAATCAACACAATTATTCATTAGAATAATGAATAGCAATGGTCCCAATACGCTCCCATTTTTACTTCCACTTCTTTTGATACCGCATTTCCTACATTAACTTTCTGTTTTCTACCTTTTAAAAATTCTTCTACCATTTAAATTACTTTCTCATCCACTCCAATAGTTTTTACCTTATTTACTACCATTTTATGGCTCACTCTGTCAAAAGCGTTTGAAAGATCTAGTGCTACACTATCAATTTGGCCTTCCTTGTCCATTTCATCCGAAATATCTTGCATATATCCCACAAACTGAGATTCTGAATATCTTTGCCTAAAGCCATGTTGCCCACTTGAAAACCACTTACGTCCCTCACATATATTTCTTATGTGGTTGCATATCAATCTCTCCATTAAGTTACCTACCACTGAATAGGCGAAATGAAACAGTTTCATCTCAGCTTTATACATATCAGCGTCTTTAAGCTCATGACATGCTATATAGACATTTTTAGTTGCTATGTAATTGACTAGTGGTATTTGCCTCGTAAGTGTATTTAAAAGTATTCAATTTTAAATTTATCCTGCACTAGATTTTGCTCGTAACTTGACTCCAGTGTAATATTAAAAGTTCAGACCTCTCCCTGAGCCGATGGAGATGTCTGGTGGTTAAGGCACCTAACTGGAGTTCGATAGATCCCTCGTTCTAATTCCTGTATCGGCAGAGATTTTGAAATGATCTTAACGCAACATACACCTCTGTCATAGCTTACTGTGTAATTTTAAGTACGTCAGAACGCTTCTGTGGTTCGGATTACGCGTTAAACTACAGGTCCCCTTGCATCCGGTAGGATTCCCGGGTTGGGTTAAGGGTAGCATGCGCGATAAATTGACACCCTGTCAAACCCGCGTCCGAACTATCATTCGTGATGTCTCGGCCAACAAAGTCATTAGATCATTCTTTCTAAGCCAATTATGACACAATGAGTACATCTCCAACTAGAAATTAAAAGCTAATACGATGCCGAACCTGCGCTGACATCACGGCGAACTTTTCGACTGTCAGAAATAAGTAGTTTTGCGTGAATCTCGTTCAACGGAAAATGAATGGCAATTTGTGGAAAATTTTATCTTAAATTTCCTAACTTTCAGACTTTAACATAGGTCATATCCTATTTTATGTCCGAAACTGCTGTCGTAAGTCCATCAAAATCCGAGGGGTTTTCGAGTAAATCCCATTCGTCCAGACAGAATCGCGGCCAACGAAACTAAGTTATTTCTCGCAGTGAAAGTATCAACGCTTTAACATATAAAGAATATCAATCATGATTCTAATATTGTTGTAACTACTGTATTTGTGTGCGTGAGGAATTTCCCGGCGCTACTGAAGCAATGTAGTCTTCACGGGCGTGCAATTTGTGTTCGTGTCGTTGGCTCGTTGCAGAATGAATAGTGAAAACTGGTTACTTACTGCAAGAGCAAGATTATTGCTTTTCTTTTGATGTCGTTACGAAAATCTAATCTGCGTGAATAAAGATAATAATGCGGAAATTATATCTTCACTCGTCGTACAGATGTACTTTGTTTGCCAAGGACACGATCCAATTACTTCGTTAAGAACGTGCCAGTGGTCTCAATACCGTATTTTTAGACTCTTTAGACGTCTCTTCGGAACGTGGCATTACTGACACTGTTTAGAATGAGTTTAAGTTTAAAAATAGCGATGGTTAACTTTTAAACAACCAGTTTCCTCTGCTAAGGTATATAAGGAGGTCCGTCTGGGAGGCTAAGCCAGTCCACGCGGTGACTGCCAGCTTTCGTCAGCCTGTAGACACCGGACACCTGATGAGGACAGCCGAGCTGGTTGTCGAAACGTTGTGTTTCTAAAACACCATCCGGCTGCATAACCGTGAAGACTACATTAGTGTGTTTGTGTTCATGTATATTAGTAGTAGTCTAAGAGTTGATATTGTTGTGACTCATTATTGCCTTTAGTAGTACCAGCAATACACCCCAAAGCAATGAAATATATCCATGTTGGTTTAAACAAATGAGAAACCAGTTCAAACGGCTTTGGCGAATTAAACTAATCAGACATGGACGGGCACCAGGCAGCAATCGAAACCAATACAGCCTGCTCGCCTTTCCCAACTGCCTCGCAACAGACCAGTTTTTTTTTAACGCCTCTTAACATTTAAATGCACTGGATAATTGGCCAGCGGCCGAAGTCTTGTTCGGGGTTCCGTCTACGACAATTACACGCGCCATTACGGATCTCCTAATCGACTATTGGCTGCTGTTGCTACTTCTACGGTAGTGGTCGTTGCGTCCAACTATTACGGTGCTCTGGTCTGATTGTGGACCCAGTGGCGCAAATGTTGCATCTGGGCTTTTCTACCACGCGCAAAAATAAACATTCATTTCCTGCTACAACACAGTTTGATTCGTATCAATAAAATAATTACGCTGGGTAGAAATGGATCAAATTCTATTGGAAATGTCCGCATTCCATCAGTTGGGTAGAGATAAGTAAGCTCCATAAAATACAGAAAAAACCCAAATTCTTCCAACAGTGACATCATCAACAAAATTGTTTGAAATTTAAGACTAACAAAAAGAAAGATATAGAATATAATTCTCGATTCATGTGGAGGATTAGTATGGTAATACCAAAATCACAATAATTAGAAAATAAATGTGACCAATGTTAAGCATACCTCATATTCAAATGTTTTACTTGTAAATGCAGTGACGTATAACAAGTAATTTACACTCAATTATTATACATGCGTTGTCCGTGAGACTGGTTATGTTATTTTTCTGTCTGTGTGTTCGGTGTTAATACATCGCTTCACTCTCCATATATATTCGGCCATGTTTGATATTTTCATCTGTTTTGTAGAGTTAAAACCCGACAACTTTTCTCTTTCGAAAATGCCTTAAAAGTTTACAATTATCTGATAATTTCACCGTTTTGTTTTTGAGTAAATTTCAAAACAGTATTTCATTTCACCATCTTTGCTTCATTATCATGGCTGTTCGACAAATAATACTTGTTCTGATGGCTCAAACAATTTAGGTTTTCTATGCAAATATGAATAACTGTTATCAAATTCCATATTGTTCTTTTATTTGCTGGTAAACTGAAAATCAAATGTAATTTGAGGAACATGGTATGTTAAGTCTTATCTTGCTCCGTCTACTGTCCTATTGACATTCAGTACATACGTTACTGAAGGAACTTGCTATTGATTTTTAAAAATGGTCACATGTCGATGGATACAACAAATTCATTGTGGACCTCTCAGAATGGTGTTTTGAGTCTAAGCTTCTTTCTCATCGTCATTTCCTGTATGAGGAACAGTGAAATTAAAGAAATGTAAGTATATAATTGTTTCTAAGAAGAAAAAATGTTTTTTTGACATCGCTTCTTCCGATAGTTATTTTTAATCCCTAAACTGCAGCAATTCCTAATCACGACTTGTTAAAAGCACGTAGAATGATTTATAAGCCATTGCATGGTTTATCTGTAAATTGACAATTTTCCACATCCCACAGAGCCAGTATATTCTAATGAGATCCATGGAAAATGAACGTATTGTATTATTTTGTATTGGATATCAGTTGCTGGTTATATTCTGTGGTAATTTTCAGACACAAATCTAGCAGCCCTTGTTTACACTGCCTCCAACTTCTGTATTCGATACATAAAATGAATTTACAGCTACAGACATAATGCGGGCAACCTCTTGTGATTGGCAGGCTATTTTCTCATTGATTATTAGATTTTTCCTATACCATCAAGGAGAAACGAAAGTGCCAAAGTGCGAAAACGGGAACACTCGATCGACTCCCAAAATGGAGAATAGACTTAATCACTTGACGAGGATGTAGTAAGGACGAAATCTACAGTTCTGATAATCAATATTCAAGAAAGATTCTTCCACATAGTACTCTTTCGACACATTCAAACTGCACACTTTTTCTTTAAGGAGTAATAAGACAACACGTATTTGTTCGGTGCATAGGACTATTGGGAACTGCACCACTTTGGTAACCTTCGAGAAACTGGTACTAACCTGTTGAAATTTACATCAGTCGCTTAGTCAACATGTCCTCTTTACGTTTTGAGATCATGCATTGCGGAAAAGTCGCTAGAAATTTGATTAAAACTGCCGAAATATAATATGACGCACAGCCGTTACATGGCGCCAACGTTGAAAAAACCAGTGACAGTCTCTTAAAATGTTGATTTAATCCTTTGTTGTAATGTTTTCATGCATTTTCAGCTCTACTCCGTTGTAAAAAGTAGCACAAAATTGACAAACAGGCAATATTTATCCGAGTTGTAATACGGTGATGCCCGCCATCTTGCATAGCAACGAGCAACCAGAGATAATCGATTGCTTCCATTGTTAACAAATACGCCATTTGCGTGTTGTATGCCGCATAGCCAAAATTTCGTAATATTTTTTTTTTCCCTTGGTTCAGGCCGTATTTCAACCTAACCACGATTTCTATGACAAAACGAAACTGTTTAGGTTGAAATGATCCCTGTACCGATCATTTTTATGTTACTTTAGCAGTGCTAATAGCATTTAGCAGTTGCTCATCCTTTCATATTTCGGCATTTTTAATTGAATTTCTAGCGACATGTTGACGAAGCGACTGATATAAATTTCAACAGGTTAGTATCAGTTTCTGAAAGGTTACCAAAGTGGTGCAGTTCCCAACTGTTCTCTGCATGTGGCTTCCACCAAGATCAAAGTTTGGTTTAAGAAAACTTAACAGTAAGGCTGATATGTCTTCCAGAATATTTTCGCTTTAGTCTTTGAGTAATACTGTTGCAGAACACAAATTTCTATCACCAATCTTCTTCTCAAATGGTATCAGATATATTCAATTTGTAGTGGTCACATCCCTGTGGTGATATGATTTAATTTTGTAACCATAGTAATTATTAATTTTTATAATCATTACTGAAAAGAATGGTATTGAATGTTATGGGTAATTTAAATTTATCGTCCAGCAAACACTTTGATTCTGTTAGGATTATAGGTAACGAGACATTTATTAATCATCGCTGGCAAGTACAGGCCTGAGCGTATTTAACGTTAAATTTCAATATATCAAAGCAACGCCCATAGCTACAATTAGCCGTTTTATCAAATCAAACAAAATTAACTTTACTTTATGATTCAAATTAAATAATTAATACCAAGAAGTTGCATTACAACCAATATTCAAATTACATTACAACAACCTCTGTTATGATGATCAAGATCAGTATGATTAATAATACAAGTAACTTGTGCGCCAGAAATGGTTCATAGATGCCATTTGAAATTGTACAAAACGTACTATTAAAAAAGTGAAAGAAAGTACAATATTTTGAAAGTACACATGTGGTTCTAGACAATTATGCCTTTTATAATTATGCCTTTTAGCCCAGTAGGGTTTCATTATCAAGTTCGATCCCTGATATCTCATTTCAAAATCGCTTATGGGTTACTAGCAGTTTCACAAAGTATACGACCTATGGCTTCGGTCGTTAACACTTTACCTTTGCGAGTCTGCGACGGCAGCCGGCGTGAATCGAAGACGGACCCACGGTATGTGAGACACTCTTCCGCATTCGGAACAGAAATGCCCCTGGCAGCGCCAGACTCCTTCCAGGCAGTCAGGTGGCTCTGCCCAGTCCACTACTGAAGACAGGTACAGAATGCCTCTCTCGCGGCGTCTCTGCTTACATCAAAACTCTCACCACGCCTTGCGGGAACATGAACAACACAAAATTTCAAGAATTTTAGTTATGAGAACCTCGGGGATTGGTGCTTGGGATGCTAGTCTGGAGTCACATGGTTTGTCAACTTCTGATTTCCTGGACTCGCGTGGGTGATTCTTAAGCCGCGTTCCCACGACGTCTTGTGACGAAGTGTAGGGATGAGCGCGCGCCACAGGTTAGCCCTCGCTACCTCGCCGCCAGTACCTCCTCACCACGTTGCCTAGTGTCGTTTGCACAGAGCACTTTACAGCAACAGAGGGGATGCGCACCTCTGCTGAAAACCGATGGCAACAGTGCACCGCTACACACGCCTGTGATGTTTATCGACAGAGAGTGGGTAGCTGCGTGCAATCTCCGCCAGCAGAGGCGATCCCGTTCCCACGGCGTGTTGTGGGGTATCCGTCTGGGGCGGCCTCCGTTAAGGCGCATTCCCACGATCCCTTGTAACGAAGGCGAGACGAGACGGGACCTCATTAGCCGAAGTGTAGGGACGACCGCGGGCCGCAGGTTAGTCGCAGCTTACCTCGCCGCCACCTCCGCACCACGTTGCCTAGTGTCGTTTGGCACAGAGCACTTTACATCAACAGAAGTGGTGCGCCCAGCTGCTGCATACCGATGACAACAGCGCACCGCTATACACGCCTGTGATGTTTACCGACTCAGAGTGGGTAGCTGCGTCTCGTCTCCGCAAGAAGAGGCGGCCCTGTTCCCATGGCGTGTGGTCGAGTATTCGTCCCGTCCCGCCCCGTCTCGCCTTCGTTACAAGGGATCGTGGGAACAGGCCTTTACAAGACGTCGTGGGAACGGACCTTTAGCGGGAGAGGAGATGTACCGTTGGGGTGCGACGATCTGCCTCGCTTGGCCTTCACGTATCCTACCTTGGACGTCCCCTGGGAACGCCAGCACTTAGGCAAAACCCTGCCTATTGTCTCCTCACGACAATCCGACGCCCTGGCGGATACAAACCGTTGTCTCCCACAAAGACGGCAAGATATGGCCAAGTCCACATAATTCAGTTCTTTGCACACTGAATGATATGAAACTCCCCTTTTTTATATAAAGAACTTGTATAAAATATCCTTATATTGGTCGCCAAAACGTTACTGAATTTACTCCAATATTAACATTTTACAGGTAAAACGCGTACTTGGAGTGTGGCGTAAGGCGTCATACTACAATTTACAGTTCGCTAAGGAAAGCAGTAATTCATTTTATTTCCGCAGCTTAAACGAAGTCTGAGAAAAACTTTAAACTTGTTTCATTATAACAGTTCTTAGGTTCTGCTACAACAAAGTCATAAGCTGCCAGAATTCAAAGCGCTTTACTGACGTAATTAATTTACTCTGTAATTCGTTACCTCGCCAGATAATCAGGTTATCTTCTCCCTAAGTTTTCATCTCCGTAAAAAAACTGTAACTGAATCACTCAAGGTCTTTTTTTTTTAAGTAACAAGATAGAAACTTTTCTTGGAATAAAAGAATTAAATTATTATTCCTACAGTTCTTACGCTGTGGATAGTTGGTATAAATGTCCAGAAGACTCTCCATGTCGAAATGAAATATTTAAAGAGTAAAGGCTCTGATATGATTTATAATTTGGAATTGTTTTAGTGCCACACAAACTGATGTGCATGAGGTAATGGCTTCACTGCCGTATACTGCGATTTCCGTTAATTTCTCGATTTATGTGATATATCAGTGTTTCTAAATTCACATATTTTACGATTAACACACATTTTGGCTTAATCACTCCTCTAATTATGAAATCTGTCAACATACTGTGGGTCTGGTTTTTGTGGAGAAAATAAAAGGTAAAGAAACAAGTTAAAAAAAAGATGGCCTTAGGTTTATTGCTCTAGTTTATAATTGTATTGTTTAAGTATTGTAACAGACTTTTGTCATGTAATTGTGGGATACTGTAGTGAGAATACACAGGATGAACACAACATTTAGTTAAAAACACCTGTGCCCGAAGCTGGACTCAAACCGGTGATCCTTAATACGCTATGCCAGCTTGCTAGTCTTTTCACTGCTTGGGCTTGTTTCCTATCTGAGTACTGTATCACCGCATACCCCATTCATCTCTCAAACTGTTCCCCTAATATCTGTATAGCACGCTGTACAACCGGTTGAGGTATGCAAATTTTCACAGCAATCGGTACTGTTTCTTAATCTCACCGAATTCAGTTTGGGAAAATACGTGACATGCATAATGCACAGTTAGATTTACAGGAACTGCATTCTGAGTTTACCCGGTGTTTGAGAGAAGTAACAACGAACTTCCCAGTAACAAAAGGAAAGTCACAGAGAGTACGGGCTACGTACGAAACGATAGAGTATGTCTCAAAACCAATATATCTAAGCTCCAAGTAGAATTCACCCAAACGTCTAATTTTATACTGGGTATATTCGTTAAATCATTTACCGGGAATCCTACAGAAAATGTAATTTATTATTGTGAAAAATTGAAAAGTAACAGGTTCTTCTCACCGTATGATAAACTAGTATAACAGAAAAATGTTCAAATTATTTGTTATTTCCGTGTGAGTGCTGATTTAACATTGGTTGTAAGTTTATCAACTTGTTTTTACCAAATGTGACAAAAAACAGATGGCAATAATATGCCGAGTTCTTCAATTGGAACCATCCACGCTATAGTTACACAATAACTTTTGCATTGGTGTAAGTATGCACCAATGTTGCTTTTACCGTATTTACGTAACCACGTAAGCAAGACTGCGGTTTGTGGAAATATTATGTGTATTGGAATGAAAAAAATGACTACATAGAATCAATAGATGGTGAAAATATTTTATTATTATTATTATTTGGTTAAACGTGGCTCATCATTTGTCTGGAGAAACGATTCATAAAATTCAGAAACATAAGCCTTAATCCGTAATCTCTAAATGACTAATTTTAGATGAAAACATTCCGAAAATTACTTGTGCTTCTTTCCTCCAAGATTAGGCATTGCAGAGTGAAAATTCATTCAATACGGAAAGCACTTCTTCAGGAGGCAGAAACAACACACTGCAGATGTTGGTTAAGTTTACAAATACAATTCTCAACCCTTCGACTGAAACCCATTATTAATAAAATACAGCGTTTTTCAGAAAGAAATATCCGATTACAGCGGCGCTAAATATTTTTAAAATTATCAAACTGAAACTGCTTTTAAATGCACATCTAAAAAAAATTTCAATATTTTTTTAAATTCAAAATGTTCATAAGTGATAACAGTGCCACCGTTTGGATGATCAGCATCTCTCTGTCGGAATTAAGAGGGCGCCCTGTTGATTTCCTCTTGCACATCAAAGGTGGAGGGTGAACATTAACGCCCTGGTCTCGCATTTGAAATGTCGTGGTTTCGAATCCCCGTCCGGTCTTCCAAACTTGAATTTTCCATGGGTTCCCCAAATTGATCCATGCGCGTGCCGGGATGGTTCCTTGAAAAGGGCATGGCCAAATTCCTTCCCATTTCTTGCTCCCAGTTCTTTCCTGCCTATAATGACATCGACATCGATGGGGCGTAAAGCCAGAAGCATATGTATGCATATAATCATCTTTCACAGTCAACGTGAGTTTTCGAAAAGTTTGTGCCATCAAATAGGGTCCAAATTTAGCTGTCAAAGAAATTCAGGGCTGCCCTGTGGAAACAGATTCACAGAAAGCGTTGCAAATTCACCTCTTCTTCCGAACAGTATGTTGTCTCATGTACTTTAGGGAATTTTACTGAGTTAAATAATTTCTAAAGTGGATTATTCTTTATGAAGCACTCTTAAGAAATCCATTTTGCACAAATATAATACTCTTTCATTTGTTCAGCAACCAAAGTGTGGTTCCATCTGTTTTATGTATTTAGTATAATAAAGCGTGAAACGAGGCCTTGGTATTAATATTCCTACAAAAGATATCGTTAAACGAAGAATTTTTTTTTTTTTAAGAAACCTATGACAAGAAAATATTGTCTGTCAGAGCAGCAAATCTTTCAGAGATGGAGAAAAACTTGTCGAGAATAAACTGCAGTTTCAACGTACTGAAACATAAACAAGATACAGAATTTTTTCTCGGACAGTACGTAAACAATAAGGAAAATGTCAACAATACAATGGAATGAAGTGAGAATGTACTGAAAATTGCCAGAATATGCTCATGCTGTTTCCTGAACAAATAAAAAAAAAATGGAAACATAATTTAAACACCTACACCAAAGCTGCCAGACAATTTTAGAGATGGGCCGCAATTTCGATTCAAAGTTAGCCTCCGGGCCACATAATATTTGCCTATAGTTACAATAGATATTTAAATAAAACAAAAATATAAGCAACACAGTTAAATTACAATAAAAAGTAAAACCGTCAATGATACCTTTGCAGAGGCTTTTTTTTTTTTTTTTTTAAAAAAAAATTATAATCAAAAAGTAAAAATATAATGAGACCTTTGCAAATGGTTTTGAGCTAACATGTTCTAGACTACTAATGTTGGCGGGCAAATTCAAATGTAATAGTATTGGGCAACCTTCTCCTACAAGAGAATAAAAAGGAAATGGAGTCTAGATTTGACTGGAGACGATCAATAAGATGAGCGACAGGTCTTAAAGAAAATACCGTTATTCAGAAATGAATGGTGATTTTAGAAATATTAATTCAACCTCCAAGAATCTGTTTGTTTTATTAGTTGGTGTGCCTGCTTTCATAAACGCGTCAATGCTCCTACTTAACAACCTGCTTAAAACGCCGTACGCATTGTATTCATGTGCAGTAATGATGTGTAGAATAACGTAATTGGGGCTATGGACGGGACCAGGTGGTGCCAAGACACAACCCCACCAGTCTGCAAGGCGGTGGAGACCGCGGTGGCTCGCATATCACCGCGCCCTCCTCCCTCTAATGCTCCGGATAATTCGACCTAAATTATTCAGAACTATTACTGCCTGCGCCCCATCACGCTTGCCCCTTAACTAGCCAAGTTCGCCTTGAGACGCCAGGGCGTCTGCCTTACCTCCAGCGCTGGAAGACGGCGCTGTCTGAGGTAAATGGGGACTTGTTGACTTGGCCGGAAACAGGACTCACAACTACAACAAAAACATTTTGTCTAATACAAACTTTCTTCTCAATGAAAGTCTAAAGTGAGTTTTATCTCCGGTGGGATAAAATTAAGTGGCTGTGTATAATGGGATTCGCCCTTAGTTAGAGTGAACATCTTGTACCGGTGAAACTTCATTCAAGTAATTCTCATCAGTTTGAGTTAAGAACGTGAGCATAACTGTAGACCACTCACACGGAATCTCTACTGTTCAATGTAAGCTTCACTGGTGTTTAGCCGAATGGCGTCATTAAAACACAACGTTTCGACAGCTGACTTTGCTGTCTTCATCAGGTGTGGAAAGCTTCAGGTGATGTAACAACTGGCTGAACACCCGTGGAGCTTACATTGAATCAGTACGCCTGGAAAGTCTCCACTCACATATTTCTACTGTTATTGATCTGTAACAGGAATATTTATGTGTATTAAAGGTTTTTAAAATAGCAATCGACTATTTCATAGGGTTTGAAGAAAAAAAAAAATCATATTTATTTGCGAATGAACGCTGTCGGATCACGGATTTTCATCATGCCTTGTAATTAAGAATTTATTCAATGTTTTCACAGGTTAGTTAGATGAAGGTTCCGTAGCAATTTGGGAAAAGGCGGGAGGGGAATCTTGAGTGTTTCCACCTGTCTGCGATTCGTTAAATTTTTTATTTTATATGATATAAGTATTTTTTTGTGAATGTGTATATTTTGAGGCGGAGATTGAGGTTCGTCCCATCATTTGCCTATGTGAAAACCGCCTACAAACCGCAATTGGTTATCGGAGACACGATCCAGTTTCCGTTGTACCTCTCCACATCAATGTTTTGGTGCTTAATCTGGCACAGCCACTCCACACTGTTGGATCTCAAACCATTTTATAATGTTTGTCGGGGTGTCTTACAAAACCTACTTAAAAACCTTTGATGGGGGGTTCATACTTTTAAAGTTTAGGTTCTGTCTTAAAATCTGACGTCTGCTTGTTTTCCCTATTATCTTGAATAACTTTGGAATAACGTAACCCATTATACGGAGTGTCACAACTTAAATGATAAGGAAAGAGGCTAAAATTGGAGTTGTATATGATTATGTTGTTATAAATGTAGATGAAGCTGTGATCAGAACAGTATCAAAAATAATAATAATATCGAAATTGACATCAAGAAAAGGCGAATGAAATTCTTTGGTCACCTTAAGAGATTACCAGAACGTCGATTGACAAAAAAGATAATAGATTATGCAAGTTCACTTAAAAATCCAACACCTTGGCTGAATGAAATTCGGAAGGATCTTAAAAGTGCAAGCATAGGAGCAACAGACATCTTAAAAAGAGACACCTTCAGACACAATGTAGACAAATGTGAAGTTACAACTGAGCAATTAAACAAAAACAATACAGACCAAAGTTGTCGGAAGAACGCAAAAAAGCTTTTTCTGAATGAATGAAAGCCTATTGGAACAATAAGAAGAACTCGAAGAAAACTTGATTCGATCATTTGCTTACCGTCTTCCATTTATTGGGAGAATTCGCTAATAATAATAATAATAATAATAATAATAATAATAATATGAAGCTACCTTTGTGTTTTAACTACAAGTATCGGATGTGCAGTCTTAAAAATCTAGATGTTAGCTTTCAAGTTGGTGAAGCAAGTATTCGAATGGCACAGGAGCAAACTACGTGTCAGAAACCAAATGGTTAGCAACAGGATAACCATATAGACAATGACGAGAGTGGGAAAGGATATTGCTCAGCCCATAACCTAATTTAAACGTTACTTCTGGCGATATCGTCAATGTTTGGTGTACAACAAATGTAGCTCGAGGCAAGGAATAGGAGAATTAGACCATTGATTTGTGAAGTCAGCATCGCGGCAATCGTCTTAAGCAATTTCGGGTAAGCATGGAAAACCGAAATGTGAATTCCCGGGCGAGTATTTGAAGTCACCTCTTCCCATGTGCGAGGCCTCCACAGCTGTCGCAGTTTTTGAGGAGGAGCAGCGAAGTTGGGCAATAGAATCTCGTAATAGACAAAAAAAAAAAAAAAAAAAAGTGGCAAACCCCTCCGCGTTCCGCCACCTGCAATTAGGTACAACGTTTGCTGACGACTATTTTATGCCAGGTTCCACCCGATTAGCCACGAACGACATCCAAAGAAATAACTGTATGCAAGCGAGAAAGAAACATAAACTTGGAAACGAGCATTGGCCAACGACGGCTAGGCTCGATAGTCTTGCGCCCTAACTCGTAAACAACCTGGGCTGAAAACAAAACTCTGTTTAAATATTTTCAATATTATACACAGTCAGAGTTAATATAAACAATTCAAAAATAAATTTACAGGTCGCATCGAAGTATTTTCTAATCAAATTAATATCATGTAGGCCTACTTTAATTACGGCAGGTATCAGATGCTATGCTTTCTGTGTAAATTCCAGTACGACTTCCAGAAGCAAAATTGCTGTTAACTTATGCAGTAATACTGTTTTTACGCATTCAGATAGAAGTCGGTACAATGAGAAAATTTCCCATGGCGCCAGGGAATATAACCTTTTGAGCACCGTGGTCGTTCAACTCCAAATTTGATTGGCTTCATTATTTTGATATGCATTGAGTTTATCTATAATAGTTTACCCAGCCTACGCCAAGAAATTCTCGATTTACTCTATTTTTAACGACTTGCTTCAGAAGATTATTATAGTTAAATTTCTATTGAATATAACTTGATAAAATAAAGATAAATGTTTAGTCGAAAGGTTATTAGCATTTTTTAAATTATGCATATGAATCAGATTACTGCATTTATAGTTAACTACCAACTGTTGACATACGCTGTGGTGGAATTTCTTAGCATCAACAAATTAATGTATTAAAATCTTCTATATATGGCACCTATATATCTCTAACGTTTTGGACGGTCTAATACAAATAACCATCAGTTAAACTGGTTTTATTGAGTTCCTTCTATTAATATGATTATAATAAATAATTTCCTTTATTTGATAACAAACATATGCTGAACCTTAAACATGACTGAACGAATTAAAAACAACCTACGAGTGAAAAGAAACTATGGTTCTGTTTACAAACGCACATATGCACAGATTATAATAAGCTTACCGAGAAGATATCTTTACTGTACTTAATATTAGGAAGACCATACCCTAAAAATGATGTATATTACTTAAGATACTTTTTGAATCAGTGAAGCCTTGTAATTTAAATATTCTTGCTAATGTCTTAGTACACTCAGTTTCTAGCAAATTGGAGTTCTCTAGCTACTTCGGTACTGACAACTTCCTGCTTTTTCACTTCCGTCTATTGAAATGTATAATAATATCAATGCCGTGTCATCGTAATGAACTGGTGACAGGGTTTCTATTGGATACGCATTCCACCCCAGTCGTAACCATCTTACCAGTTACAGGGGACCTACATTACACAGCAAACTGTGCTAGAGGTCTGTGAAAAACCCCACCGCGCCGCCGCAGGGGTTTGAACCTGAGACCTTTCGATCTCCGGTCAGACACCTCAAAAACTGAGACACCAGACCGCTCATTGAAATATATCATACACAGTAAATAAATTATTTTCTGAGTAGCAAAGTGGAAAAATGACAGCAATGTTCAATTTATTTCAAGCGTGGGGAGACCATTAGTATGATATCATCGCTTATCCGGAATCCTTATATCTGAAAGATGACCCTTCCATTTATCTTGAGTGAAATCGGATCTAAAAAGTGAAGTACTATAATGGAGGCTGAGTATCACGACCGGGGAGAACAGGTTTCGAATATCGCGAGCGAGTAATGGGGTGCGATGCAATTTAGTAGTTTTCAGGGAGGATTAAAATATAACAAGGTCCCGCGCCGCGTGGCGGGCGCAATAATTCCGCCACGGGATGGGCTCACGCCGCGGTAATTCCGCCATTGTCTGATTTCCCAGGAGGCCGCGCGTGGGATCGTCTCCGCTCTGTCTGCCCTCCCGCAGGCCTGCCAACCTAGTAACGTGTGTACACGCTGTTGCGAGACAATCCCAGCGGTTGCCAGAGTAACAGAAATCATTACTCTCGGCAATGCAATTATCTTCGTGTATTGGAACGTTGCCAGGCAAACAGAACTTAATGGATTTGTGAATGCAGCTTTATAAATAGTTATTACCTATCTACAGGATGACAGAATAACGACGTAAGCAGTACAGTCGACTATGAATTCATTTATATTATTTTTCATTCTCTCGATTCATCTACATGTGCAGAATAAAATAATTGTACGAAGATTACAGAAGGAAATATCAGAAGCTCAGAATACTGAAACGTACTGTCGTAAACACCATACAAAGAGTTCTTAAGTGCTCGAAGACTACTAAACAAATGAAAGTGGTAAAACTGTTTGATCAATGAGAATTGCCCAGTACCTGAACCAATCACTTAAATACAAAATTCAAGAAACTTACATCTTCCAGCCCATTATGGTTCTCAGTGTTTGTAATGGACACATTGTCTGTTACTATCAATGATTTAATTGTTATTATAGGCGAACTCGAATAAACACTTATTTGATCACTAAAGAGAAAGAGGTATAGGCACCACGATTATTTCACGAAAGAGAAAGAATATCGTATTTGGGAACTAGAACGGTATTGTTACAAATACCGAGCGTGGTGGTGTAACGGTTAGCGTTCTGGCCTCGTGTTCGGGAGGACGCCGGTTCGAATCCCCATCCGGGCAACCATATTTGGGTTTTCCATGGTTTCCCAGATCACTCCAGGCAAATGATGGGATACTTCCTTCAAAAGGCCATGACCGAATTCCTTCCCATTCCTTGCCCCCCCCCCCATCCTTTCCCGTCTCTAAATACCTCGCTGTTAAGAGACGTTAAACAGTTAAAAAAAATTGTTACAAATCATCGAAACTATTCTTACATACAATTAATTATTGCATTTTTATGGATCGTTTCCCGTTCTCCTATATAAAGCTTGTTTCACCAGATGGATACCTAGTCAGTGATTATTGGTTTGAATTTATGGTTTTACCTGTTGTCCCAAACTACAGGATATGCGCTAATCTCATATAGTATGTCTTTAGTCACACGTTTAAAACTTTTCAGTTGAATTGACAATAATAGCTGAAACTTAATGTTCGGTAACAACATTCTGAGGGACACAGGTTCAACTCAAAACCTGGCAATCTATTATTTTTTTTTATTTGCTTAATGGGTCGAAATAACTGGGAACAGTACATTAATTACTACACTTTTCAAATGTACTACTAAACTATAAATGTATACCACATTGTCTCTGACATATCGCCGTATATTTCTCTGGTAGTTGGCCCATATTTTTTGCACATTGTTTTTGTCTTATTGATACGATGACTAATGAGGTGATAGGTATTAAAATTCCACATGCAGTTTGACTGTGAAGCTTTGCCAAACTAAAACATCCAACTATTTCATATCACTTTATCGATTGGTCAGGATAGTAAACTCTTGCCACGGAGTTTTTTCTCTGTGGTGTAATTTATATTCAGCATTCATTATTTCTAGCTACCGTTAACTGTCTCAATAATCCGCAAGGTAAAAAATTTAAATAATACAGCAGAAAAATTAATTTACCTACGCAATGTGAAAAATTGCGCAGATACGTATAATTTAAAGTCACTGAAGAGCATAGATCACATTCATGTTATAATATTAGTAAAAATTGCAAGAGGTAAATTTAGCTAAGTGTAATGAAAGTGTCAAGTTGCCTAAAGTGGTCACAATATTATCAGATTCAAAACATCGGAAAACAGAAAAATTTATAAACATGAAATTTATCACAGTCATAACATAATTGAAAAAAAAAACACTCACAGTATGGCAGCAATATAATAATTGAGTAACACAATATATAGGTTATATTGATAATAACCTGAACTGAAGATGCTACCATCGATTAGAAGGAAAAGAAAGCTAATCCTTCGAGCTAAATCTGATCCAAATCGCTTTTTAATAAAATCATTTTACAAATAAATAGACATAAATCGTACAGAAAAAAAATAAAAAAGTTCTCAGATCACTCAAAGACGTGTAAATCGATCGAAATTTCAAAACTGCGATTTCCATTCAGGGTAAGTATTTCATGAATTAGATAAACTTACTAACAACGAAGCATATTGATAAGATAACACAGCATCGTGACTAACGCTCTTTGAATGAACGATAGCAAGTGCTTTGATTCCAGAAAAACTGCTCAGTGGTGTTTGAGCCATTCAGTGAAGAACGCACGTCAGAAAAATTTATTGTATTACATCTGGATTTGATGAAAACCACGTGTCAACTTTTCCACTGGATAAAACCGGAGAGTATCTTAGTTGAGTAATTTTTAAACCAAACACAGTAATTCTAAGTAATGGACAAATTTTTAGCAAATAAGCGATGCTATTTTCCTACTGATACAAAAAATAAAAGAGACCCTTAAAGATGAAGGGGTGGTAGATATCGTTCTCTGTATATTTAAGGTGTCAGATGAAGATGCTCACAGTCACCGACGTTTCTTCATTGATTAGTTTTGGGCAAACATTACATATGGTTCTCATGCACTAACTTTATTCTGCTTCTCACAGTGTCAAACTTCAATGGACTGGTACTATCGAGAATGTAACTCTGGTGGGTGGGTTTTACGCACTGACAAGAAAGAATTCCATAGAGAAGCCTCTTTCATGTCGTGATGGGTTATTAGCGTTTGTGTAGCGATCAATAGTCTAAAACAGGGTTTCCCAACCTTTTTTAACGGCTGCCCTTTTGGAGACTATCCACGGACCCCTTGATAATAGTAGTAATAATAATAATTGGAATTTGGCCATCCTAGACCTATCAGTTGATAGCTCGATTACATTTAAAAAATTGTGGCCTGCTCTCAATCCTCAATTCATGTTTTCGTAATTATTAATTTCATTTTTATTTTGTCCGTGGACAACAGGTTGGGATTTCCTAGTTTAAAATGTTTCTTTCTGTCTGCAATATTCGGAGTATACAAAGCTAGTTATCTATAGACAGTTGATAGACTGTAAATTATTTTATAGGGAACGGTATGAAAAAATTTTCAATAATCTCTCAATCGAAAATGTTAGTTAAGTAAAAAGTGACGACAAAATTTTACGAATTGGAGAACTAAGTATGGAATTAAGAACTTCCGTTGAACTGTCACAACACCTGACTCGAAAGTTACGGTGATATTAATTGGATTTTATCTCCGTCGTCGGTCGAGCTTTGAGGAAGTGGCTTTGTTTCCCTGGAGACACTCTCCCCCCTCTCTGCAAACTGACTGTCTCAGGTCCGACGTCTGCTAAGAGGTGGCGGTGTCCAACTTGGCGGAGAAACCCCGTAATTAAAGGCCTCCCACTCAGCGAATTAAGGCGAAGACAGAATCGATCAGTGTGCTGTTGCTACGCCGCTCCGGGGAGATGGCTTCACCCAGGGAAGTGTGTGCTTAAGTGGAACAGGCCGCGCTCTTTACGGTGTCCAGCTGGAAGACAACTAATCTTCCAACAAACATCTGGAAGCAGAAATTAGGAACACTCCCAGTTAACTGTTCGTTTAACCAATACACTAAATTATGGAAAAATGTATGCGGTAACGAATTTTCTTATGAATCAAAATGAAATCTCTTTCGCAATTACTATTTTTGTTGATTATCTTTCAAATTTTATAAAATCAAATTTATCTTTTTGCTACCTTAAATTTATTGTTTTTAGTATGGCTTCACAATTAGTTGAGGGAAATTATGGTGGGGGATGGGGAGCAGGGGAATAAGAAACTGAGGATATTCAGACTGAAACTAGGTACATATGTTTGGTTGGATCATAAATCGAATTCGTGTGGTTTTGAATGCCGAGACTGGACAAAACTATGGCTGTTGGCTTTTATCTCAGTGTAAACAAAAATTGTTACTGATATTTATTCATCAAAGAAAACTAAATGCTAGTGAAAACAGTTAGTAAAAATAATCTACTAGTGAAAAGATTAATCAAGACGTCCACTGAATTTGTTCGGAAAATTTTGATATCGTGATTTAAATACATTTATACTAATATTATAAATGCGGAAGTAACTCTGTCTGTCTGTTTGTTACGTTTCTTGGGCTAAACGGCTACTCCAATCGGGATGAAATTTGACAAGGAGATGCTATTTGACATCAAGATGGACATGGGATACCATATTCTGTATAGATAAGAACATAATGTCATGAAATTATGAAAACTATCTGAACTGTGAAAGACAAGCGCATATTATTTATATGTCTTTGTAATGCGTAACATTATAGAGCAGTGGTAGGGTAGTGGAGTGGTAACGTGCTTGATTCTTAATAAAATTTCCGTGTGGCTTAGGTTTCAAACCTCACTGGGAGCAAATTTTTTATGAATTGTTTTTCATAGGTTGAGCCAAGCCTAGGATTTTGTAGTAATGACACCATGTTCTGGCAAATCTTTGGCGATAGAATAGTGCCCTAGGCGTTTACTTTATTCAAGGTATACTGGTTCCACAGGTAGTTTTTGTGTGTTCTAAACTAATAATATTATATATGTCTTTTTTTTTTACGTTTTGACGACTATATGTGAATACCGAAATACTTTGTATCATTAGGAACGAAATAGAATACTTTTTTCCGATATGAATAAATGAGATAGGTTCGACGGTAGAATTGTATATCGATAGCGTTCCCGTCATATTATGCCGACATATCTTAGGTAACTTTCAGCTTTGGGTATCCAATTTTAACAATCAAATTCTAAATCCACGCGTACTGAGTCGCGGGTAACAGCTAGTATTTTATAAAGAAGAACCTCTTAACGATTAATATCTGTGCCTTTTGTAATGAGACCTAATGGCCAAAATAAGAAACACGTTTGTGGGATATTAGGATTCCGATACCAGCAAGATTTCCGATCATTTCCTCTGTTGTTATTTATGGAACTTAATACTAATACATTTATTAAATTAAATTTCAGTGTCCTTCTGCATATGCCGAAGAGAATCATGTGTAATAAGTTTAATCAGTTTTCGGAATTAGACTAAACGTCGATTTATCCGCACATTTCCCATAACGGAGGGATGTCATGATATGAATTGCCAGTTTTTTTCTTTTTGATCCAGGCTACATTTCAATGTAATGCTGCTAATGTTACACCTCGAAAAACGAAACATGTGCCATACGAGAATTAATACACACCCCATACAGAAATCTGTACCTGCAATTTGTCTGCTGTCTGTTTGGAATCACGCAGAAAATACAAATTTTCAAAATTTGTAAGCTTAAATCTGACGGATGACTCGACGATGCATTTATTTTACGAATATTCTAGCATTAGATGAAAGCTGCTGAACCGATTTCGAGTTGGTTTTCACAGTGTCAATGTGTCTCATTATGCTGTACAATCTGCCACTGGAGCTGAAAATGTTCTCATGATGCCATTTCTCGCGCTGGAGCTCAAAACCTTTGCCGCACCTGTACAGTTGAATACCTAGCTTTCAAAACTATTTTCCAAAATTGTGTTTTATTTATAACACGAAAGGTTCATTTGCACGTAAAAAGCAGTATTTATACGTCGTAGGTTGTGTTGGTAATGAGAGATTGTAGCTACGTTGCCTGAGATAACTTCGACGGCAGCGATGTTCTCTGGCGGTTTTTTCATACTTATTAATTTACGTATTTTCCTCTTTACGTAGTTTCCTCTTCTCATCCAATACGGCCATCGATGGGATTTAAAGAATATATAACCAAAATTTAAGAAATGTGTGGTAATACCGCGGTAATACGACTATTATTTTGTTAAAATGAAGTATGATGTATGGAACATCCAGATGGTATTGCATCTTTGGTGTTTCACGTTATCCGTTCAGAATTTCACTTACTGCTCTGGCGTTATATAACGTTGAAACGAAAGACATACCAAAAAATTCAACTCTGCATCTAAGTTTTAAAACGGTGAAAACACCATCGAAACCTGCTCACTATTGTTTTAGTTATATACACGGTTTTCGTTTTATAGATATGGATAAAGTCCATTTTCTTTGACGAAACAAAATTGCTATAATTGTCTTCGATTAATAAAGTAATATTTTCGTTTTTTTTTTTTAAATAGTAAAATAATTATATGTTTCCTTTTATCATTCACACTTGATTTATGATTTATGATTGATAACAGTCCCTTGTTTTATGTGAAAGATCAGTTCGGTTTCAGAAAAACACCGACTGTTATGTCATTTATTAATTAAGTATGCTTATTAAAAGAGAAATTACACTAGATACCCTCAGCGACATTTCAAGCTTTTCACTGTAAACGGCCATCCACTTCAGTGAAATCGTTGTCTACACTGCAATAACTACGAGAGGACTGATCCTCTTAGATAACAGTTATGTGCCGTGGAGATAGGAACATTTTAAACGACTAGGACCGTTCACTGCTTTACGCCCAGCAATAGAATCATCCTCAGTGCCGGCTCTGTGGAAATAGTGATTTTATTACTGTTGCGCAAGATGGGCCGAACGACAACGCGCAGTACCAGAGGGAGCGGGCGCCGCTGCCATCAATCCGGCCACTAATTTGGCGTGAATACGAGCGCTGTGCCGAGCCGGGCGGCCGTAGCACTTTATTCCGGCGCCACTGAGCAATTATGCTGTGTTGCCGGCGGGCAGTGTCCACAGAGGCAGCACTAAAACCCCCTTTTACGGTGGTCGGTAGTGTGCGCGTAAAGCGAGCTCGCTTCGGTCGTTAGGGCCTTACTGCGATCTGTCCATTACTGCCCGCCGTGACTCTTGTAACGGGGTCGGCGCTTGCAATGAACAAAGTGGGCAGCTGCCTTTTAAGACGACGGAGAAAGCTTTCGCACAACTTGTCTCTGGCGATTAACCACCCAGCTGATGGTGGCAATAAAGAAGGATGGCATGTAGTAAACAAGCAATAGAACCTGACATTGTAACAACTTCTATTATATGCGATGAGACAGCTGTAGGAAAAACACTGTGAATATGGAAAAGATATTAGGTCGATATTTCTTTATAATGCTCACCTCACTACACCGTTCATAGAAAAAAGTGAAGGATTGGTCCTGCCATGTCCGTCTGCCAACCTCCCTCTCCAGGAGTTTCAACGAGGACGAATATTTCGAGGAGCTCCACCGAACACTTTACTGCCACCCACAAGAAACAGCGACAAAGCAAGAAGAGTCATCGACCCCCACCGCTGACCAAGGTAACATCAAACAACGGCCTACCAGTGACGATGCCTGACCAAGTGGCATGACCGAACTCCGGCACAAGCAAAATGTTTTCATGCCAGAAGCACAAAACCAAGACGTGGACACAGCAGGACGATACCACCAAGATGCGGACACAGCAGGAAACCAGCACCGAGAAGAGGTCGTCACGGACTCGGACGGGCCACTACCGATCCAACTGCTCGTCAACTGCAGGATACACAAACACCTCGAAGCTTCGAAGATGCAACACTCAGTTCAGCCTCGTACAACAATCACGCAGCATCCCACAGAGGAAGACGTACCAGATTCATCACCATCGGAGGATGCGCCCAGTAGGATGGAGGAAACCATCAAAGAGAAAAGCCCCCCTATTAACCATGGACCACGAGAGGTACATTCATCAATCGACCGTACCCCCGGTCTCAGTCACCGTCCAACTAGGAAGGCAACACGACTGGAGCATCAAGCCCAAGCACCGGAAGAAGGGAATTGCGACAACCATAGTCCAATGCTTCAGATGTCACGGTACCAGGCAAACGACTGCCACAACCCTGTGCGGTGCGTGCGCTGTGGGTGCCAGCATAGTGGCCTTATCTGCGCACGCCCGACATGCGCCAACTGTAGAGCCACCCATGCGGACTGTTATTGGGGTTGCCCCATAAGAAGGAAACTTCAAGCAGACACCGAGAGAAGTAAACCACAACCCAGCTACACCCTACCAGTAAAAGGACCCAACGGACAAGGGAAACCATCAACAAACCAAAAATAACCACACCAAACATGGACAACCGAGACAATCATCATTATCGAAGTCACACTGGCAAAAATTTTACGTGACAATCGATGCAGCAGACCAACCTCAGCACCGCTGCTGCAACAACGAGAACAGACGAAAATACCTTGTGGGGAAAATGGTCCAGCTGCTCACTCGGTTGATTATGACGATGCTATCCAACAGTACATAGGAACCTTGACGGGGGTTTGTACTTGTAATTTAAGAGCGCCTCATACGTCCACATGCATTTCCCCCCCCCCCCAACCAAAGTGCAAATAAAGCGACCACAAAACCCAACACACCATGACAAGTAGTGGCGGGACACAGAAACAAGGCCGTTCAAACCTAAAAAAGAAGAAAAGAAAAAAGAGAGAGGAAAAGGAACGACGGCGGAATACGCGATAGAGGAAGACAGACAGGAGCATTTTTAAGTACATTATAAATCTGATATAGAACAAAGACGTGACACAGGTAATAAGTGAGAAATTTATTGCCCATACTATATGCCTATCCTGCTCAAACCTGGACATTGAAGAAGCGGAACATCATCAGGATACAAGCAAGTGAGATGAAATTTCTAAGATATGGAATGGGTGTGTCTAGAATGAAAATGATAAGGAATGAATCGATTAGACTCACAGCAGGAGTGTAGATCCCCCCCAGCATGTGATAGAGAAGGTTAAACTAAGATAGTATGGGCATGAAAAGAGAATGGAGGCACCGAGTATTCGGAAAAAAAGTCCACAAAATGAATATGCATGGTAAACAATCCAGAAGAACACCAAGGATTGAACGACTGAGAGGAGTGAAGGAATGTCCAAACAAGAAAGGAGAGAAATGGAGGAAGATATAGAATAAAAAAGAAAATGGAAAGGCTTGTACACAAAGCAGACCCAGCCAGCAGCAGTAAAATGTTGATAATGACGTTATCGCGTCAATATTGGTTCATTTTTCTTTAAAAAATTAGTTTTTACGACCTGCTGTTGACGAAGTCATTACTGCTGGGAAAGGAAACAAGTATCGGAGCGGTATTCGGCCGTAGGCTTTTGAAGGAACGATCAGGATATTCGATCGGAGAGATTTTGGAAAACCAAAACATGGACAACTGGACCAGGGATCCAACCTGTAAGCTCCCAAATGCCAGACCTAATGTTAACCGTTTAATTAGTGGACTCAGTGACATAGGTTTAAATGTTAAACGAACCATTGACTCTAATCGGGTAGGTTGTTTGGCAAGGAGGCATTGAAAACTGCAGCTGATTAACAAGTATTAAACTAGTCTTAAATGAAATAAACTTGGTGGTAAGAACTATCTGGAGAAAATTCAACTGAAGACTAATGAAAAAGATTGAATAGATGAAGGACGAAGAGAGAAATATAGATATTTTAGAGACTAGTTAAACGTGACTTTCATGAAGTATATTTGGCATGAAAGAGTTAAGAAAGAGGATAGGACATGCTTTTAGGCAGGTTAGACAAGGCGTAACGTTATATCACACAGAAATTTGATAGGATACGGCAGAGGTTTAAAAATTCTTGTGGTTACATATCTCTACCCGAGAAGGAGGATTCACTATGGGAAATAAAGTAGGGCCGGATTAAGAGAGCGCGGAGCCTGTAGAAATATGAAGAAGGGTCACCCATTTAGCCTGACGGGAGGCTCCAGATACTTCCTAGGCAAGGGGCCTCTCTAGGAGGCTCGAGGAGTGAGGCCCATAGAATTTGCTAACTTCTGCTACTTGGCTAATCCGGTACTGAAATAAAGTGTTAGGATCGTGTTCCCAAGAAAAACTTAGGACAATTACAGATAATGTGTACAGCCTTGCCTCCAAGATCACCTAGACTAATGAGAATCTTCTTAATATTAAAGCAGGCTGTGACTGGCGGAGGAACATCAGCGTCGAAGAACAACTTGCAGAAGTCCGAGAGCACGGGGTTGTCAGTCTGATATACCGAGAGATGTCATTCCTGGATTGTGCAGTGTATCGAGAAGAACAACTCTAGAAAGAACAGCCAGTTTCAGAGGGAACAGAGACGGACCACTTCTGAGCTTGGTTGTCTTTGTACTGCACGCCACTCTGCAGGTCGGCGCTGTCGAAATAGCACAGACGGTCCACAACACATGAGGTCATTTACGCTTTACTCCAAATCCAAGGGATACAGGGAGCCGGACCCAGTGGATGAACGATATCTCAGCTGACGAATCGAGACACTAGCTCGGCTCAACAAGATACGGTAACCTACATCGTACGAACAAACATCCAAACTGTTCACAAACAAGCCCGTAACCAATCGGAGGATAATTAAATTTAATATGAATTGTAAAAGTCATCTGATGAAATGTTCATTCACGTTATTTTGTTTTCTTTAAAACTATTACCTGTTGCAATAAATGTGTTTTCATTTGAAAAAAGTTAAATAATATTGAACATCCAGTAATATTTTGGAGTCACGGTAAATGTAAAAGTAAGTTAAAGAGCTTTTCATTTATAATGCCCACTTCATATATATTCCAATATTTTTGACTAACAAATATTAATTTATACATCACAATTTTGTAAGAGACCGAATGGTTTGATTGCCGATTGGCTATGATTGTGGGCTTTTAGTTGACTGTCCTGAAGGATTTCTAACTATTGTCTTCGTCTTCTGTCTTCTTCGACGATCTAATCTAACCTATCCTCTTGATGTTTCTTCATTCTTCTTGTCTTGAGGGCTATCTAATGTTACTATTGAGTCAGGTTGACACCATCCGTATTTCCGGTACGGAGCCGGTGATTATAATAATTAACAGTTTGCAAGATAATAGCAGGTGCAAGAGGGAATGACCACTAACTCTAGCAATGGAACGAAAATATTTATCTGGTAAAATCTTGTTTAATATATCACTAAAAATTTCATAATTACAGACAATACGTGATTGCTACAAGGACGAGTCCCGAGCTAGCGTCGACTCTGGCTAAGTTAACATAATCATAAGTTGGATAAAATCTATCAGTCTCTGGCTGGTGAAGACATACTGGCAGGCTAAGCTAACTGGTGAGAGCGGCTTAAGATGTTAGTTAACCCATGACTGTCGCTATACTCAGAGCGAGTATCGCTCGTGAAGCTCTGAGGAAGACATCTATTGACGCCAGTGATCGGCATTTCGTACTAAGCGTATCAGCAGTTTGATGAACAAACAAGCTGTGCCGACACTGCAACATTTGCCTACAAAGTTGTCTCGATGTATAACTTAATGTCTTGGAGTGTGAATATTCTCCTAAAACCCCAATATTTTAATAAAGTTAATTCTGACATTGACAATTTAAATGATTCTTAATTAACCTTCCTACTTCTATTATCTTATCACTAAAATATAATAAACTCAATAAAAAATGAAGAATTTAGGATAATTTTTATGAAAGTATGTTCTTCTCACGAAAAAAAAGCACAAGCTAATGATATGAAAAGCATCCGACAATGTTAATTGTTGACGGATTGGAATAGGTAATACATTTTCAAGTGCATTAAAAACTATATATACTGTGGAGCTTAGACATCATATTGAACGTAGTTAAAAAGTGTTACCCGCGAAATCGTAGTCTTGAATTTAGAATTGTCTTGCTATAATTGGATATAGAAAGCTGTAAAAGATTAATGTCAAAAATTCTGAAAGCCACACAAAATAACAATCTGGTGCAACACAAATCCTCATATACGAGTATACTATGTAATAAGTTTCTTTTTTATATATATAAATTTCATTCCTCCCAGGCCTCCCGGGTTGCTGGAGGGTCTCAAAGCCAAACTAAGGAGCGGTAATGGGAAGAAATGCTACGTGACCTTTGAAAGGAACCATCCCAACATTCGTCCGGAGTGAAGGCGGAAGAGCACGGAAAACCACAGTCAGGATGATCGAATGGGAATTTGGAATTTCGTCCTTCCGAATGACAAGAAGTAGAACAACATTGCAACCCTACTGACTTGGTCGAAAGGGGATGGAAGGGCATCTGTGACCTTCTAAAGGAACCATACCGGCATTCACCTGAGGGGGAGGAAGGGGGCGGACTGCGTAAAATCAAGAAATTTCACAGCTCTAAATTCGAAGCAATCAGTTTATATATATATATATATTTATTGTCATTTCATTCATCCCCCTTAATGGTGAGAGGCGGGCTGGCAGCACACATGTCGTGCCCTTCAGCCAAATGATAATATGGTTTACAATGGATTTTCGTAAAGAAATGTTTACACTTTTACAAAAATAATACAGTAGATTTGCATTTAGATGTTACATGACCAGTTGTAGTATTGTACAATATTTTTTTTGCTTTTCTTGCAGATTTGTGGCTAGTAGTAGGCGATTTTGATGTCATTTACAGAGTGGGGTATATTTTTGTTTTCTTCTCTTGTTGAGGTATGGTAGGTGGTCGGTCTCTGTGGTGGGTTATAAAATGGATATTTTGGAGGTACAATGTTGGTGGGATTTGTTTGTATTTTGTAACAGGAGGGGAGGTGAAGTGGTTCTTTAAGTAGACGGTGAGTTATAGGATTTTTGTTTAGAAGGCTATTGATAGCATATTTTAGCCGGAGGGATTCTATGTGGATCAGTATGTGAGGAAAACGCATTCTGATATACAGCTGTTAGGTAAGAGAAAGTGGTCCTTATTCGGCAGGGCGATTCAGAAAGCATAGCGTCCCACAGTAGATGCAGAACCTGTGTTTGTTGCCAGTTTTAATTAATTTTAATTGATGTTAATTGATTTTAATTGAATTGCGTGGGGGGCCTTAATTGATTTTAATTAATGTTAATTGATTTTAATTAATGTTAATTGATTTTAATTAATGTTAATTGATTTTAATTGTAATTGTAATTGTAATTGTAATTGTAATTGTAATTGTAAGCGGCTGCTGCGTAGAAAAAATACAAACGCGTTGTATCCGGATAACCGGCGCGCAAAATACCGATCTTCTTAGGTCGTGCAAAATACCGGTCTCTTAGGCCGCGGTGGGGCCCAAGCCGCCTCAGCAAACACTTTTGGATTGCCATGCATCAGTGATACCATGTGAATGTGAGTTGAAATAACCTAAACTGAATTTACTCTAACCAACTATAACAAACACTTTAACATTCTGTATTAACCTGACTTAACATAAATTCTCCCTTCCTACTGATGGTTGTAGTTGTTATGGTGATTTCGGCGTTTGTACACACACACTGTCAACACCTTTCATCGATAATATTTGGGCTGTATGACGCAAGCATCTATTGGTATTATACTTTACACACCTTCATGATGGTAAGGTGATATGTGTGTGTGTGTGTGTGTGTGTGTGTGTGTGTGTGGGTGTGGTGGGAGTTCTGCGGGTTAATCTGGAGATTGTCATGACAGCAGAAACATACACTTTCCGTCTTTTTGCTCAAATGATATACATTTCTGTAGTTAATGAAACTTGTGATATCGTCATCTTCAGCATGATTTGCTTAGTTCAGCTTCAAATACTTTAGTGTGACTTTCGACAGGTATATCTGATGTACTACTCGAGTTGTCCGATGTCATATAGGGACCGTGAACAGAATGAGTTTCATTTATGATGATACACCGCATCATGCCGTGGGTTTTTCTATTTTGGTGGAGGAATTCAATACACATTGTATGGTATGATGCACAACTTCTAACCATGTAAACCGATGACATCTTCGTATAGTGAAATTACATAATTGGGGTGAAGTTTTACCTGTTTTCACGATCTTAATCCACCAAAGTTAACATGTCACACTTCATACATCCTGTAACTATTCAGTCTGGACATAGGGTGTTCAGTCACTTTCCTCCAGTTACGTGTACGTGTGTGTTGATGTATGGAACTATGTGTGTATGCGTGGACATGTGAGTGTGTGTGTATGTGTGTCTTCCGATGTCGTTGTGTGTCTATCACTATAGGATTCTACTCGACTTTGAGATTTCACAGTCACTGGCTACCTATAAGTTGATGATACATGCAATCTATTGGGTGTGATGAATAATCCGTATGGATAAGCACTGATGTGTATGGTGAAAACATGTCATCCTTTGCACACACTCTAACGTCTGTCTGATGGTTTTTTAGTTAGTTATATTTTTGTGTGCTTGTGTGTGGGTGACGTATGGATTTGTATGTGAGACCTAGTATGAATATGGGAGTTATGATATCTGTCTGATGACCATATGGTCTACCCTGATACTCGTGGTAAGTGGGCAAATATTACTGAATGGCAGAAAAGGCTTGTGGTGTGGGATAGAGGTGGTGCTGAAAAGTGGTACTACAACAGATTCTAATGAACAGCCGGATCGGGAATTGAACTCTCCACCTCCACATGACAGTCCCAATCCTAAAAAACTCACCTACCGGGCACGGTAGTTATATCGGCATATAAAAAATTACTCTCAAAGGAGTACTGCACGGGGGCGATCCCGACACTAGCCTCGAGTGATTTTTGGGGAAACGAAAGAAAATCTGACTCTAAAACCGTGCTGCATATCCTCGCGAACGATATATCCGAACGTTACTGCTCACCCACCAGGCTCGGTATTCTATGATCCTCTTGACTTTCGACATCCGATGCACGTTTTCGGTGATAATAATAATAACATCGTCACTTTTATATAGCCAACGTTCAGACTGTTAGAAATTGTGTAAAATCTTTCGTATTAATCTTGGGGGATACTACAGCACGAATATAAAACTTTGTCTCGTAAAGTTTTTAGACTGGTTTGTGGAGGAGATATTACTCTAACTTCCCTTGTTCAGAACTGACTTTGCTGATGTTGTGATAAGCCAGACGTCTCTACGCATTCAATATAACCTACATCTCCAACAACTGCTGATTCATTACTTTGCTTTAAAAACTCACACATCAGAGTAGATATTCAGACCGGCATACAAGCAATAACTCTGAAAAGAAGACGAGTGGAATGCATTGAAGAAAGAACATGAAATCACCTGTATGACACTGCAGAACATTAAAAATTCACCAACCAGTCTCAAAAATTAAACCTGCATCGTCTGAAACGTGGACGAATGTAATCATTTCTGCACTGATCAGCATTTAGTCTCTGCAATAGAAAATATTGACGGTAATTCTAAAGTAAATGAAAACGTACTGGGCTTAAGATTTTTTTTTTCTTTTTACTTATGGTTTTACGCCTTGTCGAAGTCGAGGTCATTAGAGGCGGGTTGACGTCGTGTTTGGACGATAAACCTATCTTCAGGTAGAAGATAGAACTTCAGTGTCGTAGTATAAGTTGTGAAATTTACAACTACCTATAGCAGACTGGCTGTGCAAGTGAGTTATGCGATCCACCAGTGGCTTAGTCAACTTGTCAATATTTGCAAATTGTATGTATGGAGCAATGCAATTTATGATGACGCCGCATGGGGAATCTGAAAACAATTATTGTGAATTAGTGGCATGGTTTCGGTATTCACTTTGTGTGTGTGACAAATCACTACTATTTTAGGAAATTCGCGGAATACGCAAAAAAAAACAACTAATTTCGGTTTTTTCCATAGTTTCCTCAAATAACTCCATTGAGACATTTGACTCGTGTGCAACCAACTTTATTCACAAACGCGTTTCGGTCTCCTCAAATGGTTCCAGGCGAAAAACTTAGCAATTTTGATAAAAAATGGCCACGTTTTTTCACTTTACCCAGAGACTGCCATTACAGTAGAAACTTTTTTTCCGTATTTCAATGCACAAACAATTATTGTGAAGTTGTGGCACGCATTCGCTGTACCCGCGCAAATATCTGTATTTCAAGAATTTTACAGTCACCCCTCAACAAGAATGGGAAGTGGTAACTTAGGAGGGTCTATGAGTATACATCACTGACACAGGTATTCGAGCAGATAAACCTGTAGAACTCCCACCACATACATCGCGTTACCATCCCTGGCTACAGGAACAAACACCACTAAACGCGTTTTATTTTTATTTTTGTCATTGTCGGAGTGTCCACAGTGACTCTTGGCGATAAACGGCTATTTGTATGTCTAAACAGATACTAATTAACATGCGGACCGGGAATCGAACCCTCCATCTCCCACATGGTAGTCCCGAACGTTAACAAACCCACCCACCAGGAAGAAAAAAGTACCTCTGAAAGGAGGACGAATATATAGACCTGCAGTGAAATCACCTACCTGCCTAATAAGTTATATTGAATTGGATAAAAGCACATGCGATTCTTTTTTATGGTTCTATGCCTTTAGAGGCGGGGAAAGGACAGTGGACGAGGAACGGGAAGGAATTCTGCCATGGAAAAATGATGAAATTATCCCCGGCATTCGTCTCGCGTTATTTGGGGAAACCATGGAAAACCCAAATCTGAATGCCTGGACGGGGATTCGAAACCGCACCCTCCCAAATGCTAGGTCAGATCTTTACCGATCACGATGCGTGATAGGACTGGTGCAGGGGAACGGGGTGGAATTCAGACATGGCCTTTTGAAGGAACCAACCCGATATTCAACTGAAGTACGGAGTAATGGCTAGTCTGGTCATTATGACCAGGGTTTTTATTGCCTGCGCATTCCGCACCTATCCTAGCCTACGTGAACTTAGCCGGGTGTAGAGAACCTACAGTTTAAACTGGAAACCAAACAACGGAAGTGTTCTGGTGTAACCACATTACAACGCAAGTTGTGCCAGATGTGAATGTCAGGTTAAGGGCTTTTGAAAATCGAGGCTGAGCCGGGATTCGAATCCTGGACTTTTCACTTTCACGACGGGTGACGAACAAGCGACCTCTGAATGAGAGTTAACGTCTTGTGAAAAAATACTTTGGATAGAGTTAATGTAAGTTCGTAGTATTTGTCATTGCTGTGTTACCAAATGTCGTTTACTCATTCACTTTTTACATAACAAAACATAATATTAAATCTGAACAGAGTTCTCAGTCAACATTTAAATAACGTCAATTTCTTCCATCTTGCAACGCGATCTGTTGAGAAGTAAATAACAATCGGTCGCAGTGTGCTGGCAGAGCGAACAATCGGCCGAAGTCGGTTACAGTGTAGCCCTACATGCATTGCCGACTCAGCGACAAAGAGCCACCCATACTCGTAAGTGCTTTGTTGATCTGCCATTTCCAGCGAAAAGTGGTTACCTACGTTAAATTTACTAAAATTCTGTCTGGCAGAAGTGAGATATTCAGCAGCTTTTATTCAACAAAAAGATGCATTCAGGAATAAAATTTTAAACCGCAAAGCAATTACGTTAGTGCATAACTAGTAGAAGGTGGGAAAGTTGTCTACCTTCATGCTTAGAAAGGGATATAAACATGGCGTAGCAGTCAATAACAGTTTTACAGACGTTATGTAATGTATACTTTGCACATTAGCTGTAAGGACAGTTAAATTATGAATATGCCTATTTTATGGCGTGATATTTCAGCAAGATTTAAATAAAATATATACTATCTTATTATTTAATTAGGATAGGTGAAATGACAAAAGAAAAATCTGGTAAAAGATTTAAATAAAATATATACTATCTTATTATTTAATTAGGATAGGTGAAATGACAAAAGAAAAATCTGGTAAAATGATTTTATTCTTTACTGTTTACAATTCTGCATACATCATTAAGTACAATCAAATTTTTTGTATGCAACTATTTCATTCCTTAATTGCCCAAAATCAATTGTAGAACTGTAAGACACATGAATAGGATGAACGTTGTTGATGTGCATATCCATTAACTTCGACACTGAGGCAGTACATGTGTAGTAGTCACTCAACACTTTGTCAGCCAATTCACTCACAAACACCTTGTAGTATGCTGATGCGATTTAAACACTTTAGTTAATAAGGTCCACAAACATCATATCCAGGTTCATAATTCTTAATTACAATATTATTTACATCATCAGATACTAACAAATTTTTATATGCAATGAGTTCAAGTCTTAATTGCGCATAATCCAATGATGAACTGTATGTCACTTGAGCTACACGAACATTATTAATATGCATGTCAATCAGTTTTTGCACTGTAGCCATATTGAAGTCTCGTAGCACTTTATTAGCTAGAATGTCCACAAATTCAGTATAATATCGTGCCACCAAGTAGCCCCACTTCTGCTTGACGGTCAAGGCGTTTGTCACGGTCGGCTGCGCGTCGACGAAGTTCCTCCAAGTAGACTGGCCGAAGAAGACGCCGCTGGCAGGATCGTCATTGAGGTGGAAACAAACAGTCTTCACCCCGGCAATCGTTCGGCAGGAGACGGTGTGCTCACCAAGCGAGATGCTGTCGGTGCCGGCGTTGAATAACTCGGACACTACGTCCAATACATGGATCAGGACGTTCCATTCGTCGTATGTTAAAACAATTTTATTGTGCCCCACTTTTTCCAGAACAACAACAGGTTCAAACTCGTGTTTGGACGATAACCCTATCGTCAAACGTTTCGTATCACCAGCGTTGAGTTGGTAGACAGAAGAGAACAACATCACTAGACGGGACATGGCTGCAAACTGACGCCGGGTGGGGCTGCAGCTGCGAGGGAGCGATAATTCGAGTGTGGTGCAGCTGTGTGCATTCAATTACGAACCCGCATCATGCAGCTGCGAGGGGAGCGATAATTCGGGTGTGGTGCAGCTGTGCACATTCAATTACGAACCCGCATCATGCAGCTGCGAGGGGAGCGATAATTGATGGCTTCCGGGTGTGGCGCATTCAATTACGAACCCGCATCATGCAGCTGCGAGGGGAGCGATAATTAAGGGCTTCCGGGGTGTGGTGCAGCTGTGCTCATTCAATTACGAACCCGCATCATGCAGCTGCGAGGGGAGCGATAATTGATGGCTTCCGGGTGTGGCGCATTCAATTACGAACCCGCATCATGCAGCTGCGAGGGGAGCGATAATTCGAGTGTGGTGCAGCTGTGCTCATTCAATTACGAACCCGCATTCAATTAAACTCCCCTAGTTCCTCGGCTCCCCTCCGCTCCAAACTGTCTGCAAAGACAGGTCCATAAGCAATACATGGGGGGAAAAACTGTCCGCTGACCGCTGTACATAAGGAAATAATAAGATCAATCTGAGGTTACAGATGTCAGACCCCCTCCCCGCAATTCAATTAGCATTAATTAAAATCAATTAAGGCTCCCCGCCATGGGGGAAAAAGTGGGCTCACTCCATCCTCCATAAGAATACATGGGGAAAAAACTGTCCGCTGACCGCTGTACATAAGGAAATAATAAGATCAATCTGAGGTTACAGATGTCAGACCCCCTCCCCGCAATTCAATTAGCATTAATTAAAATCAATTAAGGACCCCACGCAATTCAATTAATTAAAATCAATTAAGGCTCCCCGCAATTCAATTAAAATCAATTAGCCTCAATTAAAATCAATTAAAATTAATTAGCCTCAATTAAAATCAATTAGCCTCAATTAAAATCAATTAGCCTCAATTAAAATCAATTAACATTAAACATCAATTAAAATCAATTAACATTAATTAAAATCAATTAACATTAATTAAAATCAATTAACATTAATTAAAATCAATTAAGGCCCCCCACGCAATTCAATTAAAATCAATTAACATCAATTAAAATTAATTAAAAACTGGCAACAAACACAGGTTCTGCATCTACTAACACTGATGCTCGAAATACAAAGCTTTTTATCTTACTTATCTATGAACAAAGAATTTAAGGAATACTTCTATATATCAAAAGAATATTACGTAAATATAAGCATCTAATGATTAATATGTCGATTTTAACGCAATACATACTTTTATTTCAGTGTTCTGTGAGTTAATTTATTCACTGATGCTTGGAAATGTTATTAAATAACGCGCATTCCTAAGAATAATATCGTAAAGAGTGACGTCATAGTGCGACATCATAGATTGACGTCATAGCATGACAGGTGACATCATTCCATAAGGACACTTGCCTATTATATTAATAAATTATTTACATCATAAAGTGGACTGAGGCCATCTCTTTTAGTTTAGAGCCAACATGCCTGAACGATCACGATAAACATTTCCGTAAAGATCCTGCAGATTAATTATAACCTGTAATGAACAGTTCATTCACAGTGTAGTTACCTTTATTTGTCGTAAGAAGTCGATAAAAGACATGAGGAAAGATTTTTCCCCAGAATATAAGTGGTTTTAATCGATACCCTTCGCTGTACAATCAGACAATTTTTTTTTGTGACATTCTTCTTTGTCTAATACCGAATCGAATCAGAAACGAAGTGACGTTGCGCGTAAATAATTGATATCTAACGAGAGGATGAAATGTGTGGTGAGATAGAAGACCAATGTTGGTACACCCCACAGTAAAAATGAGTGGTATATGCTTCTATAACAACACAGATACGTACTTCGGCACGCAACGACAACTGAAGCGTAACGCTGTAACAAACTGTTGCAATCTAAGTTATTGCGGTCTTCGTTGTTTCCTACGGCAGTCAAAGATACACAGTAGTATTTCAGAACAAGTGACAGTTTAGTGCTGATCCAAATCATAGTGATGAAATAGTATATCGCAGCGCCGCAAGAGTGCAGTTGTTTCCTCGTTGGGGAATGTGACATATATATTTCATGCCAGTTCCGGATTTTAGCTGTACCGATGTCAGTTTGAATTCATGAGATAGTATGTTCATGTCTGGTTCTCACCTAGAGAGAGGTCTAGTGAAATGTATAAGATGAGTTTCCTGGGCAAAAATTTGGAAACTTTCTTACTCCAATTCCTTTTTGCGATGTGTGTAACACCGATTGGAATCTGCCTTTCATAAGAGAACATATTTTAGATGACCTGTGTCGGTCGTTCACTTTTTTTGACCCGTTTATTCATTTTGGATACCAACGCGCCTATAGAAGTTTTCACTTCAAAACTGCAGAGTCAGAAAGAATTAGGCGTAAGTATTGGCAGAAATTCAGCTATTGCGTTTGAAGCAACCATCCCGATAATCGAAAGGAGTGACTTAGGGAAACTGTGGAAAAAATAAATCTATAGTAGCGTCCTCCTGAACGATAACTACCGCACACCAACCAGGTGCGTTCAATGGTTTTCTCTCGTGTTCTCACAGCAATGTCCATTGGCGAAGGCACGAGGCAGAAAAGAACCTGTCGAGGTACAGCTCACCACACAAAATGTCAGCGAGACACTTTGCAGTTTTCGTCTTACCACAAGAGAGATTAAGACTCATCAGAAACCATTATTTTACTGTTATCCGACCGCACTCTGGTCGTGGGTAATTGGTCGTGACGAAAACACCGGTACCGACTGACTGGCACGTTTCACCACTCACTTTGCGGCCGCGGCGCGCAAAAAAGAAGCCGCTAAGGCGGGACGCACGCACCGCAACAGCAACAGCGGATACAAACAAGCGGCGATTACTCGGCGCAACTTGTTTATTTTCATCCTGGTAGCGCACTGTTTATTGTCCGGCAGTGATTGTATTTCATGCGGCCGTGACGATAAGGCTTTTGTCCGCCGAGACGGAGTTCTTTTTCAAATTAGAAGCAGTGACGGCCGGCAAGAAAGGCGAGACACCTGTGTCGGTCGTGCATTGCCCATTGCCGGACTCCGACGCATTTCATTCGACCAACCGTTCGTCAGATAGCGTTCATGTTGGTTAGCTTTGCCCATTTCTGCCTACCTCGCTTAGGCGGTTGAGGAACTGCAACTTGATGGAAGGTATGGAACATCTTTGGACCCACCGCATCTCTTTTGGACGGTGGTAAGTTAAAGCACTGGCAGAGTTAACAAAGAGGCTATAGCTATATGGCTAGGTATTGGTGGCGTTCAGCCTGATTCGTGTCAGGTGCCGCGTTACTCCCCGTGGACACCCAATATGGATGGCAAAGGGAGGCTCGCTTCACCATCCTCGCTGTAATGGCAGGAAACTATTCTTATTCTACAGTACCATGGCGGGAGTAACTGCTGAGTAATCTAGATAGTTTTAAGATGTAGTTAGTTTTGGATGACTGAAAAAGTGGGGCTCGGAGTCACCATCACGGTGCTCATAACGCCAAACAAAGGAACTCATGCTCTATAGGTGCATAATGCCGACTATCAAATGAGGACCATAGTGCAATCCCGTTCTGGATTTTTTTTTTTTTTTTAAGTTTTTGTCTGTGAGGAGCGAAGCTGTCTTAGGATGTAGCTGACACCACATAATCGAATTAAGAGCCAATATCTCATTTCCCCACCTGAACAGCGCAAGGGCCTTAAAGCTTGAGCGAGATTTTCATTGAATTTTTGTTTCTCGGATCCTGTGCCGTACCCGGAACCATTACAGTCATCAGTGAAGTCATAAAGCGTTCTGTTGATGGTTGCAGCTCAAGGTCGCTCTGCTCTATCCCCACTGCTTACATGTAAAGGGTAGAGAGTGCCAGCTGAAAAATTTGACACCAGTCCAGTTGTGAGCTTGGAGAGGTAGGAACGGAGGTTTGGCAAGTTGAGCAATGGCTTAAGGGAACAATATCTTGAGCCACCAGTTTGAGGGTGAACAGGATATACCAAATTCTCTGAAACTACGGAAGGTCTTAATAACCCAGCGTTTCGAAGGTACAGAGACCAGATCCTTCGCTTCAATTTTTCTATCAATACTAATAAAGGCTAGCTTTGTAATTATATAACACTGGGAGCGCCCAGCATTCTTCGGTGAACAAGCTGCGGTCAGGAATGTTTTCGCTCTCTATTGCAGATAGCCTTTTTTTGCTTATACACTCCTGGAAATTGAAATAAACACCGTGAATTCATTGTCCCAGGAATGGGAAACTTTATATACACATTCCTGGGGTCAGATACAACACATGATCATACAGACAGAACCATAGGCACATAGACACAAGCAACAGAGCATGCACAATGTCGGCACTAGTACCGTGTATATCCTCCTTTCGCAGCAATGCAGCCTGCAATA
>JARYHS010012519.1:182549461-182600224 GCA_031002005.1 Vandiemenella viatica
AACTTATTAGGCAGGTAGGTGATTTCACTGCAGGTCTATATATTCGTCCTCCTTTCAGAGGTACTTTTTTCTTCCTGGTGGGTGGGTTTGTTAACGTTCGGACTACCATGTGGAGATGAGGGTTCGATTCCCGTCCGCATGTTAATTAGTATCTGTTGTGTTAGACATACAAATAGCGTTTATCGCCAAGAGTCACTGTGGACACTCCGACAATGACAAAAATAAAAATAAAACGCGTTTAGTGGTTTGTTCCTGTAGCCAGGGATGGTAACGCGATGTATGTGGTGGGAGTTCTACAGGTTTATCTGCTCGAATACCTGTGTCAGTGATGTATACTCATAGACCCTCCTAAGTTACCACTTCCCATTCTTGTTGAGGGGTGACTGTAAAATTCTTGAAATACAGATATTTGCGCGGGTACAGCGAATGCGTGCCACAACTTCACAATAATTGTTTGTGCATTGAAATACGGAAAAAAAGTTTCTACTGTAATGGCAGTCTCTGGGTAAAGTGAATAAACGTGGCCATTTTTTATCAAATTGCTAAGTTTTTCGCCTGGAACCATTTGAGGAGACCGAAACGCGTTTGTGAATAAAGTTGGTTGCACACGAGTCAAATGTCTCAATGGAGTTATTTGAGGAAACTATGGAAAAAACCGAAATTAGTTGTTTTTTTTGCGTATTCCGCGAATTTCCTAAAATAGTAGTGATTTGTCACACACACAAAGTGAATACCGAAACCATGCCACTAATTCACAATAATTGTTTTTCAGATTCCCCATGCGGCGTCATCATAAATTGCATTGCTCCATACATACAATTTGCAAATATTGACAAGTTGACTAAGCCACTGGTGGATCGCATAACTCACTTGCACAGCCAGTCTGCTATAGGTAGTTGTAAATTTCACAACTTATACTACGACACTGAAGTTCTATCTTCTACCTGAAGATAGGTTTATCGTCCAAACACGACGTCAACCCGCCTCTAATGACCTCGACTTCGACAAGGCGTAAAACCATAAGTAAAAAGAAAAAAAAATCTTAAGCCCAGTACGTTTTCATTTACTTTAGAATTACCGTCAATATTTTCTATTGCAGAGACTAAATGCTGATCAGTGCAGAAATGATTACATTCGTCCACGTTTCAGACGATGCAGGTTTAATTTTTGAGACTGGTTGGTGAATTTTTAATGTTCTGCAGTGTCATACAGGTGATTTCATGTTATTTCTTCAATGCATTCCACTCGTCTTCTTTTCAGAGTTATTGCTTGTATGCCGGTCTGAATATCTACTCTGATGTGTGAGTTTTTAAAGCAAAGTAATGAATCAGCAGTTGTTGGAGATGTAGGTTATATTGAATGCGTAGAGACGTCTGGCTTATCACAACATCAGCAAAGTCAGTTCTGAACAAGGGAAGTTAGAGTAATATCTCCTCCACAAACCAGTCTAAAAACTTTACGAGACAAAGTTTTATATTCGTGCTGTAGTATCCCCCAAGATTAATACGAAAGATTTTACACAATTTCTAACAGTCTGAACGTTGGCTATATAAAAGTGACGATGTTATTATTATTATCACCGAAAACGTGCATCGGATGTCGAAAGTCAAGAGGATCATAGAATACCGAGCCTGGTGGGTGAGCAGTAACGTTCGGATATATCGTTCGCGAGGATATGCAGCACGGTTTTAGAGTCAGATTTTCTTTCGTTTCCCCAAAAATCACTCGAGGCTAGTGTCGGGATCGCCCCCGTGCAGTACTCCTTTGAGAGTAATTTTTATATGCCGATATAACTACCGTGCCCGGTAGGTGAGTTTTTTAGGATTGGGACTGTCATGTGGAGGTGGAGAGTTCAATTCCCGATCCGGCTGTTCATTAGAATCTGTTGTAGTACACTTTTCAGCACCACCTCTATCCCACACCACAAGCCTTTTCTGCCATTCAGTAATATTTGCCCACTTACCACGAGTATCAGGGTAGACATATGGTCATCAGACAGATATCATAACTCCCATATTCATACTAGGTCTCACATACAAATCCATACGTCACCACACACAAGCACACAAAATATAACTAACTAAAAAACCATCAGACAGACGTTAGAGTGTGTGCAAAGGATAACATGTTTTCACCATACACATCAGTGCTTATCCCATACGGATTATTCATCACACCCAATAGATTGCATGTATCATCAACTTATAGGTAGCCAGTGACTGTGAAATCTCAAAGTCGAGTAGAATCCTATAGTGATAGACACACAACGACATCGGAAGACACACATACACACACACTCACATGTCCACGCATACACACATAGTTCCATACATCAACACACACGTACACGTAACTGGAGAAAGTGACTGAACACCCTATGTCCAGACTGAATAGTTACAGGATGTATGAAGTGTGACATGTTAACTTTGGTGGATTAAGATCGTGAAAACAGGTAAAACTTCACCCCAATTATGTAATTTCACTATACGAAAGATGTCATCGGTTTACATGGTTAGAAGTTGTGCATCATACCATACATGTGTATTGAATTCCTCCACCAAATAGAAAAACCCACGGCATGATGCGGTGTATCATCATAAATGAAACTCATTCTGTTCACGGTCCCTATATGACATCGGACAACTCGAGTAGTACATCAGATATACCTGTCGAAAGTCACACTAAAGTATTTGAAGCTGAACTAAGCAAATCATGCTGAAGATGACGATATCACAAGTTTCATTAACTACAGAAATGTATATCATTTGAGCAAAAAAGACGGAAAGTGTATGTTTCTGCTGTCATGACAATCTCCAGATTAACCGCAGAACTCCCACCACATCGGGAATTGAACTCTCCACCTCCACATGACAGTCCCAATCCTAAAAAACTCACCTACCGGCCACGGTAGTTATATCGGCATATAAAAAATTACTCTCAAAGGAGTACTGCACGGGGGCGATCCCGACACTAGCCTCGAGTGATTTTTGGGGAAACGAAGAAAATCTGACTCTAAAACCGTGCTGCATATCCTCGCGAACGATATATCCGAACGTTACTGCTCACCCACCAGGCTCGGTATTCTATGATCCTCTTGACTTTCGACATCCGATGCACGTTTTCGGTGATAATAATAATAACATCGTCACTTTTATAGCCAACGTTCAGACTGTTAGAAATTGTGTAAAATCTTTCGTATTAATCTTGGGGGATACTACAGCACGAATATAAAACTTTGTCTCGTAAAGTTTTTAGACTGGTTTGTGGAGGAGATATTACTCTAACTTCCCTTGTTCAGAACTGACTTTGCTGATGTTGTGATAAGCCAGACGTCTCTACGCATTCAATATAACCTACATCTCCAACAACTGCTGATTCATTACTTTGCTTTAAAAACTCACACATCAGAGTAGGATGTAGGTTATATTGAATGCGTAGAGACGTCTGGCTTATCACAACATCAGCAAGTCAGTTCTGAACAAGGGAAGTTAGAGTAATATCTCCTCCACAAACCAGTCTAAAAACTTTACGAGACAAAGTTTTATATTCGTGCTGTAGTATCCCCCAAGATTAATACGAAAGATTTTACACAATTTCTAACAGTCTGAACGTTGGCTATATAAAAGTGACGATGTTATTATTATTATCACCGAAAACGTGCATCGGATGTCGAAAGTCAAGAGGATCATAGAATACCGAGCCTGGTGGGTGAGCAGTAACGTTCGGATATATCGTTCGCGAGGATATGCAGCACGGTTTTAGAGTCAGATTTTCTTTCGTTTCCCCAAAAATCACTCGAGGCTAGTGTCGGGATCGCCCCCGTGCAGTACTCCTTTGAGAGTAATTTTTTATATGCCGATATAACTACCGTGCCCGGTAGGTGAGTTTTTTAGGATTGGGACTGTCATGTGGAGGTGGAGAGTTCAATTCCCGATCCGGCTGTTCATTAGAATCTGTTGTAGTACCACTTTTCAGCACCACCTCTATCCCACACCACAAGCCTTTTCTGCCATTCAGTAATATTTGCCCACTTACCACGAGTATCAGGGTAGACATATGGTCATCAGACAGATATCATAACTCCCATATTCATACTAGGTCTCACATACAAATCCATACGTCACCACACACAAGCACACAAAAATATAACTAACTAAAAAACCATCAGACAGACGTTAGAGTGTGTGCAAAGGATGACATGTTTTCACCATACACATCAGTGCTTATCCCATACGGATTATTCATCACACCCAATAGATTGCATGTATCATCAACTTATAGGTAGCCAGTGACTGTGAAATCTCAAAGTCGAGTAGAATCCTATAGTGATAGACACACAACGACATCGGAAGACACACATACACACACACTCACATGTCCACGCATACACACATAGTTCCATACATCAACACACACGTACACGTAACTGGAGGAAAGTGACTGAACACCCTATGTCCAGACTGAATAGTTACAGGATGTATGAAGTGTGACATGTTAACTTTGGTGGATTAAGATCGTGAAAACAGGTAAAACTTCACCCCAATTATGTAATTTCACTATACGAAAGATGTCATCGGTTTACATGGTTAGAAGTTGTGCATCATACCATACAATGTGTATTGAATTCCTCCACCAAAATAGAAAAACCCACGGCATGATGCGGTGTATCATCATAAATGAAACTCATTCTGTTCACGGTCCCTATATGACATCGGACAACTCGAGTAGTACATCAGATATACCTGTCGAAAGTCACACTAAAGTATTTGAAGCTGAACTAAGCAAATCATGCTGAAGATGACGATATCACAAGTTTCATTAACTACAGAAATGTATATCATTTGAGCAAAAAGACGGAAAGTGTATGTTTCTGCTGTCATGACAATCTCCAGATTAACCCGCAGAACTCCCACCACACACACACACACACACACACACACACACACATCACCTTACCATCATGAAGGTGTGTAAAGTATAATACCAATAGATGCTTGCGTCATACAGCCCAAATATTATCGATGAAAGGTGTTGACAGTGTGTGTGTACAAACGCCGAAATCACCATAACAACTACAACCATCAGTAGGAAGGGAGAATTTTGTTAAGTCAGGTTAATACAGAATGTTAAAGTGTTTGTTATAGTTGGTTAGAGTAAATTCAGTTTAGGTTATTTCAACTCACATTCACATGGTATCACTGATGCATGGCAATCCAAAAGTGTTTGCTGAGGCGGCTTGGGCCCCACCGCGGCCTAAGAGACCGGTATTTTGCACGACCTAAGAAGATCGGTATTTTGCGCGCCGGTTATCCGGATACAACGCGTTTGTATTTTTTCTACGCAGCAGCCGCTTACTGTGGGGCCCAAGCCACCTCAGCAAACACTTTTGGATTGCCATGCATCAGTGATACCATGTGAATGTGAGTTGAAATAACCTAAACTGAATTTACTCTAACCAACTATAACAAACACTTTAACATTCTGTATTAACCTGACTTAACATAAATTCTCCCTTCCTACTGATGGTTGTAGTTGTTATGGTGATTTCGGCGTTTGTACACACACACTGTCAACACCTTTCATCGATAATATTTGGGCTGTATGACGCAAGCATCTATTGGTATTATACTTTACACACCTTCATGATGGTAAGGTGATGTGTGTGTGTGTGTGTGTGTGTGTGTGTGTGTGTGGTGGGAGTTCTGCGGTTAATCTGGAGATTGTCATGACAGCAGAAACATACACTTTCCGTCTTTTTGCTCAAATGATATACATTTCTGTAGTTAATGAAACTTGTGATATCGTCATCTTCAGCATGATTTGCTTAGTTCAGCTTCAAATACTTTAGTGTGACTTTCGACAGGTATATCTGATGTACTACTCGAGTTGTCCGATGTCATATAGGGACCGTGAACAGAATGAGTTTCATTTATGATGATACACCGCATCATGCCGTGGGTTTTTCTATTTTGGTGGAGGAATTCAATACACATTGTATGGTATGATGCACAACTTCTAACCATGTAAACCGATGACATCTTTCGTATAGTGAAATTACATAATTGGGGTGAAGTTTTACCTGTTTTCACGATCTTAATCCACCAAAGTTAACATGTCACACTTCATACATCCTGTAACTATTCAGTCTGGACATAGGGTGTTCAGTCACTTTCCTCCAGTTACGTGTACGTGTGTGTTGATGTATGGAACTATGTGTGTATGCGTGGACATGTGAGTGTGTGTGTATGTGTGTCTTCCGATGTCGTTGTGTGTCTATCACTATAGGATTCTACTCGACTTTGAGATTTCACAGTCACTGGCTACCTATAAGTTGATGATACATGCAATCTATTGGGTGTGATGAATAATCCGTATGGGATAAGCACTGATGTGTATGGTGAAAACATGTCATCCTTTGCACACACTCTAACGTCTGTCTGATGGTTTTTTAGTTAGTTATATTTTTGTGTGCTTGTGTGTGGTGACGTATGGATTTGTATGTGAGACCTAGTATGAATATGGGAGTTATGATATCTGTCTGATGACCATATGTCTACCCTGATACTCGTGGTAAGTGGGCAAATATTACTGAATGGCAGAAAAGGCTTGTGGTGTGGGATAGAGGTGGTGCTGAAAAGTGGTACTACAACAGATTCTAATGAACAGCCGGATCGGGAATTGAACTCTCCACCTCCACATGACAGTCCCAATCCTAAAAAACTCACCTACCGGGCACGGTAGTTATATCGGCATATAAAAAATTACTCTCAAAGGAGTACTGCACGGGGGCGATCCCGACACTAGCCTCGAGTGATTTTTGGGGAAACGAAAGAAAATCTGACTCTAAAACCGTGCTGCATATCCTCGCGAACGATATATCCGAACGTTACTGCTCACCCACCAGGCTCGGTATTCTATGATCCTCTTGACTTTCGACATCCGATGCACGTTTTCGGTGATAATAATAATAACATCGTCACTTTTATATAGCCAACGTTCAGACTGTTAGAAATTGTGTAAAATCTTTCGTATTAATCTTGGGGGATACTACAGCACGAATATAAAACTTTGTCTCGTAAAGTTTTTAGACTGGTTTGTGGAGGAGATATTACTCTAACTTCCCTTGTTCAGAACTGACTTTGCTGATGTTGTGATAAGCCAGACGTCTCTACGCATTCAATATAACCTACATCCTACTCTGATGTGTGAGTTTTTAAAGCAAAGTAATGAATCAGCAGTTGTTGGAGATGTAGGTTATATTGAATGCGTAGAGACGTCTGGCTTATCACAACATCAGCAAAGTCAGTTCTGAACAAGGGAAGTTAGAGTAATATCTCCTCCACAAACCAGTCTAAAAACTTTACGAGACAAAGTTTTATATTCGTGCTGTAGTATCCCCCAAGATTAATACGAAAGATTTTACACAATTTCTAACAGTCTGAACGTTGGCTATATAAAAGTGACGATGTTATTATTATTATCACCGAAAACGTGCATCGGATGTCGAAAGTCAAGAGGATCATAGAATACCGAGCCTGGTGGGTGAGCAGTAACGTTCGGATATATCGTTCGCGAGGATATGCAGCACGGTTTTAGAGTCAGATTTTCTTTCGTTTCCCCAAAAATCACTCGAGGCTAGTGTCGGGATCGCCCCCGTGCAGTACTCCTTTGAGAGTAATTTTTTATATGCCGATATAACTACCGTGCCCGGTAGGTGAGTTTTTTAGGATTGGGACTGTCATGTGGAGGTGGAGAGTTCAATTCCCGATGTGGGTGGAGTTCTGCGGTTAATCTGGAGATTGTCATGACAGCAGAAACATACACTTTCCGTCTTTTTTGCTCAAATGATATACATTTCTGTAGTTAATGAAACTTGTGATATCGTCATCTTCAGCATGATTTGCTTAGTTCAGCTTCAAATACTTTAGTGTGACTTTCGACAGGTATATCTGATGTACTACTCGAGTTGTCCGATGTCATATAGGGACCGTGAACAGAATGAGTTTCATTTATGATGATACACCGCATCATGCCGTGGGTTTTTCTATTTTGGTGGAGGAATTCAATACACATTGTATGGTATGATGCACAACTTCTAACCATGTAAACCGATGACATCTTTCGTATAGTGAAATTACATAATTGGGGTGAAGTTTTACCTGTTTTCACGATCTTAATCCACCAAAGTTAACATGTCACACTTCATACATCCTGTAACTATTCAGTCTGGACATAGGGTGTTCAGTCACTTTCCTCCAGTTACGTGTACGTGTGTGTTGATGTATGGAACTATGTGTGTATGCGTGGACATGTGAGTGTGTGTGTATGTGTGTCTTCCGATGTCGTTGTGTGTCTATCACTATAGGATTCTACTCGACTTTGAGATTTCACAGTCACTGGCTACCTATAAGTTGATGATACATGCAATCTATTGGGTGTGATGAATAATCCGTATGGGATAAGCACTGATGTGTATGGTGAAAACATGTCATCCTTTGCACACACTCTAACGTCTGTCTGATGGTTTTTTAGTTAGTTATATTTTTGTGTGCTTGTGTGTGGTGACGTATGGATTTGTATGTGAGACCTAGTATGAATATGGGAGTTATGATATCTGTCTGATGACCATATGTCTACCCTGATACTCGTGGTAAGTGGGCAAATATTACTGAATGGCAGAAAAGGCTTGTGGTGTGGGATAGAGGTGGTGCTGAAAAGTGGTACTACAACAGATTCTAATGAACAGCCGGATCGGGAATTGAACTCTCCACCTCCACATGACAGTCCCAATCCTAAAAAACTCACCTACCGGGCACGGTAGTTATATCGGCATATAAAAAATTACTCTCAAAGGAGTACTGCACGGGGGCGATCCCGACACTAGCCTCGAGTGATTTTTGGGGAAACGAAAGAAAATCTGACTCTAAAACCGTGCTGCATATCCTCGCGAACGATATATCCGAACGTTACTGCTCACCCACCAGGCTCGGTATTCTATGATCCTCTTGACTTTCGACATCCGATGCACGTTTTCGGTGATAATAATAATAACATCGTCACTTTTATATAGCCAACGTTCAGACTGTTAGAAATTGTGTAAAATCTTTCGTATTAATCTTGGGGGATACTACAGCACGAATATAAAACTTTGTCTCGTAAAGTTTTTAGACTGGTTTGTGGAGGAGATATTACTCTAACTTCCCTTGTTCAGAACTGACTTTGCTGATGTTGTGATAAGCCAGACGTCTCTACGCATTCAATATAACCTACATCTCCAACAACTGCTGATTCATTACTTTGCTTTAAAAACTCACACATCAGAGTAGATATTCAGACCGGCATACAAGCAATAACTCTGAAAAGAAGACGAGTGGAATGCATTGAAGAAAGAACATGAAATCACCTGTATGACACTGCAGAACATTAAAAATTCACCAACCAGTCTCAAAAATTAAACCTGCATCGTCTGAAACGTGGACGAATGTAATCATTTCTGCACTGATCAGCATTTAGTCTCTGCAATAGAAAATATTGACGGTAATTCTAAAGTAAATGAAAACGTACTGGGCTTAAGATTTTTTTTTTCTTTTTACTTATGGTTTTACGCCTTGTCGAAGTCGAGGTCATTAGAGGCGGGTTGACGTCGTGTTTGGACGATAAACCTATCTTCAGGTAGAAGATAGAACTTCAGTGTCGTAGTATAAGTTGTGAAATTTACAACTACCTATAGCAGACTGGCTGTGCAAGTGAGTTATGCGATCCACCAGTGGCTTAGTCAACTTGTCAATATTTGCAAATTGTATGTATGGAGCAATGCAATTTATGATGACGCCGCATGGGGAATCTGAAAACAATTATTGTGAATTAGTGGCATGGTTTCGGTATTCACTTTGTGTGTGTGACAAATCACTACTATTTTAGGAAATTCGCGGAATACGCAAAAAAAAAAACAACTAATTTCGGTTTTTTCCATAGTTTCCTCAAATAACTCCATTGAGACATTTGACTCGTGTGCAACCAACTTTATTCACAAACGCGTTTCGGTCTCCTCAAATGGTTCCAGGCGAAAAACTTAGCAATTTTGATAAAAAATGGCCACGTTTTTTCACTTTACCCAGAGACTGCCATTACAGTAGAAACTTTTTTTCCGTATTTCAATGCACAAACAATTATTGTGAAGTTGTGGCACGCATTCGCTGTACCCGCGCAAATATCTGTATTTCAAGAATTTTACAGTCACCCCTCAACAAGAATGGGAAGTGGTAACTTAGGAGGGTCTATGAGTATACATCACTGACACAGGTATTCGAGCAGATAAACCTGTAGAACTCCCACCACATACATCGCGTTACCATCCCTGGCTACAGGAACAAACACCACTAAACGCGTTTTATTTTTATTTTTGTCATTGTCGGAGTGTCCACAGTGACTCTTGGCGATAAACGGCTATTTGTATGTCTAAACTACAACAGATACTAATTAACATGCGGACCGGGAATCGAACCCTCCATCTCCCACATGGTAGTCCCGAACGTTAACAAACCCACCCACCAGGAAGAAAAAAGTACCTCTGAAAGGAGGACGAATATATAGACCTGCAGTGAAATCACCTACCTGCCTAATAAGTTATATTGAATTGGATAAAAGCACATGCGATTCTTTTTTATGGTTCTATGCCTTTAGAGGCGGGGAAAGGACAGTGGACGAGGAACGGGAAGGAATTCTGCCATGGAAAAATGATGAAATTATCCCCGGCATTCGTCTCGCGTTATTTGGGGAAACCATGGAAAACCCAAATCTGAATGCCTGGACGGGGATTCGAAACCGCACCCTCCCAAATGCTAGGTCAGATCTTTACCGATCACGATGCGTGATAGGACTGGTGCAGGGGAACGGGGTGGAATTCAGACATGGCCTTTTGAAGGAACCAACCCGATATTCAACTGAAGTACGGAGTAATGGCTAGTCTGGTCATTATGACCAGGGTTTTTATTGCCTGCGCATTCCGCACCTATCCTAGCCTACGTGAACTTAGCCGGGTGTAGAGAACCTACAGTTTAAACTGGAAACCAAACAACGGAAGTGTTCTGGTGTAACCACATTACAACGCAAGTTGTGCCAGATGTGAATGTCAGGTTAAGGGCTTTTGAAAATCGAGGCTGAGCCGGGATTCGAATCCTGGACTTTTCACTTTCACGACGGGTGACGAACAAGCGACCTCTGAATGAGAGTTAACGTCTTGTGAAAAAATACTTTGGATAGAGTTAATGTAAGTTCGTAGTATTTGTCATTGCTGTGTTACCAAATGTCGTTTACTCATTCACTTTTTACATAACAAAACATAATATTAAATCTGAACAGAGTTCTCAGTCAACATTTAAATAACGTCAATTTCTTCCATCTTGCAACGCGATCTGTTGAGAAGTAAATAACAATCGGTCGCAGTGTGCTGGCAGAGCGAACAATCGGCCGAAGTCGGTTACAGTGTAGCCCTACATGCATTGCCGACTCAGCGACAAAGAGCCACCCATACTCGTAAGTGCTTTGTTGATCTGCCATTTCCAGCGAAAAGTGGTTACCTACGTTAAATTTACTAAAATTCTGTCTGGCAGAAGTGAGATATTCAGCAGCTTTTATTCAACAAAAAGATGCATTCAGGAATAAAATTTTAAACCGCAAAGCAATTACGTTAGTGCATAACTAGTAGAAGGTGGGAAAGTTGTCTACCTTCATGCTTAGAAAGGGATATAAACATGGCGTAGCAGTCAATAACAGTTTTACAGACGTTATGTAATGTATACTTTGCACATTAGCTGTAAGGACAGTTAAATTATGAATATGCCTATTTTATGGCGTGATATTTCAGCAAGATTTAAATAAAATATATACTATCTTATTATTTAATTAGGATAGGTGAAATGACAAAAGAAAAATCTGGTAAAAGATTTAAATAAAATATATACTATCTTATTATTTAATTAGGATAGGTGAAATGACAAAAGAAAAATCTGGTAAAATGATTTTATTCTTTACTGTTTACAATTCTGCATACATCATTAAGTACAATCAAATTTTTTGTATGCAACTATTTCATTCCTTAATTGCCCAAAATCAATTGTAGAACTGTAAGACACATGAATAGGATGAACGTTGTTGATGTGCATATCCATTAACTTCGACACTGAGGCAGTACATGTGTAGTAGTCACTCAACACTTTGTCAGCCAATTCACTCACAAACACCTTGTAGTATGCTGATGCGATTTAAACACTTTAGTTAATAAGGTCCACAAACATCATATCCAGGTTCATAATTCTTAATTACAATATTATTTACATCATCAGATACTAACAAATTTTTATATGCAATGAGTTCAAGTCTTAATTGCGCATAATCCAATGATGAACTGTATGTCACTTGAGCTACACGAACATTATTAATATGCATGTCAATCAGTTTTTGCACTGTAGCCATATTGAAGTCTCGTAGCACTTTATTAGCTAGAATGTCCACAAATTCAGTATAATATCGTGCCACCAAGTAGCCCCACTTCTGCTTGACGGTCAAGGCGTTTGTCACGGTCGGCTGCGCGTCGACGAAGTTCCTCCAAGTAGACTGGCCGAAGAAGACGCCGCTGGCAGGATCGTCATTGAGGTGGAAACAAACAGTCTTCACCCCGGCAATCGTTCGGCAGGAGACGGTGTGCTCACCAAGCGAGATGCTGTCGGTGCCGGCGTTGAATAACTCGGACACTACGTCCAATACATGGATCAGGACGTTCCATTCGTCGTATGTTAAAACAATTTTATTGTGCCCCACTTTTTCCAGAACAACAACAGGTTCAAACTCGTGTTTGGACGATAACCCTATCGTCAAACGTTTCGTATCACCAGCGTTGAGTTGGTAGACAGAAGAGAACAACATCACTAGACGGGACATGGCTGCAAACTGACGCCGGGTGGGGCTGCAGCTGCGAGGGAGCGATAATTCGAGTGTGGTGCAGCTGTGTGCATTCAATTACGAACCCGCATCATGCAGCTGCGAGGGGAGCGATAATTCGGGTGTGGTGCAGCTGTGCACATTCAATTACGAACCCGCATCATGCAGCTGCGAGGGGAGCGATAATTGATGGCTTCCGGGTGTGGCGCATTCAATTACGAACCCGCATCATGCAGCTGCGAGGGGAGCGATAATTAAGGGCTTCCGGGGTGTGGTGCAGCTGTGCTCATTCAATTACGAACCCGCATCATGCAGCTGCGAGGGGAGCGATAATTGATGGCTTCCGGGTGTGGCGCATTCAATTACGAACCCGCATCATGCAGCTGCGAGGGGAGCGATAATTCGAGTGTGGTGCAGCTGTGCTCATTCAATTACGAACCCGCATTCAATTAAACTCCCCTAGTTCCTCGGCTCCCCTCCGCTCCAAACTGTCTGCAAAGACAGGTCCATAAGCAATACATGGGGGGAAAAACTGTCCGCTGACCGCTGTACATAAGGAAATAATAAGATCAATCTGAGGTTACAGATGTCAGACCCCCTCCCCGCAATTCAATTAGCATTAATTAAAATCAATTAAGGCTCCCCGCCATGGGGGAAAAAGTGGGCTCACTCCATCCTCCATAAGAATACATGGGGAAAAAACTGTCCGCTGACCGCTGTACATAAGGAAATAATAAGATCAATCTGAGGTTACAGATGTCAGACCCCCTCCCCGCAATTCAATTAGCATTAATTAAAATCAATTAAGGACCCCACGCAATTCAATTAAAATCAATTAAGGGCTCCCCCGCAAATTCAATTAAAATCAATTAGCCTCAATTAAAATCAATTAAAATTAATTAGCCTCAATTAAAATCAATTAGCCTCAATTAAAATCAATTAGCCTCAATTAAAATCAATTAAAATCAATTAACATTAATTAAAATCAATTAACATTAATTAAAATCAATTAACATTAATTAAAATCAATTAAGGCCCCCCACGCAATTCAATTAAAATCAATTAACATCAATTAAAATTAATAAAAACTGGCAACAAACACAGGTTCTGCATCTACTTCCCACTATATGGAATCTATTGTAAAAGTGATCTTAATCAATTTTTCTGTACATGAAATTTATAAGCAAAAAATATTCAAACTGACTGCGAGAGAGAAAAAAAAGCTTAGGCGAACGATGTAATATTACAGCGACTTACATCCACTATCTGTCTGTCTGTTACCGTTCGATTGGTTTTCAACCGAAAAAAAAAAATCCCACGTTCTTTCTAATGATAATAGTATTTCTTTGTCAAGTTTCATCATCATCTGTTTCACCGTTTAATAATGAAAACCTAATAAACTCATAGAGATATACTTTCTGATTTATTATATTTGTGTAGATATGTCAAACGCATTCGTAGTACGCACTGATCGATTTAATTCAAGCGGAACAGTTAGCGGTAGTATTTCCGTCAGGCAGAAAGTCAGTGCTCTATGAACCCTCCGTGACCTCGATCTCGTGTCTGACACTTGACGCTCGCTCTGCTAGCAGCCAATTACGACGTTCCTTCTCGCCAGCCGCCCGACTTGCGAGGAATGCCAGCCAGCTCATTAGAGGTGGTAATTAAACTGCCCCGCCTCAAGGCCGCGACAAGGTGCAGGAGGCGCAAGGTAGCGCGGAACCACAAACACTGCACCTGCAAGTAACGAGAAAAGGCCAATTAATGTCTAAATGTCAATTCGACAATGGGATGAAGTGTCCTAGGAGTAATTCTAACGCCACTACAAGCTGCAGTAAAATTACAAAATTTCTTCTCACACCTTTTCCCAGCATTAGGGGTCAACTGTCTTTGAAGAGTTTTGCTCATCATTGGCATAGTCAAATTTGGAGTTTTGTTTAACGGCTGCATGCCCTTTCTGACGCCAAGTATTTTATACCTACTGCCAGGTCGTCCAACGCACTATAGCTGTGGCCAAATGTTTTGGCGGGTCTGTGTAAACGCGCTGTTGCCGTACCTGGGAACAATCTCGCGATGCGCTCTCTTTCTATCAGTAGAAAATTGCAACGCTGAGCGGCCTGTGTTGCCTAGTACGAGCGACAACAGGTCGCAACCCAACCCCAAACCATCCACCTCCCTTTTAATATACGAAAAATGTGTGAATGGGAATTAGAAAGTGTCAGTGTGAGGGTGAGCGTGCTCGAGAGAGGATATTTTGATTTTTAGTGATGTGCGATTTTTACGTGCGATATTAATTCGTTTTAGTTATTTATATTTATTAATTATAGTAATTTACTGTAATAATTTTACCGAACAAAAAAGTATTTTATAATTGGGATAATTTAGCAAGAGAATGGTGCTACCTAAAAATGGATACTTGGGAAGATACTTATTCTCCTACTCCAGGTGTTTCGGGACTAACGACTCCAACAAGACGCACGTCATCGACAGTAGAAGACAACAGAGTTTCGCCGGCAGAATAAATCTATCATTCACAATGTGTACAAATATTTCAAACTTCTTGTGGACAATGATGGTGAAATTTTGTCATCTACATGTACGCTGGTGAGAAAAGACTTGAAAAATATGGACATACTTGATAGTAAAAACTGTAGTGATTTGTTACCGCAAAAAACAATCCATATTGCGAAAAAAAAATTAGGGAATGGACAGGCTATTTGCGCTGCAGCTTGTGATGTCGGTTTGAGAACTGTCCAGCGCGTGTGTCGTGAGGGAAAATAACCTACGTTTGTTTCTCGAAAGAAAAATATGAAACAATACAGCACTCTAACAAAGCTTAGCGACTTTGACAGGGACATTGTCAGGAGGACAGTACACGAATTTTACGACAGTGATGAGTGGTAATATATAAACAGATAATTTTGTCGTTAATTATGCAAGTTTTTCAGTGCAGAGGATAACAAAATAAAATTTTGATTTTAGTTATAAATATACAAACTGAAAATAAAATTTAACACGTGGATTTTTAGCTACAAATAAAAGAAGAGTATTTCCATAAGTTTCCTTAGTCTGTCGAGAAAGTCTTTATTTTTCTGCGCAGGTAATAGAATAAAAAATAACAGGCCTTTTGATACCTCCAATTATATTAAACTCATCTGCAATGCCATAACTTTCTTAACGAAATGACAGGCATCAATATTTTATCACAGAATAGTGATTATAAATTACTTAAAACACATTAAAAACTATTACTACAAGTAAAGAGGTGAATACAACTGTTACGCGCACGGCTTGGCAACGGCGCATTTGACGCCACCCACCAAAAGATTTAGCCACAGCTACAGTGGAGGAAGTGAAGTGTTGATATCTGTATGCCAAATGTGTAACTAAGATCAGCTTGTGAAAAGTATGTTTTTGAATGTGTTGTTTATGAGGCGCAGATTGGGAAACCGTCCGGGCATTGTGGTCCGATTCAGTGTGCAGCGCCTCAGTGCGTTGAGCCATACTGGCGGGTCATTTATAAAAATGCCGTAAAACCTAAAAATTCAGGTTTACGAAGACAAAAATGCCAAATTGAGCTGAAATTTCACTTTTTATAATTAACCTCTGAAACGTATAGAATATTTTTGGTATACGTGTTTAGTTTTATTTTTATCCGTTTATTGCTATCACAAGTATCCATAGTTAACATAATTACCGAGCGTGGTGGGTGAACGGTTAACGTTCTGGCCTCGCATTCGGGAGGACACGGGTCAGAATCCGCTCCGGGCATCCAGATTTGCGTTTTCCGTGGTTTCCCCCGAATCACTCCAGGCGAATGCCGGGATGCTTCCTTCATAAAGGCCATGGCCGAATTCATTACCGTTCCTTCGCCAAAGTCCCATCCCGTCTCTAATGACCTTAGCCGTCAAAGAGGCGTAAAGATGCAAGGGGAAAAAATTAACATAATTATTATCTGCGCTGTATCAACATATTGTGTGTTCTTGGTTTAAGGGCAGGAGATCTGCTATAGACTAGATGTTTTATAAAAATAGGTTTGATCTGGCACACATTAAAAACACGTGTGTGTGTGAGTAGTTGAATATTGTTGTTGGGTCCCCGAAGAGACAGAACGAATTTTATGTCACCCTTCGTTTGTGATGAATATATTTTGTCTGAAAGATTACTCAACTTATTGTTTTTAGTGTTATCGAAATAAAGGGCTATTCAATTTTAAAGAACGTATTAAGATCAAGCGTCACCAATTCTGAATTGTGTAAGATCTTTGAAGTCCATTAGAGTAACTACACTTATTAAGGCACCACCTCACTGAATGGAGGAGGTACAACGAGCCAGAATCGAGTCCACGCCCCGCATGTCGGTCTTCCTTATTGTGGTTTTTAGACTATTTTCCGTAATCATCTACGCGAATACATGGACGGTCCATAATCACCGCCTATTTTACTACACATTAAACAAACGAAAAATACACTTATTGCACACAGGACATACTTGTAGCTACAAGTTTCGGAAGCAGATGCCGACACTTCCGCCTCCCTATATGATTACAAAAGGCCTAGCAAATCGGTAGTCTGAATTAATAAATATGTTTTCGAAATAAGCTCAAATCTCTGGAGAGAAAAAGTACTAGGACTAACCTGCAAAAATGGAAAAAGTTCGTAAAAGATAATAATGATTAATAAAACCTTCAAAGATGAATCTTGCTTATGTACAAGCAAGAAAATGAACATCTTGTTATATATACCAAAGCACTGAACGAAATTTTCAAATAAATAAATTATTATCTGGATGTTGTGGATCATTTTCCTCAATTGCTGATAATATTAATAAATAAATTACTCCAAAGCCATTGACTTTTTTGTATTTATTGATTCCACTGTACCAAATACAACATAACTTTTGTACGTAATTAATAGAAAAAACCACTGGAGATGTTTCTGCAAAAGAAGTGAAACGCGTACGGTAGATCAATAAATACAAAAAAGTCAATTGCTTTCGCGTAATTTATTTACTAAAATAAATTATTGTTTGGTGTTGCAATTAGAATACGATTTTGCTTGCATAGCCAAATGTCATGAAAGCAATATTGTTTGAAATGATCACTAAACGCTGTGATATCAACTTGAACATACTTGCTGATATAAAGTTTTCATACAGTAAGTAATGAAGGCGAGAAATTCGCCATTTGTCTGTGAATCTCGTAATCCAGTAGCAGTTAAAAAAATAGATAAAAAATTATGATAAATAAACTTTCCTGAGCTAAAAAAATTTCTATAAGAATTAATAAATCGATGTTTTTTCTTCATAATTCGAGATTAGTTTTAAAGTATTTTTCCCTGTACCAGCTGCCATGTGCCTGCTGTGTCACATTAACATAACAGGCGTTCTATTGTTTATAGAACATTCACTTTTACGACAGCGTCTTTCGCACAGCAGTTCCAGTTAATGCAGCCATTTTGGAGGTCGTTGGACACTGTTCCTGCCGAAATGGCTTCCTGAAACAGTTTCGGAAGCGATACTGCCCCGTTATCTGCCAGGGATTACCAACATTCAGCGGTCGTAAAATAATTTTTACCGCAATCATTCCAAGTTATAAATGCAAAACAAAGATTCATGCATAAAGAATATTCAAAACTGAATAGCACTCGGTTAAAATATTGACACCGTGCTTAAAAAAAATAGATACGTTTTTACTTACTTGTCACTTTACTTTTTCGTTTCTGGGCATCATAATACTTACGTAATGGTGAAATTCAGATGTTTACTGAGCTTTAAAAGGAAAATGCGAAGGTGCTATGAAATATTAGTTGTGTCCTTGTTTTACACCATACTGTCGTTGTAATTAATTTGTTCATTTTCTAGTTAGTGCAGTTATGAGAAAGGTTCAGAATCACTTTAGAATTTAGTGCCTAGTAAAATGTAAAAATGCTGAAGTTTATAGCAATGGTTGATGACTGAAAACAAAGTCCTTACCTTTTTTAATCGTTGATCAACCTGCATGTAGCCTTATTTGTTTCACAGTTATAATTTAATTCCAAACAAATATAAGAGTTCAATACATTTATTGTAAAAGAAAAAGTGAGTCAGCCAGGAATATTTGGAAGAAAGTTTGGTGAGACAAATTTGTCAGAAATAAGGGTCTGTAAATGCAGTAGGACATAAAGACTGTGAAAAACACGTTAAGAATGAAGATCCCTCTCAAAAACATCTATACCAGCATTAAGTTTTTTTGTTTTGTTTTTTTGTTCCGAGGACGTGCGATAGCAAAATAAATAAATAAATAAAGGACAATTTAAAACTACTCATCTGCCCATTCATAGAGAAATTCATAACGACTGTGGTTCGTAGAATACGGTGGAATCATTTATGCGAAGCGGAATTCCATCCAGCACAACTGTATCTTGGAAGATCGTTGCTTTGATTTTGCGCTTTCCCGTGCATGGTTTGAACTAATCATTCGACCTTTGATCCCTCTGTTTAGTCTATAAATATAAAATTCACTGTGCGTGAGTAAACCGCATCTTCACTGACAAAAAAATGGACCTATTGAGGCCACATTCACACCGTATTTCACTGAAATTACGACTGAGGTTTTTACGTAGTTATCTTTCATTTCAATGGCGCTGGAGTCGTTCTTCTATATTTGTGGGCCGATTTTTGCTTGCCACTGTACGAACTTTGTACGTAAGCTGTTTTTCGCAGTCGAACCATTTACAATCTAGCATATAAATAAATCCAATTAATAATTTGACACTCCAACAGCCCGCCTTCCAGCCTTCAGCAGGGAGGAATGAAATCGTAAAAAATATATATATATATATATATATATATATATATATATATTATTTTAAATTTAAAGTTACTTTTAAATTGCTTGCTAACAGAAATTGGTGGAAAAGTATAAACCCCGCCAAAATTCAAGCTACTATATCGCTCAGAAAAGACGCACCTGGAGGGACACCTGCAACCAACTAAGCCAAAAACATTCGCATAGCTCCTCCCAGTACTGGTCCACCTTCCGCCGCTTAACTGGTCTCAAACCCGCCCCCAATTATCACCTCTCATCGAAGGCAGGCGACTCCAAAATGTTGGAAAAAGCTAGTAAAAAAGAAGAAGAATATGTTGAAATCGACAGGCAAAGAACTCTGTCCCAGTAGTGATAACACAACTGCATAAAATGAAAGAGAAATTCAGCTCAGAATGTCTGCTATTGAAGAAAAATCGGATACTGAATAATTAGAGAAATAATAATGGACTTTCCTAAGGAAACTCCTAGCATCAGTAAAGGGAAAAGACAGATACTGGTGCAATAGGGGAAATTAAGCTCTGAATAAGTATGCAGAGAAAATTACAGTCACAGTGCATAAGAGGTTGTTGAAATTTTGTGGACACCTTAGGAGAGTCCATTAATTACTTGAGGTGAAATTAGTGGGGCGGGAGCTCAGGCAAAATCTCACACGGGGGAAGGGGGTCTACAGAAATCTTACGTCATCATTTTAATTCCTTAAAAAACAGTAGAACTAAAAAAAAGGTTTCGAAAGAAAAACCTACGAGGTTTTCGGAGGCAGGGAGGGAGTTCCCCTCGTGATCTAACCTCACTAAAAAGGGGGGATGAGCCCCGACCAGATATCACAGAATCTTATTAGGGGGGGGGGGGAGGGGGCAGTAGGATGGTAAAAATTAAATCAAAGGTGGTTGAGGAGAGAGGAGACGAAAAAGATAAGGAAAGTTGGGTCCATCCAGATGAGATAGAGAATCGAAGGGTGTTTCAAAACTAAAATTAATAAATTCATACCGAGCATGGTTGTGTAACAGTTAGCGTTCAGGCCTCGCATTCGGGAGGACACCGGTTCGAATCCCCATCCGGGCATCCAGATTTGGGTTTTCCGTGGTTTCCCAAATCACTCCAGGCAAATGCCGGGATGCTTCCTTAAAAAGGCCATGGCCGAATTCCTTGTCTCTCATCCTTTCCTGTCTCTAAAGACCTCGCTGTTAAGAGACGTTAAGCTGTAAAAAAAACAAAAAAAATATTCAAGAAGGCCAACATCACATGGTCTGAAGAAAGAAGGAAAAACCTCACAAAAACCATGACAACATTCAGGGACCAGTTGTTCACGTGGTCCTAAGTAGGTTAAAGCCGAAAGAAGAAAAAAAGAGGCAATAGCGAAAAATTTTTTATATAATTCGATGCCAGTTTTTATTTAATACATCGTAATGCCGTCATAGCAGTATGACTCACAGAAAACTTTTTTCGAGGAGTATGTGACATATTCGATGATCTAGGGGTTGGGGGAAGTTGTGCGGATCCACCGTGGATGCGTCATACGACGGTGGAAAGAAATGTTTTTCTGATAAGTGTAGGTGACAGTAAACGTTTGTCTGCCAGTCGAATAAGCTCTTAAGCTAAGGCACTCAAGATGAATGACTTTACTAAACCATACCTATTCCCACCCACCAACTTCTCGCATACGTAAGAAATTTTTTTCCAGTATTTAGAACTTTGAAGATAATGGGGGTAGTCAAATTATCAATAAGATAATTTTAGTTCGAGATACTTGTGTTTCTTATACATGTGAACAGGCGCAGAGGGAATAGGAGGAGAAGAATTGTTAGCTGAAAAGAGCGATTGGAGGGTCAACATCGAAGGACGCTCGCGGACAGGCAACGGGATATTTCTTTGTAGCGGCATTGGCAACAAGTAAATAGTTACGGTTACGAATATGATACAGGAGACTTCTGTTCTGGTTGAACAGCTGATGTGGACAGGACTTCAGACGAAGCCGGTCCTCTGCTATCAGCTGGGACGGCGTCTGTGTTATGTAAACTCATAGCTGATTCAAGGGACAGTGTAGGAGATGTACCACCAACTAGTAAGAGACTATCCACATTCGGAACCTTCGCGAAACTGATACTAACCTGTTGAAATTTACATCAGTCGCTTCGTCAACATGTCCTCTTCACGTTTTGTATTCATACTATGCGGAGAAGTTACCAGGAATTTAATTTTAAAAAAATGCCGAAATATAATATGACGAACAGCCGTTAGGCGCCGCCAACGTTGAAAAATCAGTGAGAGTCTCTTAAAATGTTGATTTAATCCTTTATTGTAATGTTTACTTGCATTTTCAGCTCTTCTCCGTTGTAAAAAGTCGCACAAAATTGACAAATAGACAATATTAATCAGAGTTGTAATGCGGTGATACACGTCATTTTACATAGCAACAAGCAACCAGAGATAATCGATTGCTTCCATAGTAAACAAATACGCCATTTCCGTGATGGATGTCGCATAGCGAAAATGTCGTAATTTTTTTTTTTCACTTGGTCCAGGCCGTATTTCAACCTAACCATGAAACTGTTTATGTTGAAATGATCACTGTACCGATGATTTTTTGTTATTTTTGCAGTGCTGATAGCTTTTCGCAGTTCCTCAGCTTTTCATATTTCCGCATTTTTAATTAATTTTTCGCAAAGTATGAACGAAAAACGCGAAGAGGACATGTTTACATATTTTGCTGACTACTTTCGTTAGTGGTCTTTGTTCACGTTCGCTGTACGTGAGTGATTAGGTTATTTAAAGGCCAAAAATGTGACCGAATCGAGTATTCTGACAATTCATTTCTTCAGAGTTCTTCATCTATTTAATAATCTGGAATCTGTATAATTTCTCCCACACTTACAGAAATTATTACCAAAGATTACATTATTAATGTTTTCCCAGCCTCAATAATAATAATAATAAAAACAGGGTGATGATTTCGATGCAAATAGAAACTCTTTACATTTTACAGAATGAAATTTTAGGGTCAAATAGAAGTTTGTATTTCAGCAACTTCGAGTCTACGGCCTTTAAATGGTAGCGCTATTGTCCCTGTCAGTGTTTAGTACATTTATTAATATATCTGCGTTCTTCAAGCACAGAGATTTTATTCATCCTAAAAAATATTTTTTGGCAGAAGATAAAAAAAAAATGATGAAAATTAGGTGGACAGACAAAGTAAGAAATGAACGAGTTTTGGAAATGATGGGTGAGAAAAGAAGTTTATGGAAGAAGCTTACACGAAGAAGAGACAGGCTGGTAGGTCATATTTTGAGACATGCTGGATTGGTTAATTTGTTAATGGAGGGAACTGTCGAAGGTAAAAACTGTTGAGAAAGACAGAGATTAGAATATATTATATGAAGCAGATAATTGAGGACATGGGTTGTAAGGGGTATGTACGTAATCGCAGAATGTATCAGTCAAATAAATAACAGTTATCCTTTTTTGATATTATACTTTCAGTAAAATGCATTGATTTTTTTAAAAATCTTAGTCAATATTCCGATTATCTAACCACAGTAAGGTACTCATAACACGAAAAATGTCATTAAAAATGATCCACATTCGTTTTTATCTAACTAGCTTTTCCAGTTCGTGGAAGAAGCTTACGGAAAGAAGAGACAGGATGGTAGGTCATACTTTGAGACATGTTGGATTGGTTAATTTGTTAGTGGAGGGAACAGTCGAATGTAAGAACTGTAGAGAAAGACAGAGATTAGAATAAATGAAAGAGATAATTGAGGACGTGCAACTTTTCCAGAATAAATTCCTACTACCACCATAGGTGATACCCGTCGTTTTTGCATAGCACCTTGAGTTACACATAAATACTTTCCACTGAGATATTACCCGGACCAATCAATTAACTGTACTTTCAAACTGATTTTGTTTCTGCAATACAACCTTATTGAAATAATAAATCTGTTTTTGCGAATAATTTCGATCCTTTTGTTTAATAAATATTGTGAACCCTTTCCAATTTTTCCTTTGATGTGTCATGTGGGTCTAAATCATAGAACAAAGAAAAAGTACTAAAATGGTGACTTAAAAAAATGTAAATAACTTGAGATGTTTCAGAAAGTGAAATATAGTGCTTCCGCAAAATAAGCGAGTTAAAATTAACTGAATTACCGTTTTCCTGATTAAATGTATAGGTGGTTAACTGCAATCGATGAACATGGTCATTAACATCCAATCTCAGTGTTTTACTTACACTGCAAAGTGACAGAAATAAATTCTCGGAAATCCCGGCTGTCTGCAGTCTGATAATGAGAAATTCCTTAGTCCAGTCTCGAATCCGAGATCTCCGGGAGGAATTCGCACAAACCGTTAGCCCTGTCAGCGTCGCAGAATAAAACGACACGGCGGCGCCCGAGCGTAGCAGACGCTCGGCGTCGGCCTAATAAATCAAGGGAAGGCGCGGCGCCCCGGCTGGAATATTGTGATAAATGCAGCGCCCCTCCAGCGACCAGTGCCGACCTCTCTCTAACCCCCCCCCCCACCCCCATTCAGGGGCCGCTAAATTCTTTCACGCTCTTTGCCCAGTTCGGCCGACAAAAGATCTCCCCGCTCGTAATTTGGCGGCGGCCTCTTTGTTCATGATCCATTTTTCAGGTTAGGCCTAAGTTTCTTCGTCACCCGACGCCGTCCCCTCCCCCCGCTGCATTTTATTATGGCCACTGCCTTTGTGGGGCAGTAGAATTATTGTGATGTCGGCTTCCAAAAATGTGCGTCAGAAAGCGATCACCGTTAATCGTTTGCGGGGTTACGTAAATTTCATGCTACGTTAAAGGTTTTGAAAATGGTGTGTGTTCTAGTTACGAAGACTGAGAAAAAATATCTTTTAATTCATCTCAATTCATGTAATAGAGAGTTCCTTAGGAGTTTGTTTAGCTATATAATTTTTTAAGCCCAGTCACCTCGATAACTATTGGCTAGAGAGCGATCACGTTAAGCGTCAGCCAACGCTTGGAAATTGACAGCGATCAGAGATATCATTGGAATAAATTAGAGATTATGTACACAATTTAATAACTAAGCAACCGCTGTGAATTTAATTGCCAGAAAACAATCATTAAGTTTGCTTTTGTATCATTTCATAGTTAAGAAAATCGATAAAATTTAGAAAAAACATTGAACTGGTTTTCAGTTACATGTCGATCATGAAAGCAATATAAAAAAAAACTTTAAAAAACTTAAATCACTCACTGTATGTGCTATAACCACGAATCATCTTTCGGCCTAGGCTAAATTTCAATTTAATTAAAACTTTCGCTATTGTTACTGCTTGACTAAAGTGTATCAACTACGGTTTATTTGACTTTTAAGTATTTTAGTGACCACTTTAGTTAGTGGTATTTTTTCATTTTCGCTGTATGTGAGTTACTAGGTTATTTAAAGTGGACATCAGACCAAATATGTTTCAGAATTGAGTATTCTGACAGTTCATTTCTTCGGAGTTGTTGAACTATTTAATAATTTGTATTAAGTTCTCTGGCCGTTACAGACACTATGACCAATGATTATATTATAAATGTTATCCTAGCCTAGGGGAAGAAAAAAAAAATCAACTTAATGATTTAGAAGGAAACAGGAATTCTTCAAATTATAAAGAGTGAACTTTAAGGCCAAGTACAAGTCAAGTTTGCATTTCAGCAACTTCGGGTCTATCAACCACGACCTTTGAAATACCATAGTCTGATCAGCTCTTTCGGCGTTTAATATTTCTGTTAATACCTCCGAGTTCTCCAAGCTAAAGAGATTTTTTTCACCCTAAGGATGAAAAACAGTTCAAGTACGTATTTGGTCAGATCAGGACGATCTCTTATAATTTTAAACTCTAAAAACTGGGACTATTCTAGACCCACGATGATACACAAAAAAGCAGCAACGGGCTTAAACTAGTAATAATATTAAAAACATAGATTTTCATTTATCAAAATTAATTTGTTATCACTTCTTCTTCTTACAGACGCCTTTTCCGGGTCAAGTGTAGGAGGTTTTAATCGGGGATGTTTACCCCTTCACAGCCAGGTTTGGGAAGAATAAGTAGGCTGGCTTTCCGTTACCTTCCCCAGTGACATTATTTTCGTAATAGCTGTTGTAAGTAAGTGTGGATGACTGTGATAGTTAAATATAGAGTGCTGTGGATGAGAGATGGAAGAAGGGAGAAAGTAGATCCTACTTTTCCGAAATACCCGAAGGCCGCCAGGCTTAAAGTCCCCATCAAACGGGAAATTCGTCAATAACTGGGTCGAATGCCCCCATTTCATACGCACTGCGGAGAAGTTCGGGGTTTAACCCAGGACTTTGGAGTACAATCTGGTACCATATACTGATGATGAATTCTTCCACCACCAGGAAACAAATCAGCTAACCACGTTTCAGTACCTGACACCATCATGTTGTCGCAGCCAACTGAGACAACGTGGTGGGCTTCATTATCACTACAGGATAATTAATTTGAAGTGCATTAAACGGTATGTGATTAGTTTTCTTCCGATAATAAATCACGTTAGGTACAGTGCATACGAGCTACCGGCAAACATAGCTCAACTTGTATTTCATTAAGGTAACTTCCAAAACCATAACACTGTGATCGTATATGTTTACCTTCTCTAGTGAGTTAGAATGCAATGTGTAGTGTAGTACAGGAAAACTTAAGCTGTTGAAATGTATCCATACATCCACAAACTAACCCTGGGGAAACTTGTTAAAATCATCCAACATTTTTTACTTTGTTGTCCAGCCGTTGGTATGACACCAAATTTTATAAATTAATTGTAACTTACAATAATTACAATTGTTTTTACTTTCGATGAACTAACACGGTACCGAGAGTGGTGGGTGAGCGGTTAACGTTCTGGCCTCGCATTCGTGAGAACGACGGTTCGTATCCCCATTAGGGCATCCAGATTTGGGTTTTCCATGGTTTCCTCAAATCACTACAGGCGAATGCGGGGATGTTTCCTTCTAAAGGCCATGGCTGAATTCCTTTCCGCTCCTTTTCTCTAGGCCCGTCCTCCCTCTAATGACCTCGACGTCGACGAGGCGTATAGCCATAAGTAAGGACAAAATAAACAAAGAAAAACTAACACGATAATTACATTTTAAACATTTCTGTTTTCCATAGTTACTTTTTGTTGCAGTCCTCGCTTGGCACTTAAATAAAAATTTATTGATAGATTATAACTAATTAAATATTTATGCTTATCATAATGCGATTTTTAGTTGCTTTCAAAATGATTTACCTAAGACTGCGTTATATTTTGAAAAATATGGTTTGGTTTATTTTTGAAGAAACTAACTAACGATATTAACAGCACTGAGACTCCAATTAAACTGGCAGAAATTTTGAAGCATATCAGAACTAAAGTAAGCTAGTATTGAACAAAATAAAATCGTATAATACGAAATCCTCTGTATTACTTATAGCTGAAATATTTACCAAATAAAAATAACACATGGTCACCAGTAAGTAGATAACATGAAATTACGGTGTTAATTCCCCATTAAAAATTATTGAGTGTTATTTGTTTGGTTGGTGCCTGTTTTTATCCGTATGTTTTCACAACTTTACTTTCGTCAGTATCATTAATAACTTTCTTAACCCTCAATACGCTAATCAATATGATTTCCTCACAACTGTAACTTCACAAATTTCAGGCAGTCTAGTAACAAAATTACCACCATTACTCATACTTTAAGCTTCTTTCATGGCTTGTCTTACTGTAGCTATAATTCATCTATTTTTTTCGAGTAAGTAATAAAAAATACAATAGACAAATAGTATTTTATATCCAGTAAGAGCACTATTTTTCACCATATTTCTAATCTGAATGAAAGGTATGAAAAGATTCCTGTTACCATAGCATTCAGTATCTCATATTTTACGGGAATCTTCTCATCGATTTCGAGTTAATTAAAAGTGGGTCAGTATTTCATGACGTAGATCTTACCTATTACAAAATTAATGGACCTTACACTGCTTTCGTACAAAAAATCTGTTGAAAATATGAAGAGAACAGCCCACCATAAGATGATATGTTGACATGATAGCGTTTCAGTAACTTGTTGTTTTGTTTTTGAATTAGTTTCTAACAACCATTACTTTCTGAAGACGGAACTTGGTTGTTTTGAAGGGTGAGTCTTTGCAGAAATATGGTTACTGCCACACTTTCACAAGACCACTAATTATCATATAATAACCTCCTCTTTCTTCTGTAAGCTGTGATTGTTATAATAAACATATACAGTATAAAACTTAAAATTACACTCATTAAAGCCTATATATTCTTCATATAGTCCATCAGCTTAATTATCTCTTCTATCTATTCCTATAAAACGTAAATCGTGTATATATGTTCCTGAATAACTAGAAAACTAGTGAGCGCATTTCGATGGGCTTTTCACTATTTTAAAGCTTTAGACCAGACTTGAATGGTTTGATATTTCTTACGCTTCAACGTTCTATAATGGCGGAACAATAAATGAAATTCTGAATGTATAATGAGAAACGCCAAAAATGCAATACCACCTACATGTTACATATGTCATACTACGTAAAAAATTATGCGTTATCTATCGGTTCCTTCGTCAAATTGCAGTTTTTCAGAAGATGGCCGTATTTTATTCGAATGGCACACAAGGGAACTACATAAATGAATAATATTATCGAAAAAACGCATGAGAGCTTCTTTGCTTCTTGAAGTTACGATCTCAGGCCGCACAGCTACAGTCTCTGACATTTGGAAGTGAAATGATGTTTACTGCTCATGCATATCTGACGGTTTTTTAACATAAATGTGCCTTTAGTTTTGGCATTAAAAGGAGCTTAGAAAAATAATTAATTAAGAATGCTATCCAGGAATCCATTTCCAATAACTTCCTAATTTATTGGTGAACAATTTCCTCGTTACATTTCTTTAAAAAATCTTTGTTCGTATTGCTGTACGATTGGATGGGATTATTTTGATGAAACTTGTAATATAATATTTCAAGTAAAAGAAAAGATGAAACCATGCGCAATTAATTAAAAACATATAAAATAGTTTTAAGTAATATTGTAAGACATAAACGACTATGAGTTGCGTAGAACAATCAAAGCTGGCTTGCAATGTATGTAGAAAGAAACATATTCGATTAACCGAAAATCTACAACGGAAAGAAATTTCTTTGAAAGGATTACGAGAAGTTCCTTGAATGTGGGACCAGAGCTTAAGGGATATTATTTCGAACAATGAAAATGTGGTCATTAATTGTTTTATGTTACTTTATGAATAAAAAATAACTTTCAGTTTGAATATCTGTAACCAACGTAGTTCAGCTATGTGCTATGTTCAAATTTAGTTCAGAACTTGTTTACAGATACATATGTATTTAAGCTGCTACCTTTGTTCGTATTGCCGTGTTAATTTTCACAGCAGTATCGCTCAAAATATTCTGCCTGCCAGTATATACGATGTAGCTCCGTTATTACACTTCGGCGAACATTGCAACCGTTTCTCGCACACACACCGAAATTAATTGCAAACAGCATAGTCACTTACGCAAGTTGCTTTACAGACAATGCAAGACTTTCTGTGCGTTATGTTACGCCGACCAATTTCGACTCTTTTTTTTATCGGGGGCTTCACAGCGTCAGCACAATACGCTTTGTTTAATCAGATTAAATTTACGTCCCTTCTCGCGCGCCGGCACCGATTTAACTCCAGTCGACGCTAAATCCATTCCTCCGGAGTTGTTAAGCCTACGTAAAATGAAATGAACCCGCTATGAAGTTCTGCTATTGGCCCCTGTGAAGCTCTGCAACCCGAGAAGCCAGCCTGAATGTTCACGAGGCCCACCCAGGCAGTTCACGGTAAATGTTTGCCGGCGTTTAAAGCCGCTCATCAAAACAATATTTGTACAGGTGTTTGTTTATAGTATCTTCTGCAGGGATTGCTTAGCTAACGAATCGGTTAATTCACGTGTTTGTTGTTTGTGTTAGCTTAGTTCCTTTAAATTTTGAGTTCAAGTATTGCTGAGAGGGAACACATTGCAGTTGCTGTGATAAGATTTCACTCCCTGCAGTATCATACTCTCTCGTTAGTTAACTGTGGCTCTCAGCGCGTATCGTGAATAACTGGCGAAATATAATTCATAAAATTTAAACACGAAAGAACATTCAGCTGCAAACACACTATTAAGTCTCTTCTACATCGCTGTTTAGTCGATCGTGATAAAGCGCCCCAAACAGGAAATATTAAAGTACTACATTTTTTAAGTCTTAAGCTTCTTTGGCCGAGAGATCCTAGAGGTAGTAGGTTTGGCCGACTAGTGGTAGAGTATTTTAATGCCCGCATCTGCCTACAGCGCTACACTAGTGTTGCCATCTATCTTCAAAGCATATAATTAAGTCCTGTACGTGAGAAACTTATTTATATTTGTTTTATCTAGGCTTGGACAGAATATATGGAAGTCTACCGGCTAATTGTACTTTCTTTACTCTTTAAAATTTAATATTAGTCAATTTATTTCGATCTAGTTAATTATAACTGAGAAGCGAGATCACTTTGTGTATCACATAAGCAAAGACATGTATATTAACAAGTCACAGATCATTATATAGAGTAAGTAAGATTTCAAAGACAATCTTTACATCAATACCTTAAATTAATATCTTAGCTCCAGAATATGAAAGTCTAAGGTCGACTCGGGATTATATAAGAAACGCACATACACAAATGAACAATCCATTTAAAATCCTACCGTTTGTTGAACCAGTCTCAATTCAGTTGCTAAATCTTATCAGAACAGTCTTACATACATCAACAATCTTAAGAACGTAAATACTTCAATGAATTAGTCCTGCTGATAGTTTATCCATAAACATGACACGTTCATCTCAGTAGGTCACGTGACACTCACCTATTTTTCTCTCAGAGTAGTATTATAAATTATTTTCCTTTTGCACAAACATCACACCAAAATGAAATATATCATAATGATACATTCAATATCGATTTAACGAAATAGCGATATTTAAAAAAAATATATTTATAGTTGATATATTTCTTCTCTATATATTAAAACTCGATATTTTATTTGCAGTATCAATTAAATATTTTTGTAGGACGCGTCTCTCTCCAATTTCGTGTTTGCATAAATATTAGATAAATATACGCACAGATGTCACCTGAACACGTCTTAAAAAAGTGAATTCGGCGTTATTTAACAGTTTTTCATCAATGGTTAACAGTTTGAAAAAGATGTTGAAGTTTAACAGGTTTACTTTAATTCAACTTTTTTTTCCAACGTATTTGAATGTTAACGGTTAGATTATTTTTAGTCATGTTGAAGAATATTGATTGATCAATTGATGTAAATTAACGGCTTCTGTTTTCAATTGGTTATTTCATTAATGTGTTGACGAAGTACCTGATGTGCCAAGCTTCTTCTGTGTCGTCCGAAGAGAGTGGCTTCTGCAGTTAACTTGGCGGCACCAAACAATAGGAGTAGATTGACATATGAAACAGAGTTCTTTTGATTCCTATACCAGATGAATACTGGTTTGATTGATTGTAAAAATGTGTAAATTAATCGGAAAAAGTTTCTATAATTTCCAGATGAGTCTTTAATTTTTCCAAATTTTCTTAAATATTTTGATGTATTTTGGAAAACATTTATAAAAATAATTGGATTCAGGCAAAAATATCGATATACCGACGTATCGATATTTTTCTCTCGATACATATCGATACTATTTGTAAATATCGATATGATATTTATCGATATGATATTTATCGATATATTTTTTTCATTTGCCCATCCGTAATTTTATATGTCAGATTGACAATCAAGTTTACTAATGTAAGCGGATATGATTCAAAACAAAGAGCAATAAGTAACAGATATTTCAAACCTTATACCGGCCCATTGTACAAATAACTTTTTTCGCTCTTTAAACCTCGTCTAGTACAATAGAGATGCGAGAAGACTGTGGGAAAGAACGGGGAGGACCTAGACTATGGTCTTTTTAAGTTATCATCCCGGCATTTACTTGGAGTGATTTTGGGAAAGCAATAAAAACCGACATACGGATGACCGGGCAGCAATTTGAAAACAAGTTCTCCTGAAATCCAAGCCATAGCGTAACCGCTCACTAACGTGGTTTGGTGCAATAAAATCACTCATATTTGTAAGAGGAATTTTATGGGAAGAACACTCATTTCCATTATAATTACTTAGTTTGTATTCAATATGTTACTCTCCTTAAATTAGACTGTTATTGTTTTTGTATAATTGAAGCTTCGTCTTTGTTTGAAAAAACTTTCAAAATTTCTCATATCTAACTGGATTGCCCGGCCTGATGTGTTGGGGGATTTGGAGGATTTATTCGCTGTTAACAGTACTGAGGACCAATCCTCGTCCTAAGCATCATACCTGCTAACCTGCTCTCTTTTTTGCTAGATCGTGTTTCCCAACCTTCCGCCAAGACGCTTAATGTAAGGATTCCATTCGCAGATTATATTCTTCCATTATTTCCAATGTATGAAGCATTTTTGTGAGACAAAAAGTTTCTGGAAGGCCAAAACGATAATGTTTATACCAAACGTGTCTATATGGTAGACAATGCAATAGAGTTGTTTACTTGATGTAGAAGGACTGGTATTCCGTGGATGTTTAGTGAGGTGGACAAGAAGAGTTGTTGTTTTTCATCTCTCATTGGCTTAGCTGCAAGGAAGAAAATATAGAGATTTTTCTATTTTATTTTGTTTTTTAAATGTCTGTAATATTTGTTCGTTTTATTTAATTTTTACTAATATTTGATGTTGCTAGGTCTGAGCATTCATTTTTATATAATTATAACGTCACAAGGATGAAATTGAAATGGCTCTTAAAATTTAAATTAACAACAGTGAGGCAACCATTTCTTGGTGGAGTTTCGTGGTATTACAATAACTATCTACTCTGAATTGCTTCAGTGATGTGGTACGGGTCAATCAGGTATGCGAATTCTTCCTGGTGTACACAGATATGCGGATTCTTCCTGGTGTACACAGCTATCTCCAAACAAATAATTCAATGAATCACCTGATGACGTGATCACTAGATCGTGACTGTAGATAAATGCGTATGGTTTTTTTTTTCCTTCGTGGATATATTACTGCTCAGTATTGATAATAGAAACATTTCTCCAGATTTTAATTTGATTAAACGAAATTGTATTTAAGGTTGATATACGTCATTCCAGATGAAATGTTTGTTCACCAATAGTTATGTCAGTTTGAAGCAGAGGTAAGGAAATGAATAAGTTAATTGAATTGTTTCCTCTGTAAAACATTTATTATTTAATTGTTTGGAAACAAACGTGCAGTCTACACGCCTGATGGGAATGAAAACAAAAGTTAAAAATTTATGAAATGCAAATGGTTTTTGGTGAAGATGTTTTCTTATACAAAAGTATATAAATCGGTTAATCATTCAAACGATGAACCAGAATATCGACACAACGTACGGAAACTGCGATAAGATACATTATTATTTCTCTGGGAATAGAAATACCGACAGTATGAAGGCGTTAATGTGTAGCAGGAAGGCTCTGCTTGAAATTAACTGCATTTAAATTATTTTTATGCATTACTTTTAGAATATCTTACATGTGTCAGTTAAATTTTAATACTCGTAAAATGTTAGTTTGATAAATTTAATTTTCAACTTCTTTGTTTTAATATTTTTAAAACATGTGTACTATACACTATGACACTATGGCACCTATCGTAGTTATCCCAATGTCCCAGAAATGTAAGTTTCTAAGAGCTTATTTTTCTTCGCGATTTGATTTGACGAGGTCGAAAACATTAACGAAAAAGACGCAAAGTAAGGCCAAGACATATTTGTGTGCCATCATCAATATCCACAAGTAAGGAAGAGGCTTTTCTTATACGCTGCAGGAAGTTTTCCCCGAAAGTCCCAAAATTAATTACGCAGATATTAAATAGGAAGATTAATAGCAGAGCCGACGTAAATTGAGGACAGGTGGCTAAAGTTTAGAGAACAACGGAGTAATTAACGTGGCGGTGGGAAGACATATAGCGGCTCCCATCACACATGAGCGGGATGCAACTCAGTCACTGTCTCAGCGCTTTATTCACTTTAGCATAAGAATGGGTTATTCAATACAGTTCAGACACCTCGACGTAAACACTGGCTATAAATAATCCAGCGTGGTCAATGAAGTTCACCAGAACACGTTGGCCGCTCATACATCTTAACTAACGACCATTCACATCCCTGCAATGCATTCAGCTTTCAGCACGTCCTATCACTAATTCCCGGCTTCATTGTTCTTCAATCCCTCATAAATTCGTAAAAGTCTAAACTTTCCCAGGCTCTACTACCCCATATCTGAAAGCAGATCAAAGATTTTTTTTATTTCGTTGTAGTATACCAAAGATGATCTACATCTATACTCTCTTGGTTGCAGGGGGTGCTAAACACCAATCTTAATTCTGCGCATTCCAATCCCGAATAGCTAGAGGAAAGATAGAATACATAAAAGCAACAGTACGGCATCTTATTTTTCGAATCTTATCCCTCCGGTCATTGCGACCCAAATAGGATGCCGGAAGAAATATCTCACTGCAATCTTAGGGCATAGAATTTAGCATATTCTCCAATAAATTCAAACGCAAATGACGTCGTCTGTCTTCCAAACGATCCCAGCTCAATCTACGTATCAATTCTGTGACGCTTTCATAAGAGCTGTAGCAACCAGTCACGAATCGAGCGGCTCTCCTTTGTACCCTGTCCCCTGAGTCAATCAGGCTCTTGCGATACGGATGATGTAACGAAACATTCCATTTTGGCTATTTTTTTAAAAAAATATCTTTCTATCGGAGCTTTGCATACAGTCAGCTACCAGTTATCCTCAGAAATGGTCAGGCATTTGTTAGCTAAACATTCCGTTAGTGGCTTACTGCGTGTTATTTAGACGAGAAGGATCCAAATTCTCCACTTTAAAACATGCAAACTTTTAGTTCAGATAAACAAATTGAGAGGTATTTTGATACAGTCTGGAAATGAAAATCTCACTGTTCTGGTCGAAATATTAGTGCATTTAATTAATATCGTTCCTTTACACAACGATTTTAATATTTATTTTACATTGAAACAAGTTTCTGATACATATCACAAACTATTTAGCTTGCGAACAAAGAGCCTTTGCTCGCGACATACAACCTTCTCCAAGCGTCGCGGCCCACACACTGCCCCGCGCCCTGCCTAGCTACAATGCAGGCGCCCAATCAACAATCGCTGTCCGCCCCACTGTGCTGTCCAGCGTCAAAGATTGTTACTTAATTATCACAACACTATGCTATCCCGGTTACTAAATAACAAAATACTAACTACAGTCAGTGGAAACCCAACATTACTGCAAATATTAATACAATTATTCAGGATACTTATAACTCATAAATGCTACGTGATTCAATATTAATAACAATAATAATAAAAATTATGGGGGATAGTGTTATGTTACAATCCCGACCATTGTTTCGTTGTTAAAAGGCATTTGAGCCTAAGAAAACTGGGAAGGTTATAGCCAGTACGAATTATTTCTTGAGATCTGTTGCAAGGTGCCTGTTGAAGCTCTAATTACTTTACTATGGGAACAACTGAGTTGGATTCAGGGGTTGTTTGCTCTGCACTGGTGATATTCGGCAAATCACTGTTACCAGTGAAAAGGGTTTTTAATATTTTTTGATTGATATTTGGTGAAGTGTACTCTTCAAAACTAAATAATTTGAGTTATAATTTCTTTTTTATTCAATTCTTCTTCCAAAAAATAGACCTAAATTATTACGAAAGTTGTGAAGAGAAACTCTTTGGATCCTGCTTGCTGTCCAACTCGTTACTACGCTCGACTGTGACCACCATGCGATTGACTACCCTACCGGCTCTCCATACTGATCAAGTGACTCTTCTCTCTCGCAGAAACGCCTGTAAACGCTGCCGCGACTACGTCTGTTCTGGCGATCGTAACTGTCTCTCCCGCGTATCTGTACTGGCTACCTTGCGTTACAGACTTTCTAGAACGCTGTGTTTCTGCAAAGACAACCTTTTACTTTTTTGAAGTGCATCGTAATGCGTCAAGCACTGAGTTTTGCACCACATACCTATATATGTTAAGGTCACTATACCATTTTTATTCACCTCTATTATGATAATTATCTTTCTTTATTTAATTTTTTTATCACCAAATGAGTTGCTGAAATTTCCAGCTATTTCTGTCCTTATCTAATCTACTCATCTCCTCTCTCTCTCTCTCCCTCACATGCACATACTCTTTAATCATTGTTTTCTTTCTCCTACCCTCCACCAAGTTACAAAATTGGTTTCATGACACTCAGGATTTGGCAAGATAAGGTGTCTTCTGGTATATTAAAACAGATATGTCACGTTGCGAGGCTGAATGGTTATCATCCAGCATAAAACCAAGACAAACTGTTGGTGTATTATTTGTGTATTGGGAACTGCATAGTTTGTAAAGCTATGTTCTTAATTCTGCGTAACTTTTTATATTCAAGGCTGCTAAATATTTCCTATAGCTAGTACTTGCTTAATCAGTCTACCCTACAAAACTTTTAACAGACTCAGTCCCCCGAAGAGATGCCTAATTACTGCCTATTGGATCTGAACCGCTAGGGAATCTGCATTAGTTTAATACATCATCCACCGTCAAAGTATTACCCTTTCGCCTTTGTGGAAAAGGGGACCCAATAAGCTTGCAACTGTCCAAATTTGTCATTATAAACATTTATTTATTTTTTTCCCCAATTTTCATTAATTGAGGAAACCTATCGACTGTCTGTTATAACACTTTTTGTCTGAGAGTATGGAATCTACGACATCTACTACAGACAGTAAATTTTTTGATTTGCTTGTAGCTTTACGCCTCTTCATAATCATTAGACAAGGGAAAGGATGTAGAGCATGTAACTGGAGGGAATTTGGCCACAGCTTTTTTAAGGAACCATCCCGGCATTCACTAGGAGCGATTTGGGGAAACCATGCAAAACCGAAATCTGGATGACCGGAGGAAGATTTGAAACCACGTCCTCAGAAATGCGAGGCCAGAGTTACCGCTTACCCATTACTCTCAGTACAGAGTGTAAATATATTGAGATTTTCTCTTCCTGGAGCCTTCCTACAATCTATGAAGACCAATTCTCTCATGTCTGACCAGCTCACAAATTATGAAGGCGTTTCATCTAAAGTAATACTTTTATTACAGCAGCATTTCGTCATATTTCAGACAACCTACACAATCTTAACCACTGAACATTGATTTGGTCTCAAACATGGAACTCAAGTTTCAGGGAATTATACAGTTGTAAATGATATCTTACGTAGAACCAGTAAAACGTACTCCTTTTCGTGTGAGAAAGTATATAACTTTACAGTTATAATCGTTTTCATTACAAGATTCATATCAAACCGAAGTGCTAAAGCCATATATAAGGTATCTGCACTCCTAATGGATGATATATATATATGATATATTTAGTTCAATTTTTGTATAAAGTCTGCTTCACAGAGTCAGGCAAATGTATTTTTCATATAGGTTTCGCATATCCTTAACTTGTATCCAAGTTCTATTTATTTTTGTATAAAATTATTGGTTTCCAGTGGTTTGCATGAAGATGTATTTTAACTGCACGTTCACTGTCTGCTACAAATTTCTATCCGGTGTATATTTTTTATTTATTTATTTTTTTTAGCAAGAGATTTTAGATTTAGCTATGTGCTCTATACATTGTGTGCAGTAAACTCCTACGTCGTTTTTCTTTTGTTCTTTATAAAATTTATATTTTCAAATGAGTTTCAAACAAATGGTTCTTCGAATACGTAGGATAAACTACTGTGGCCGTGTCTGGACACAGTGTATGCCGCTTGAGCGTAGGCAGTAGGTCTTTGTCAGCCACTGCGACCGTCGACTTCCCTTATCTGCAGCAGCCCCCCTACCCCGCCCCTTATCGGTGTGCTATCGATCAGCCAGTGCGGTGCTGCCGCTGTCGGGTCAGCACTCCCTCTCTTATTAAGGTGCTGACGCTACACCGCTGCTGACACTTGCCGTGATGTAGTGGCGGCCCTTCCCGCAGGTGGCTAAGCCAGAACAGGCTTCAGCAGTCGCGGTGCCTCGGAGTGAAAAAATAAAAGACATATTAATAAAACTCACCACCCTCACCGGCTTTACTTACGAAATTTTGTAGGTTTCTTTTTTTATATACATTCAGAACACGCCATACCTCTCAAGCTAACAGTTACTCCGTCTTAATCTCCCTCATTATTTGATTTTTTACACGGTACTTATAATAATAATACCATTAAAAATTCAGATTCTTGTAGTTTTGAATAAACTGTTTTAACGGAAGTCATTTTTGAGGATGCGGATGTCCAGTGCTTGACGTACACGGATGCAGATGTTTTACGGAAGCGGGTTTATAATTATTTAGATTTTAATATTAAGTCCACAAGCCGACAAATGTGAGAATTATCGCACCATTAATCTAACATCACATGCTTCAAAATTACTGACCAGAATAATATACAGAAGGATGGAAAGGGTAGTAGAAAAGATAGCAGGTGAAGATCAGTTTGGGTTTAGGAAAAATCGCTGTACAAGAGAAGCAATGCTGTCTTTAAGATTAATATTTGATGGGCGGATCAAGAAAAACAAAGATACTTTTATGGCATTTGTTGATTTAGAAGAAGCTTTTGATAATGTTAGGTGGGACAAGATGTTCAAAATTTTAAAGACGTCAGATCTAAAGTATCTAGATAGAAGAATGCTCTATAAACTATATAAGAATCAAGTGGCTATAATAAAAGTAGAAAATCACGAGAGACATGCATCATTTAAAAAGGGTGTGAGACAAGGCTGTAGTCTATCTCCGTTAATATTCAACTTGTATGTAGAAAAAGCAATGAAGTTTTCAGGGAGAAAATATCAGTATGCTACGATTTGCTGAAGACATTGTCTTGTTAGCAGAGAGGGCTGAGGATATTGAGAAGTTACAGAATGGCATGAACAAAATACTGAAGGAAGATTTTGGACTAAATATAAATCAAATCAAGACAAAAGTGATTAAATGTAGCAGAAATGATACCAATACTAGTAGATTAAATATAAAAATAGGATCGGATGCAATAGGAGAAGTAAGAGAATTCTGTTACTTGGGAAGCAAAATTACAACTGATGGCCGAAACATGAATGATGTTAAAAGCAGAATAGCACTAGCAAAAATAGCCTTCATGAAAAAGAGAAACCTTTTAGTTTCAAATATTGATGTAGGAATTATAAAGTACTTTTGAAAACTCTTTGTGTGGAGCACAGCATTTTACGGCAGCGAAACATGGTCTTTAGGAATACCGGAAAGAAAGAAAATTGAAGCATTTGAAATGTGGTGCTACAGAAGAATGCTGAAAATTAGGTGGACAGACAAAGTAAGAAATGAACGAGTTTTTGATATGATGGGTGAGAAAAGAAGTTTATGGAAGAAGCTTACAGAAAGAAGAGACAGGATGGTAGGTCATTTTTGAGACATGTTGGATTGGTTAATTTGTTAGTGGAGGTAACAGTCGAAGGTAAGAACTGTAGAGGAAGACAGAGATTAGAATATATGAAGCAGATAATTGAAGACGTGGGGTGTAAAGGGTATGTAGAAATGAAGAGGTTAGCACAGGATAGGAAGGGATGGAGGATTGCATCAAACCAGTCTAAAGACTGACGACAGCAAAAAAAAAAAAAAAAAAAAAAAAAAAAAAAAAAAAAAAAAAAAAAAAAAAAAAAAAAAAAATATTAAGTCCAAATAAATTTTAAAAAAACTTTTTTTTATGCAAAACTCAACATTTTTTTTCAGAAATAAAATTTCCATATAACACTGACTTATTGATTTATTTTTGCCTCATCTTTTAACAACAAAAAATTCTGAATTAAATTATTTACATAACTACTCACGCGTCTAAAAACCAATCTTTGTCATACGAATTTTGCAGAAGTAGCATCTCAACTAATTTAAGCGTGAAGCACAAGGCTACGCCATCGCAATTCTCCGTGCCCGCCAGCCGCCTTTCCACCGCTATAGCCATCGCGAAACTTGTAGGAGCTACGATGATCCGATTTTCCGATAAATGACTTTTGATATGCCATGAAAGGCGTTACACGACTACACACAGGAAGTGTTGGAGTTGTTGGACTCCCAGACAACCAACTTGGGTCTTTGGCGTCCAACAAATTATGGCGTTGGATCATGATGGAAGAAACATCCCGCGAGTGTGCGATAAGGAATCTAGTGTGGGGCGAGAAAGAACGAGTGGAATGGATTATTTTTGGACCACATGAAGTAACGTGAATGGCTGAGCGCATCCTACGGTAGTTCTACGCGGATAGCCGCTTTAGTTTACATGCAAGTTCAAACTTGTAAATTCGTCGCTTAGGTAATAACACCGTTCAGTTCATTGTTACTTTTATTGAAAGATTGTAAGAAAAAAAAACAATCAGGTTGTTGTTAACTAATCGACGGTGGACAGAATCTCGTATAAAAAGAAAATCTATATATATAAAGATGAATGTATGTATGTTTGTTTGTTTGTTCTTCATACAAATCCAGTTTTCATCCGATCTCGATGAAACTTTGCACACTTATCCTTTGAAACAAGGAGAAAAATACTGTCTACATTTGGTTGAAAAATTATCTTTATAAATAATACACGTTTTCTCATAATTTCGAAATACTACTGAACGGCGATAGACAGACACATTGGTTATGGAGGTTTCTCTACTGTTTTTTCCGTTGAGCGGTCATGTAGCTCAGAGGCTAAAGCGATGGGTTACTAATCTTTGGGTCGTGGTCACCGGTTCAAATCTCCGTGGAGGTTAAGATTTTTAAAAATTGTTTTTGATCTTAAGAGTCACGCCTGGGCCGTCGGTTATTCGGATTGAATATTAAACTGTAGATATTACAAAGTTATGGGTGCAATGCGAGACAAATCATAGGTAGTCTTGCAATGCTGTAGGTGTACACTTTCTTACGTTATAATGATCCATCAGGGGTTGTTCGCAATCAGTGTGTGTGTGAACAGCAGTAATAATACTATAAATACGGAAGTAAGGCTCTGTCTTTTTGTTACGTTTTGACGACTAAATGGCTATATCGATACTGATGGGATTTGACAAGAAAATCTGTATGAAGGGCACAGGACATTTTTTCCAGTATGATTAACAGTTGTAGTCACGAAATTTTGAGACCTTATCGAATGGTGACAGAAATATGTTGGAAATTGGTTCTCTGCAAGAGACATTTTCGACGGTAGAATGATATAGTGATAGCTTTCCTGTCATATTATGCCGACTCGGTGTTGTTTGGGAATAATCCTTCGTTACCAACAACTTTCTATATTCAATTCTGGGAAAAAATTTCTTAATCCACTCGTACGAAGTCGCAGGTACGAGCTAGTAATAATATACGATATTTGTATTTATGCAATACAAACAAAAGATCTGCTATACATCCGCATTAAAAATTGTGTATGCGGAAGCAGACGTAGCATTTCACGCGAAAGTTCAGCACTTGTGGATGAAGATATACGTTACATCCATAGTTCGTACACCATTACTTACTATGTTGATACGTTAGTGCCACAATACCCATCACTACCACAATAAATAAGGAGAAAGTGAATAGAAGAATACACAATCACCTAAAATATCTGTGGGTCAATAAAGTAGCTGGAAGATAACAGCATGCTCTACTTAGTATAATATTATATCCCTCCTTGTGAGGTTTCCTTAATTAGTATGGTAATTAACTGACCCGAAGAATTAGATGACTTAACAACATTTCCACTACATGAAAAAGTAGCGTGTTGTGGGGGAGATGGCCCATCTCATATGGAACACATTTATCCTGCTGCTCGTTTAAATTTTTAAACTGAATATTGTTGATTAACTTCTTTATGCAAAAAATGATGGGAGTTTGTGTTATGACGAACTTATAGTCAATGTTCCAAAGGAACAATCCGATTTATTTTTCACTTAATCTGTTAGTAAAATCAACGTATAAATATTCGTAACAGCAATTCTGGAGTTGATTACAAATACAAACTTTCAAAATTTCTAAGATACGGAGCCTCTGTCTGACACATGCTTGACTTACTATAATGGGTGCGTGACCTTTTGCGATCAACTGGTTATACTATCGATACTACCAAAGATCTTAACTATACTTATTAATACTAGCGTAATCTTCCCCAAAGACCATACATACTACAGCTTATTGAATCATTCGATACAACAAATTAACACATTAGTATATTTGTTTATAAACACACAGAATTAATTTTAAAAATAATAATTTAAAAAAAAAAGATTGGTAATAGTGTCGCATCCTGTGACAGCCGTAACGGACTTCTCGATTGCTTAAATAAATAGTTGGGCAATTCCGTTAGTTAAATTTATTTTGGTAACAATAATCGAGTGGCCAGTAATTATGAATCAAATGAACTTATTTGTTTGTTGGATGAATGTGCTGTGTAGTAAGTCAGCAGTCTACCAGGAACTATGCCTCTAACGTCATTAACAGGTTTCGCAGTGAAAACAAGAAAATATGTTACTCTCTTTGCTCTCACTTCTTCATTATATAACAACGGTAGATCTCGAGTCAGTCTCTATTCAGTGATCCAGCCTGCCAAAACATATATAACTAAACTATATAACTAAAAAAACTAAAAAAACTAAAACTAAAAAAAACTCTTACTGTTCAAGATAATGAATCATTTCATTTTGGCGACGATTATGGACTTGTCTTCTGTGGTCATTTACCAACTGTAGTAGTTACGCTCTTCTGAGCAAATAAACAGGTTTTACCCAGTCTCGAAGTTCATTAATAAGTTAGAGTACCTTATTCACCAGTTCTGCGGCTGATTAAACGCTATGGTATCAGCAAGTAATCCCTGAGAGCAAAGACACTAAGTAGCAGCTACAAGACATCAGGGAAGGTTTAGAACATTTCCGTGCAGATTTACAATGCTCAAAGTTAGTGCTTAAAGGTCAACTGTTCACACGCCTGACCACGATAGCTACTCGACACTCTATTTAATTACGACTATAATTACTTACCAACTAACATTCATGTATTCCATTTAGGCCAGTTTCATGCTTTGGTCACAAATCGATATGTTACACTTAATAGCTTGGAGATTCCTGTATATTTCAATGAGAGGCATGGAGTTTTTGTGATGTAGGTTTGATTTTGATAGTCTTTGGTATGCTACTCAATTTCCTTAACGCGTGACCTAAAGCGCCAGTGGCATAAAGCCCATATCCATGAAGGATAAAATTCAATGCAGTTTTATAACAAACTTTATAAAAAAAAATGAAGATAATTTATAAATCTTAAGCCAATTACCTCTTTTCAGTATCCAGTTCTCTTATACTGATCCAAACGTTTGTTTTGGTTTCCTGATGATGTAAGCTGCAGGGATGATTACGTGATACACAGAGAACATTTTTCTGTAATCTAAACAGAGTATTTATACTGAATTGGGAGCTCCTGGCTGTTTTAACCCCATCAGAAGATAAATAAATTAATACATAAAAACGAAACTATTCACGATTTAATCAGATTATAGCTGCTGACAGATGGATTTCAACTTTAAGCTGCTGAAGCTGGACGATTATGCAGAGAAATGAGAATAAAATGTTGCGTTCGCCAATTGCATACAAAAACCACGCGCTAATGCTATAATTTTACAAAGCCATATCATGAACGGAGAAATTTCGTGACAGGGTAAGGGATCCTTACATACTTCCTTTCTATAGTTTGTAAAATGACTTCCGATCGGGCTTCTTCCATACCTTTCCTACAAGACAGTTTACTTGACAGATTAAAAGAACGCGTAAAAGAGAGGAGAATTATTACTGGTTAAAAATAATAACCTGCATCGCCATCTATTTTATACAAGATGAAACGTTTACCCATCGTAGAATTATCTTTAGGTTACTGAGGACAACGCAAAAACTTCATTAGTTGCATTTTTAAAAGATGGATATTAACCAATGAAAAATGTTACGGTTATCATGCATAGGATGTAATGACCGATTTAGGTAGGATATTCCCTAGCAAAAAATGACCAAATATATTTTTGATGAATAATTATTGATTTTTTTATTATTTAATTTAATTGCGATGGAGCTCACGCTTCAGTGAAAATTCCCATAGTCATCTTATCAATCCCTGTTCGCTAAAAAATCCGATTTTTTTCTGGAGTGCACTTTCTATCCCTTTCTCATCAGATTCTATTATTACTTTAGATGTACTGTAGAACGATGAAAATTTCTGTATGTTCCTAGCATGTATGGACAAACGAGGTTAATTAAATTAATAAATCGGTTTTACATTTGAAGTTAAAGAACGTGTGAGTCTTTCCGAATCCTCCCAATCGATTGGGTTACCGTTTCATCATTATTTTCACCTCCTTATTTGAAAAACTATCCAAACATCACAGTTTTTCATTAATTCCAAGAACGTATTTCCTCACACAACCAGTGTAGAAATTTTAAGCTCTGTTTATAATTAATGATGTGCTGCAAAGTCATTTTAAAATTTTAAAATGGAATAGAGTGTTTGTGTTTAAAACCTTGTCTCATTTCAAAGGATTTCAACACAAAACAGTCTTTGTTTGCGAAATAAGTGCAAGTGAGAATTGTAGACAGTTATGTTCATTTTAGAAATGAAACTATTTTCTCAAACTTTTACTGATTGTAACTGAAGTTTAATCATTCTATCATTCATCAAGTCTCTGAGGCATTTATAATAAGTTGTAATTACGTTCAGGTTTTGAAGTAAATTGAAATGAAATGTTGTTAGCACATACAGTTTCTCTTAAAACAGGAACGTGGTAATAACGCTTTGATTTGAATAATTTAATTTAATGCACAGAGAGAATATTTTTTTAATGTTACTGGAACAGATTGTCAAACCACATAATCTATTGTCAAAATACTCTTTAAAAAATTTGAATCTTTCTCATACCACTTGAAATTAGATGATATCATTTATAAAGGAAAATAGAAACTACTTAAAGTGTTTGCTACCACTTTAAACATGATAAACAATTTATTATTACTGGAACTATTCCAAAATACAGTAGTCGCAATAGGTGAACGGAAAAGTCTCTCTCAACTAAAATATTCATGATTAAAATCCCCTAGTAAAACATTAATACTGAATGAAGTAGCCAGTTTTCATCACATTAATTAACTAAAGGACAAGTAATAAGAAGAAAAAAGATCTTTGCTATATTACAATAATCTCCAACGACATCTTAAAGTTTCAGATAAATATACTGTTAAATAATGTGTCTCCTTTTCCGGTCCAGTACGTCACCACTATATTGAAGAAAACGATCGGTAGTACCTTCGGCATAGACTTACTTGGCAATAAGGAAGTGTTCAACGACAACAAATTGCTTAGGAATGAAACTAATAAATGTACAATATGTCTTTAAAGTTCCACACACAGTCCTGTTTAAAGTAACAGACTTCAATAATAAAAAAGAAGACTTGAAGAAGCAGAGTATTGAAAATAAACTTTATTACGTTACGGATATTTCTTAATTATTATGAAATGATAATAACGAATAATTTATTGTTATTTCTCCTAAAAAGAAAAAATTTAATTTGGAGTTGGAGTAGATACCATACTCCTATTTAAAGTCTACAACAAAAAATCTCAACTTCCCTTACAGTACTTACCATGTAATACAATAGGTGTTAGTTACAATGTATTGAGTGCTCAAACTGCTACAGTAGATTCTAGTGCCTCCATTAATGCTCCGAGGAGCGACGATGGGGTGGCGACCATGGGGATGTTTGAAGAGACTGCAATCTCACGATTTTTTCCCCGGCTAGGAAAATTCGTAGATCCGACACTGGTAGATCCAATATCAAATAACTATCTAAAATATTTCAGTTACTGTCCTTTCATCCAAAATGAATAAAAAGTGCTGTAACACATACAGGAAAGTACGAAAACACTTATGGATCAAAGAAAAATACCTAAAATCATTTCCTTCCGTTAATTTCTTTTCGGCAATATTGTTTTTGCTTCTTCACTCCGACTTAAATGGTCAAAAACACCATTCATGAGCTATGGCGGTAGGTTCCTTCTCGTTCTCAATCAAATATTTTTATTTTCATGAATAAATATTCTTCTTCTTTTTTTGCCTTTTGTTTGTTTGTTTGGGAGTGTTTTTGTTGCTGTTGCCTTGTTCCCTTTGACTTTGGTGAGCGATGAGTGTATTTTATCTTTCCTTTCCAAAATAATATCGCTTCGAGGCATTCCTTCCTACTCCAGTGATGCCAAAATGATTTTTGTACGGACGAAAGAAAACAGTGGTGCTGAAATTTATTCAGGAAACTAATGAAGTTCCATTACCTCATAGTCTTTTAATCTAAAATAGAGACAGGACATTTAAATAATAATATTTGATTAAAAAATTCTGTACTTTCGTTTTTGGTGAGAGATTAATAATGCAATTCGACTTACCGATTTTTTTTCGTACACCGGAGTGTTACTCAGATATGAATCTTTGTTTTAGGTTGTTAAACGTGGCTTTATTCCCTGCTCCTCTCCGCTGCTGTCTAATCCCCTGGGTACGTAATCTCGTGAAGGAGAACAGAAATCTTCTGGAGTTTGCCTCCGCTGCCGCTCTTTACATAAGTTCGAATAATAAAAACATTTTGCCCTCGTACCGCGCCTAATGTTAAACACGTCCAAGAGAAGACGCTTGCAAGTGCTGTGCTCCATAAAAGTTTTCAACAGCCATTAGACAAGTCGTTAGAGTACACACTTCCTACAACGACTCTGAGAGGACCATAAACACAACGCACAGAGTCGGAGAAAAGTTTTACCCTAAAGAAAACCAACACATCATGTAAGTTCATGGAAAAGTACAGAAACGTACCAATAAAGTTGAAGAAAAATTTAAGCCAAGCGATCCTAAAGAGGTCGACACTGAATACAAATTTTAATACCCTGCTCCCTTTTGAAACTCCTATATATAATAAAATTGTAGAGACACAGTGTCTGTACCCGAATATTTGATGCATACACACACAAATTTCAATATAAGCTATCCATGATAGAGAGGCAAAATCGAAAAAAGTAGCTGTTTTTTTTGCCTCTGGCTTTTCGTCGACGTCAGGGTCATTAGAGACTGTAAAGGACTGGGGGCACGGAACTAGAAGGAAGAATTCGAACATAGATTTTTTGAAGGAACTATCCCAGTGATTACATGCGGTGATTTAGAGATACCATGGAAAACCTTAATCTGAATTTGCTGGACGGAGATTCGAGCCACGTCCTCCTGAGTAAGAGGTCAGAACTCGGTGATAAAATTTGAGATTTTTTGTCTATCTTTTGTAAATTGCATCCCTGTGCGTCAAATGTAATGAAGAGATTTTAATTGCATTGTACACAGCGATGTATTTAATTAACTTGTATGATGTATTAGTCACACAGTTTGCAATGATAAGGAGGGAAAACCACAAATTGTTGTAGGACAGTGCGAGTAAACAGTAGAAATTATACATGGATGTTATCGAATCCATACACAGTGATAGCATATGTCATCATTTAACACACAAGAAACTATTTATTTGGTGCACATTTTTTCAGTCATTAATACCCAAATCATGTACTGTACATCTAGATAACATTATTGGAACAGAATTTTCGTATCAATGAGTACGTTAATCAAATCTTTATTTTCGAGTAATGCCACGCGATTTTTTATGCTATCTGAGCTTTTGGATACAGTGTTACAGCCTTCGTCAGAGATACTGTTTTTGTTTACACCAAGCATCAGGCGTCACAGTTGACTTAGACGCTGTCTTCACAAAAGTTGTTCGTATTCTTCAGAATTTGTGTTGCCTCCTTCTCTCGTCAAGGCCACCACTGGTCTTCTCTCCACAGCAGACGCGTGACTTCAAATTTAATTTCGTGACCGGTGTTAATGGCATGGTGAACTACGGCGTATTTGTCGGTTTTTTTTTTTTTAATAGTGGCGGATAAGCAAATAAAAAATGTCCTAAAATAAAGATAGTATTAACAGAGATAGCAGCGGAAGCCTGAAAAATCAACGAACATATGTAAATATATGTACTGACATTATTATCTACTTTTATATGGCTATTTTTTTAAAAACACACAATACGACACAAAAACGTATGTTATCTGCGTAAATCAAACATGACGATATTTATGATATTACTGTTGCGGTCTATGTGTGATATGGGGGTTATTATGGCCGTGAAGTCCACTAGTGGGCATTATGATTTATTTGGAGAGGTGTTCTTAGAAGTATCTTAGGATTTTAGGCTATCCTCCAGGCTATAAGAGATTAACTACTTGTGGGCACCTAGATGTTATTTGTCAGGATAAGGATATTGACACCAGGGCGATCTTTGGTATAGCAGGGATCCCGAACTGCTCTAACAGTGATATACTTATAATAGATCTTACCTTGATGATATATCACAAACTCTTCCACATAATTATCTCAAATAACTTGGGTTCTAACCTAACGACTGTAAATGACTGAGGCGGCACAACTGATAATTTAAACACACTTTAATTATAAAAGCCTAACCATACATTTATCCGCAACTCTGTCTAATATTATGCTGGAAGGGAAACGACACGTACGCATAGCTACAATTGTTACCAACTTACTAAATGAATTAATAGCTTCTTCATACGAGGATAATGGGAAAGACAGCTTTAATGATTAAATACAAATAACTGAATAATTAACGATCCTGATTATAATCCGACATTACCAACTAAGATTACCACGAGGCTACAACATTACGATTACAACGGCAAACAACTCATTTAAGTAGCACAGACTGAATAATTTATCTAACCAAATACCAACTAACACGAGACATTGCTATGGGCAAGCATCGCTTGCCCAGTACCCAAAGGCACACAGACAAGTCACAAGTCTTACCTCTTACATGGCTGCTGGCAGAATCGTCAATCACAGAATAGGACGATCCGATGCTACGCGGCGGTTCTTATTCATGTGATCACGTGCTAGACGGATGATGCGTGCTTCATGCAGCACAAGCACTGAGAGTCACCAGAAAGTCTCACGTACACAATGTCCGCTTGCTTCAAGCAACCTACAATATTCACTGAATAAAATACCAAACTCCCAATTTAAACCCTAATTCACAGACTGCCAGTTACATTACTAACGGTTTGGAAGGTAGGCTACGTATAGTAAAACATATGACGGCAAAAAATTCCATCCCACCAAAATGTGGAAACATTGGTATGAACTGGAGAAGTACATGTACTTACAAGGGGCAGACAAAAATTGAGATGCACCTATTGACAACTTTTTACAAAGAGAAGATTTCTTAATGAGTTTTGATGGCTACACTTTTAAAAGCTCTTAATATATCGATTAGTAATCAAATTTTCTCAGTTACTAATCATGGTAAATACTACAGTAGAGCGGTATAAATTAGAAATCCGTAAGTGTAATGTTTTTCATAGTTGATAATGTTGATGAGTGACGGAAATTCATAAACAAGTATCTGCAATTTATCACGAAAATATTATTTCCCATCAAATAGTCGGAAAGTTTTGCAATACGTGAAAGAATGATCGCACCTACATTTCGGACGAGAACGCTCTTGTAAACCCAAGTGCGTCAACGTGTGACAACGTTTAGCATATTAGCGGCTTGATTCAATAAACTCACAATAAAAGTTTTAAGTGGCACATAAACTGGGAATTTTGTTTAGAAATGGTCAACAAATTATTGCTTGAAATTTTCGGTATCGAAAAGCTTTTTTCTCCAGGTGCATCCGTTTCTGACAGACGAACACAAAAACCGCCTATTTTTAGATAAGATAGTGATTGTAAGGGGGGATGAGATCTGCGTTCATTGAGTCCAACCACAACAAAAACAAAGTTCATGTGTGTGGATTTATACATTCCGTCCACATACGAGAAAAAACCAAAGTTGTTGGAACTGCAGGATAAGTCATGTTCACTATCTTTTCGATGGTCTAAGCGTTTTTCATTCAATATTTACGCGTTGCAACAGTCAGCACAGCTGTTTATCACCAAACCCTCAAATGATTGGCAATGAATGTTAAACAACCTGGAAACTAATCAAAAGGCACTGTACTTTTCTGTGACAATGCGAATCATTGTTAGGAAAATGTCGCTAAGATCTCCTCAAGAAGTTGAAATAGGACATTTGACAACGTTACCTTCCTCTCATGATCTGTCTTCGACAGATCAGATTTGGACACATGAATTTGCATATCAGCGTTACAACTTAGATGATGAACTGAAATTGACCGTCTTTGATGCTTCCCTCCTATTGGAAATAACTTTTTCGAACCAGGAGCCTCCAAATTCGCACAAAGGTCACAAAAAGGAAAAACTTTTGGAAGACGATTTAGAAAAGTGTATACGTATTGTGCTGAATAATATCATACTGTAAAAACAATAGAAAAGTAAAGAGTTATCTAGAAATAAATGAAATTTGACGTTATTTTAAGATGGTGAGGAAAATGGTTACTTATATTTAATTGAAAAATAAGTCGTTCAAATGTAGGTAAGGTTGAATCCTTCAGTTACAACACAATGGAAAATGAATTGGGATAAGAATATAATAACAGACGTAGGATACCTGAGACTTCAGTTCATTGGTGAAGTTTTGAAGAATTGTAAATGAAATAGAGTCTAAAATTCTTTTACGTCCTGCTCTGGAATACTGTTTTCTAACATGAATCCAAACAGAATAATTTTAATGTATTAAAAAGTGCAGAGTATAGCCTCACAATTTGCGAATACTTGCCACAGTCCATACTACAGTGTTACAGAATTAATATGGTGATATGGCTGGTATTCTTAGGTAGACGGACG
>JARYHS010012519.1:182601224-182687253 GCA_031002005.1 Vandiemenella viatica
TTTAATTATGTGGATTTGTTTTGTCCTATTAAGCATATGTCTTATGATCCCTCTATTTAATCTTTGTATATAAAATCCATTATGCTTGAGTACACCGTATCATTAATAATAAACAGCCGGACCTATTGAAGCCGTATTCACACCACCTGCTATTGAGATTGCAAGAATGGTTTTTAGTTGTGTTTCATTCCGATATGAGTCACTTGGAGTCTAATTTCTATAATGACAGGCTTTTTTGATCATACTTTCCACTGTACGAACAGTACGTTGTTTCTCGCAGTCATATATTTACAACTCAGGATACAAATAAAACGAATTGATATTTTTATTAAATTGTGGGAGGAAATGTCTCAAGACAACAACCCCCAACCGACCAGCTTTAATGCTGAGACTGGCGAAGATGATTATTAAATTGTGTTTGAACTGTTTAATCATCCAATAATTCTCCTCTGTATCTTGTTCTGAACTTTTCATTTCTATAAAACCCTGTACAACCCACGTTCTCAATTATCTGCTTCATATATTCTAGTCTCTGTTTTCCTTTACAGTTCTTACCTCCGACTGTTTCATGCACTAACAATTTAACCAAACCTGCATGTCTCAAAATATGACCTGCCATCCTGTCTCTTCTTTTTCCACAAACTTCTTTCTTCACCCTTCTTTCCAAAACTCGTTCATTTGTCCTTTTTGTGTCCACTTAATTTTCAGCATCCTTCTATGGCACCACATTTCAAATACTTCATTTTTCCTTCTTTCTGGTATTCCTAAAGTCCATGCTTCGCTACCATAAGAACTGTGCTCCACACATGCCATAGTGTTTTTAAAAGTTCTTTCTAGGCCGTAGATCAATATTTGAAAATAAAATAATTCTCTTTTTCATGAAGGCTCTTTTCGCTAGTGTTATTCTGCTTTTAACATGATTCCCGCTTCGGCCATCGGTTGTAATTTTGCTTCGCAATTAGTGGAATTAACTTTCATCTCCTACTGCATCCGATACTATTTTGATATTTAATCTTCTATACTTGGTATGATTTCTGTTACATTTTATCACTTTTGTCTAGTTTTGGTTTATATTTCGTTTATGTTCGTGACGTTCAGTAACTTCTCATTATCTTAAGCCTGTTCTGTTAATAACCAGTATCATCAGGAAATAATAGTCTCACTGATTTATTTTTTCTACTTGAAAACATATGCCACATTCTAATTTTTCTTCCACTTCCTTTTTTGCTTCCTCTACATACGAGTTGAATATTAATGGGCATAGACTACAACCTTGTCTCACACCCTTTTTAACTGATGCATGTTTCTCATTATTCTCTACTTTATTTAAAGCCATTTGATTCTATCTCCATATTTTAGACCTGACTTCTGTAAAATTTTGAAAATCTTCTCCCATCTTCAAAGCTTTTTATAAATTATGCCATCAAACTATCTTTGTTTTCCTTGATCTGCCATTGAAGTATTAATCTTAAAGCCAGAATTGCTTCCGTTGTACTGTTGTTTGTCCTGAACCCAAATTGATCTTCACTTACTATCTCCTCTATTAGACTTTCAATTCATCTGTATATTATTTTCATCAGTAATTTTGAAGTATGTGATGTTAGAATATTATAGTGCGATAATTCTCACTTTTGTAAGCTTGTGCTTTCTTTGGAAGCGTGAAGATGTTACTTTAATTAAAATCAATTGGAATTTCTCCTTTTTCGTAACTTTTTGATATCAGGTTGCGTAATCTTTGGATTCCCTCTTTTCCTAATGATTACAGAAATTTTGCAGGATCTCATAAACTCGAGGTGCCTTATTTGATTTTATCTCATTAGAAGATCTACCAAACTCTGTCCTTAAAATAGAATATCCTAAGCCATCAATGTCGGCATCGTCTTCCGTTTTCCATTACGCTGTTATTCAAGTAATTCCCATTGCAGAGTTTCTCAATGTATTCCTTCCATCGGTTAGCTCTATTTTTTTAAATTAAAAGATACTTTCCATTGGCAGCTTTCATGTGTATACATCTTTTCTTCATTTCTCCAAAATTGTGTTGATATTCCTATATGGCACAGCTGCTTTACCTCAAATCATTTCTCTTTTATACTTCTTAGGACCTTTTTTGCAGCCATTTTTCTTTTGCTTCTTTTTGCGTTTCCAGTTTATTTTATTTTTTGAACAGTCTCTTCCTGCTTCATTCCGAAAATTTTTGTGCCTTCTCTTCCAATGCATCAGCTCTAAAATTTGTTCAGTGATCCAAGGTTTTCGGGAGGTACGTTCCCTAGAACCTAGTATTACTTCACCATCTTTTATTATTTATATCTTAAATGCATTCCATTCGTACTTAATTGAGCGCCATTCAGAGTTACTTCTTAGACTAACGTCAACAATTTCAGCAATTTTTTCTCTAGTATTAGATTGTTTCAATTTATTCACTTCCATTCTGTTCTGCTTGTATTGCTTCCTTATTCTCTTGAATTTCGGCCTGCACTTCAAAATTGTCCGAGCGTATGTCTGCTACTGGATATGTTTTACGGTCTATAATTTGATTCCATAATCTTTGTTTGACCATGATACAATCTTGCTGATATATACCTGAATCTTCTAAACGTTGCCATGTGTATATCTGATAAGCTTTTCGGTTATTGACTACATTTTGTATATTATTCCTGTCGTCAATTTATGATGTTAGCTTTTATTCACTTCTTTTTCCACAGGTCGCCAGGGGTTTTACCTGTCCCCAAAGGTACTACTGTTCTTGACAGAATCCGATAGATCTACCAAATGACAACACTCTTTTCAGTTCAGTATTTGTTTTTACCGTCTTGCTCTAATATAATACAAGGCATTCAACTTATTTAAAGTCACTAAACAACATACAAATAATCCAGCAATTAAACTCACAAACAATATTCTAACAACTGGCAAGTGGAAACTAACTCTCTTCTCTGTCGCTCTTGTATAAATACGCTACAGAAAAATCCAGAATGGCACAGAGAAATCCGACCGATGTTTCTCGAACAGCGACAATACAGCCAACAATCAAAACCACATTAAAACAATCACAATTAATACAAAATCATTCACAATAATCATGAAACATACGTAAATGAAAATTAAAGATATTTACGGGTATTTAACACAAAATTACTAACATAAACCAGTCCATACAGTTGAGAAATGACCTCTAAACATCGTGACTCACCCCAAAACTTACAAATTTTTTAAATTAATATTTCATACATAATACTGTCCCTGATCTTATTACACTTCACTTAAACAGTTCCTTTCCATAAAGCAATGTTCATTTACATGAGGAATATACACAATTTCACAATTATCTGCAGAAATCCATAATTAATCTACTCCCATCTTGCTATACATGATTCTTAAAATATCATTTCGTTAACGATCTGGGTCTAAGGGCTGTCATAAAATCCTTCGTGAATGAATCTTGTGTGTTCGCCACTACTATCTTATATCTTTCACAAAATTATGAAAATCTGTTTTCTTATTCATTTCTTTCCCCTAGACCAAAATTTCCTACAGTATTCCCCTCTTTTCCTGGTCCCACTATCGCATTCCAATCACCCATGATAATTAGATTTTCCACCTCTTTCACATAATGGATTAATTATTCAATTTCAGCGTATGATTTCTCCACTTAATCATTTTCATGTGACCTTGGCATATACACTTGTACTAACATTGTCGGGGCGGGCTTTAGTTTATAACCTCATCAAAATAATCCTGTCACTGAACTGTTCATAATATGTTACTCGTTTCCCTATCTATTGTTCATTACAAATCTTACATCATTAACTCCACCGACAGTGTTTGTGTTAATTATTCTGTGTTCCCCATATCTAAAATCCTGTGCACTTTTCCAATTAAACGACATCAAACTTAAATCGATCCAGCTCTCTTTTTAAGTTTTCTAATCTACCTGCTTTATTTAGACTTCTAACATTCCACGCACCGTCTCTATTTATGTCCATTCTGATGACTCCTCTCTGAGAAGTCCCCACCCGGAGAACCGACTGGAGGACTATTTTACTTCCAGAATATTTTAACCATTAAGAAGCCATTATACTACATATAATTTGAGAGCAAGGCATGTCCTCGGGATACCCTTATGGTTTTACGCCTCGTCGACATCGAGGTCATTAGAGGCCGGATGGGATTGGGGACAAGGAACGGAAATGAATACAGCCGTGGCCATAAAGGAAGCATCCCGGCATTCACCTGGAATGATTTGGGGAAACCACGGAAATCCCAAATCTGGTTCCCCGGCGGAGATTACAACTGGAGTCCTCCCGAAGGTGAGGCCAGAACGTTCACATGGTAATTTATCCCAGTCCCTTATATAATTACCAACAAAAGAGTTTCTTTAAGGTTATTTCTAGTGCTATTAATCTCCTGACTAATTAATTTCCTTTATTAAAATAAACACGCTAATATTTATATAGATTACTTTTTTTCTATTCTCAAACACTATTGTATTGATATTTATACCTGATTCGTGCCAAAATTTCGTTAATTCGTATTTCACACGGGCAAATATTTTCTGGTTTTCGCAGATGCAGTCACGGAGACTCCTAGTTGATAAATATAATCCAAATTGAGCAATTTTCAATAGTATTACCTAAATCGACAGAATCTCCTAATTTAAACTTACCATGATAATAAATGTTTCGAAAGAAACATTTTGCAGAACAGATTCAAAATGAGAAGGCAAAAAAATTAGTCATTGAAAGCTTTCGGCCATAGAATATTACCGTTTGCTAAAGTGCACAAGTGATTTGAAAAACCTCGCCGTAGATAAAAGTTTAATTTCGGCATGAATCAGCAAGTGGCTAACATTAACCATTACTGGAAACGTTTGTAGATTGATATAGTACACCTAGCTGAACTCCTCGCAAAATGATTTTTTTCCGGTTCACAAAAATCAGTTGATACAAACTTCTGCTGTAAGGAATTAGCGACGAACGATCCCGCAAGTAAGCGGTTAAGCACAATAAACGACGGAGCCACTAAAGGCAGAGATTGACTATTGTCAATAATATATAGTTTAGTCCTTATGGGAGTAGTTAAGAAACTAATTAAATCAATCACCTGGCACTCTCGATGGTGATTCGTACTTCGGATGGGGTTGGTAGCCTTGGTCCACCCCCGCCCCCTACCCTTTGGTATCATTCGGAATACTAGGCCTGAATTAGCCGGCACCAGGTTTAACCAACTCCCTTCATTCATTTTTCATTCATTCAAAATGAAAACAAAACATTACGCTTAACAATCACACATAATGGTCACACACACAAACCAGTAACACGTACATGCGATTCCAGATTAAGGCATGTGGAAACCACCCCAAATAAGTCCCACAACAATACTATCACAAAGGATAGCCATTTTGCTTCAGTCACTGAGTATTGGAGACAACACAATCATCAAAGCTAAACTAATATTAAATACATTGAAATAAGTAATTGAGCTCGTTGGTAGTTTCAAGTAACTAGCTATAAAAAACACTTGACAAAGCATTGGCACAAATAAAATATATTCGATTGGTATGAATTTGTGTGTAGTTTTTCATCTTGCAACTGTTAAACTGTTCAATCTGATAATTTTACTTTTTCCCACTTGCTCAGACGTTTGATAACTTTCTTCCGGGATAACGTTGTGTGGCAAATCGAAAATCTCTAACCATTCTTTCCCCCTCTGTTGTTGCGTTTACAGTTTTAATACAGTGTATTCTAAAAGTATAATTAAGCAGAATGAACAATGACATTTTTTTATACATTTTTTTTCTTATTTGGTAACTAACGAGTGTTTCCACTTTGACAAAAGCCAACAGACGACAATCAATATTCTTGTTAGGCCTCAAGAGAGAAGAATACAACGACCCTTCGTTCATGGGCGTTATAATGACATTCGTTAAAGAAATCTTTGGGCTTTCAGGACAGAAGTCCTTTAGATGTGACGACTGAATTGTTTTCGTCCTCTTTTTGATGTCAACGTTGTCACCTGCAATGTTGACAAATTGTAGTGAAGAACAATAGGTACGAGATTTTAAGGCACCACAGTCTCAGATTTTTTGTTAAAAAATCAGAAACGTACTTATTTTTGTGAAGCGAAACGTTTGGGCTTTAATTACTTCTAGTTGTAAAACCCCAAACTTAATAAGATATATACAAGGTACTGTCGAATAATTGTTTATGTCTTCAAAACAAACATCGCTTGCAGAAAATCGCTGAAGATTCAGAAAATTACGAGATGGTTTAGTGAAAATAAATTTTGCTTTTACTCTACTGACTTGGCGGATCAATTGTCAAAACTGTGTTCATATGTTACAGTAAATACTGATATTTGGAAGTTATGTACCTACAAAATATTTCTGTTGGTTTAGAACATACTTGCATGTGTGACAGGTAAATATAATAGTTTGTTGGTTTGAATTTTTTTTTTTTTTTTTTTTACTTATCGCTTTACGCCTCGTCTACGTCGAGGTCATTATAGGCGGGATGGGATAGGGACAAGGAACGGAAGGATTCAGCTATGGCATTTTGAAGCCTGGAGTGATTTGGGGAAACCATGTAAAACCCAAATCTGGATGCCCGGATAGGGATTCGAACCAGCGTCCCTTCCGAATGCGAGGCCAGAGCGTTACCACTCACCCACCACGCTTATCACCTGATTTGAGGACAGTTCTTGCTTAATTTGAAAAATTTAATCTATTTACAGTATGTCAAACAGTTTTACAGAAATGAAAATCATTCTCTATAGTTTTGTCTCTACCCGAAAATATAGCCTCCTAGAATTGACAAACGAATGCTAACGCCTCGTAATAAAAACCAAGACTGATCTTTAGACATTATGTATCAGAGTATCACAGAACCATTGCTCGAGATTAAACTATGCTTAACACTGAAAAAAAAAAAAATCTGTAATCTCAAACGTCGTGCGCCCTTGGTTCCGCCGTCACTCGCGATAGTTCAGCTCCTTCCCCGTTATAAATAGCGGCCGTCGATACGACAAAATATTACATTCGGAAGCCCCGTGCCCTCTTATGGTGGCGGCAAATCCTCTGGTAATCCTTCGCCGTCGGCTTACGACCACCATTGTGGGGACGGCGACAATGCCTCCCCCGCTCACCACGGGTTTAAATGGCGGGATCACGGGGCCTCGCTCGCTTGTAAGTAATGTCGCCAGAGCAATGAGCCGATACGGGGAATAATCCCAAGAAATGTAATGCGGCAGGCGGAGATTCGACACAGCCTCAACGCCCAGCGGGAGCGCTAAGACAACAGTGCGAAATTTAACCGCTTCTGAAAGCCCTGTCATTCAACGATTACCAGTGTCACTTAATAGTGCTCCCTGTTGCACTATAGTATTTTAAATGTTTTCATTATAAACACTGCACTATTGATTTTACTGAACACCCTGGAGAACTATGGTAGGTAGTATCGAAGTGGTGTACTCATAAAAAATTTTCGGTCATCTTGAGATTCTTTTATCATGACGATCTGAAAACACGACGATCCTGAAAAAGGGAATAAGGTAGCTGCGTTCTGCAGACAGATAAGTTTACGGAAACTTATATTTGCTTTTAGAAGCAAAGACAGCAAATGTTTAGGCACTTGGACGTTTTACCGATACCGGACAGCATCATAACGTATGGCGAAAACGAGAACTTTTCCGACCAGCCTCATATGTACGTGATACCACCATATATATGTATTCTTAATTTTACCGGGCGTGATGGGTAAGCGGATAACGCTCTGGTCTCGCATTATGGAGGACGTGGATCGAATGCCCGTCAGGGCATCCAAATTTTGTTTTTCCATGGTTTCCCAAATCACTCCACGAAAATTCCGATTGATTATTTCAAGAGGCCATGACAGAATTCCTTCCCTGTGTTTGCCCCCATCATTTTCCCTCTAATGACCTCGACGTCGACGAAGCGTAAAGACGTAACCAAAAAATAAATCTTAATTACCCAGTTATGGCCTGAGTCATATGTTCGCCAGCCGCGATGAACATTAAAAGTATTCATAGTTGTGAACCCGTCTTCAAATCATCCCCGTAATAAAATTTTACAAATATAATTTAGTCAGTAAAAATCATTTAGCAGTGTCAACTATCATGTAGGATTCATTTTCCTCTTAAAAAACATTCTACAATCAAAATATGATTTTTATTTTTTTTTTATTTTTTTTTTAGCAAAATGGTTTCTTAGTCCACTAGAAATCAGAGTAATGATACTCTGACACTATCCTACGTACTAGAAGTTCAAGGACTGCTGAAAACCGATAAAATGTTCACGTGCCATTTTATATGCTGCAACAGACAAAACAGAAATTAGTTTACTATTTCGTGTACCTTAATGCCGGAAATTACGTTCTACAGAAGATAAATCATTTATTGAACACACTGTCTTTCGACAAATACGTTTTCTGGGTAGTTCATACTTTAAATATAACCAACCTATAAGACTTCTGGCATAATATTGTTTAAAAAATGCGATATGACATTCACCATTTATTTTAACGCAGTTTTGCCGAACTAAAATTATTGGACTGCTAATGAATATAAATGAGTACATGGAACCGAAGAATATAGGAATAGTTTAAGAAGCAGTAGCTCCATGTTGTGTAGCTCCTATTTTTTAGGTGAAACGCTGATTTCTTTAGTACTTACGCAGGCAATATAATCATAGTAGGGGAAAGAAATATAATGAAAAAGTTTGAGAAGCCGAAGACCGAATAAAATTTTTTAATTTTTACATCACTAATAAATGACACTAAACTTACAATGGGCAACTCTCAGGTAGAAACACAGAGATATAACATACTGTTTAGTTCATCATTCATTAAAAAATATTAATTTAAAGAGTGGAAATAGACGAAAAGTTTGTATTATTTTCCTTCCGGTCTACACTCAATTGTTTATAAACTTCTCCGAACAGCAAGGAGTCGAATATCAACTCTTCAAGCTGACCTTTTTTTTTTTTAATGCAGTTATCTTCAGTATAAGGAATGTTAATCGATAGATATTTATGTTTCAAAAGTTTTTAAAGTGTATTGCGAATCTTACTAGTTTAATTTTCGGGTGTTGAAAGATCCCGGATCAATTTTTTGTCTCGGATGGAATTTTAAAATGCCATTAAACTTCCTTTTGTCCCTTCTAAACTTACTTTGTTCGTGTGAAGTACACTATAAAATATGGCGTAGTAGTAGCCGAAACAACTACTGTAAGTTTTAAAGTGAATACAACTACATTTATTCTAATACGTAGAGAAACAACTAATATTGTTTATAACTTTCTAATTCAACACAAGAGAATCTACTGACAGATTTTTTCAATCTTAATCTATCGTCTTTTTTGTTAAATTCTCTGTATTTTCTATCTCGCGCTAACCTCTTCGCCTAAGCCTCCTTCGTAGTTCTTTAAAGTCAAGCATTGCTGTGAAAGTGCCTTTCGAATAGGTGGACTTCTATTATCTCGTTGCGACCAACAGCCTGAACAAGTTTGCAGTACACTTTGTTTGAAAACCACCTTGGTTTGTAAACTCCAAACTGAGCTGAGCATCAAGTCGTCCTTCAGATCACTCAGCAGAACGAGTTTCTGTGAACGGAAAGCAATTTGATGTTGGCTGAGTTGTAACTGTGAGACTGGCGTTGCCAATAAGCGAGTTGAGTCGAGTGGGAGGAGGGGAGGGTGGGGGAGGAAGCGAACGGCACCAAGGTGCTTTGGGCGGGGACTCGACAAGAAGCAACTTTTCCAATATCCGGAAAACCGGAGCGTTGACACTGCTCTCGGCTGTTAGTTGGACCATCAGCTCCTATCAGTGGCTGCTAACCGCCACATATCCATCTTTACACCTACGGGAAATACTTACTAACTGTTACCCAAAACTGGATCAGAGGAGAAGGTAACAAAAATGCTCAGGATGAAGCAGGAAGAGAGCAGTACAGGCAATTTAGAAATCAAATAAATAGGAAATGCAAAATAGCAAAAGAAAAATGGCTACAAGAAAAGTGTGAAGAAGTAGAAAAGGAAATGGTTGTAGGAAAAGTAGATGTTGCGTATAGAAAGATCAAAAGAGGTATGAACATTAAAGCTGCCGATGGGAAACCTCTTTTAAGCTCAGAAGATAGAGCTAACCGATGGAAGGAATACATTGAGAAACTGTATGTTGAGCGGACGACTTGAACAATAGTGTAAGTGGAAAAGGAAGGCGATGTCGACATTGATGACTTAGGAGATCCTGTTTTGAGGACAGAATTTAATAAAGCTCTGAATGACTTGAAAGCAAATAAGGCAGTTGGAATTGATGAGATCCCTGCAGAACTTCTTAAATCTCGTAGGAGAGGAAGGAATCGAAAGATTATTCAAGCTGATATCAAAAAGTTATGAAACAGGAGAAATTCCAACTGATTTTAATAAAAATATCATCTTCACACTTCCAAAGAAAGCACAAGCCGACAAATGTGAGAATTATCGCACCATTAGTCTAACATCACATGCTTCAAAATTACTGACCAGAATAATATACAGAAGGATGGAAAGGGTAGTAGAAGAGATAGTAGGTGAAGATCAGTTTGGGTTTAGGAAAAATCGCGGTACAAGGGAAGCAATTCTGTCTTTAAGATTAATACTTGAAGGGCGGATCAAGAAAAACAAAGATACTTTTATGGCATTTGTTGATTTAGAAAAAGCTTTTGATAATGTTAGGTGGGACAAGATGTTCAAAATTTTAAAGAAGTCAGGTCTAAAGTATCGAGATAGAAGAATACTCTATAAACTATATAAGAATCAAGTGGCTGTAATAAAAGTAGAGAATCACGAGAGACATGCATCAGTTAAAAAGGGTGTGAGACAAGGTTGTAGTCTATCCCCGTTAATATTCAACTTGTATGTAGAAGAAGCAATGAAGAAAGTCAAAGAAAAATTTCCATGTGGCATAAGTTTTCAGGGAGAAAAAATCAGTATGCTACGATTTGCTGATGACATTGTCTTGTTAGCAGAGAGGGCTGAGGATATTGAGAAGTTATTGAATGGCATGAACAAAATACTGAAGGAAGATTTTGGACTGAATATAAATCAAAGTAAAACAAAAGTGATGAAATGTAGCAGAAATGATACCAATACTAGCAGATTAAATATAAAAATAGGATCGGATGCAATAGGAGAAGTAAGTGAGTTCTGTTACTTGGGAAGCAAAATTACAACCGATGGCCGAAGCAGGAATGATGTTAAAAGCAGAATAGCACTAGTAAAAAGAGCCTTCATGAAAAAGAGAAATATTTTAGTTTCAAATATTGATCTAGGAATCAGAAAGAAAGGTGGACAGACAAAGTAAGAAATGAACGAGTTTTGAAAATGATGGGTGAGAAAAGAAGTTTATGTAAGAAGCTTACAAGAAGAAGAGACAGGCTGGTAGGTCATATTTTGAGACATGCGGGATTGGTTAATTTGCTTGTGGAGGGAACAGTCGAAGGTAAGAACTGTAGAGGAAGACAGAGATTAGAATGTATGAAACAGATAATTGAGGACGTGGGTTGTAAGGGGTATGTTGAGATGAAGAGGTTAGCACAGGATACGAAGAGATGGAGGATTGCATCAAACCCGTCGAAAGACTGACGACGGCAAAAAAAAAAAAAAAAAAAAAAAAAAAAAAAAAAACCCAACGCAACTTTGTGACTTAGAATTTTATTGCTAGAATTGGGTATAAAAAGCTGTAAATTACGTAATAGGTATTCCAATAAGCATGCAGTAGGCATAATATGACAGAGAAGCTATTAGCAAACAATTCTACCACAGAACCTTTCTCATGAAGAGAGAGACAATTTGCAATATATTTTAAAATATCAGCCAAATAAGCGAGAATACCTACCACTGTTCCTACGGCAGACGTTTTTTGTGGTTTAAAATTATGTCGCTTTCTAACGACATACTATGTCAATAATGTTTTCTACACAATGTTTTCTGTTTTGATAATCTTTGCTAAGGTACACTGATCAGCCAAAACATTATGACCACCTAATTGCTAGCAAATTTGTTCACCTTTCGAACGCAATACAGCAACGATTCGGCTAGCATGGATTCCTCAATTCCTTGAAGGCTTTCAGAGGTAGCTGACACCAGATTTCTACGCACAGGTCACGAAATTCCCTTAAATAATGTGGCAGCGGTTTGTGGGTGCGGCTCCTGAGATCGAACATCTCGGAAACGGAGAGGCTGGTCGGCTGATTACGTGCTACTGTAGTGAGCATCTATAGAAGGACGGTGAAACCACGAGTAGGCCCTAAAGTGGCGGACACCCACGCAACGACACAGAACGTGGAGATCGGAGGCTCGCCCGCTCTGTAAAGCAGGATAGGGGGTGATCTGTGGCAGAATCGTGATTATTGTTCTCTGAAACACTTCTTAAAGCACCAGAGTAGTGCTCTTCCGTCAGATCTGCCAAAGATCACCCCTATCCAGGTTTACCGAGCGGGTAAGCCTCCGACCTCCACTTTCTATGATGTGGCGTGGGTGTCCACCACATTGTCGCCTACTCGGTTTCACCGTCCTTCAAACACTTTCCATAGATGCTCACTACAGCAGCATGCGAACAGGAGACCAGCCTCTTGTTTCTGAGATGCTCGTTTCCAGGAACCACGCCCACAAACCGCTTGCCCGTAATTTAAGGGAATTTCGTGACCTGTGCCTAGAAATCTCGTGTCAAATACCTGTGGAAGCCTATCAATGCCACTCCGAATCGCTGCTGTATTGCGGACCAATATGCTGGTAAGTAGGTGGTAATAATGTTTTCGCTGACCAGTGTATATAGCCTTTGAGGGTTGGAAACCCTAGAGCTAGCGAAATATAACTATGCATGGGAAAAATACGTCTTTACTTTATTCTAAATGCACCCCTGCTACTTTTAGAGTCTGTCCTGGGATTTTTTGATAGTCAACGCATGCTGAGCAAAGCCACATATATTCTGTAGGATGTGTTGTTGTTGAATTTTCTGAACATATCGTCAGCAGCTGACAGCGAGAAAACTCAGCGACCGATATAGCATTACACAGATTTACACACGATATCCGACTGTTTGATTAGCTGTCAAAATTTCGTTACCAAAATATGTTATTTATCCGGAAATGTATCATATGTCCCCCTAACGAAACCTGGTATAACCGTGTCAAGTTTCATCAACATCGGTTTAGCCGTTTGGTCGCGAAAATGTAACAAACATTCTGAGACAGAGCTATTTTTACATTTATAATATTAGTATAGGTAATTTGTTGTGGGGTTACGTTTTAACTCATCTTTTTTAAGATTCCATTATGAAACTGGTTACGATAACGGAATGATTCAATTTATATCCATAAAAAATGAATCCCTTGCATTTTTCTTTGATTTGTTCACTAACAACATAAGGGAAGAAAAAATTAACAGCAGAAATTCATCTTTCATCCCGCATGTGTTACATCACTATGATTCTTTTGAACTGGAAGTATAGCGTCCTATTGGTAGATGCTTGATATTCAGCAATAAATTCAACTGGGAACCACGCACACTGCCTATAACTGTTCTAGCCTAATCACTGTATAAAGCCTTTCCTAATCTACATACATAAAACAAAAACCGTAAATATATATAAATATACAGTTCCACAGAAACTCAAAACTACGGAGCAAATTTCCGAGGAGGTTTTCACCGTTTTAAATCTTAGCGACAGAATTGAATCTTTCGTTATGTCTTATGTTTCAACGTTTTAAAACGCCGGAGTAGTAAATAAAATTCTGAAGGTATAGCGTAAAAGACCAAAGATCCAATACCTCCTGGATGTTGCGTAAGTCATACTACGTAAAAAAATAATAACTGTATTATCGCATCCTTCGGTTCCTTCCTTAAATTTGGGTTATGCATTCTTTAAACCGCATAGATGGCCGTACTGTATGCGAGGGGGAAACTACGCAAAGAAGAAAACAAGTGGATTAATAATTAAGAAATAAACTTCAGAGAACATCGTTGTCGTCGAAGTTATATCTCTTATTACTAACAGAACATATGCGAAACTACTTATTTTTACTTGAAAGTGAGCCTTTCATGTTGTGAATAAAAGAAATTTTGGAAAATAAATCTGAATATTTGATATTCAACTGTACAGGTACAGTATAGATTTTAATCTTGAGTTCCAGTGCCAGATGAAGCAGTATAATAAGAAAATTTTTAGATGCGGCGAGAGACGATGCAGGATAATGAGACACGCCTAATGTCTGATACTATGAAAGCTCAGTCAAAATCAGTTCAGCAGTTTTCAGGTAATTCAAGATTATTCGTAAAAAAATGTGTTGTGACGTCTTAAGACATACATTAAATTATAACTTTGACCCCAAGCTTTCAAATTCTGAAAATCCATTCAAAATCTGTATTTTCTGCGTGCTGCCGGAACAAACAGACACGTTCCACATTTTTATGTATGTGGTATGTATTAATGTTTGTACGGTACTTGGTTCGATTTTAGAGCAGCCACATTAGCAGATGTTGTAGTTAAATTTAAATTTAGCCTGGACCGAAATTCCGTATTAAGGCATCGAATCCACAATATTCTTGGAACAATGTGGGTAAACCAACTTTCAGTGTATTACCGGAAAAGGCTGGTAGGAAATTAATGATGCTTGGTACACGTGAATCTTTCGGACGAATACCTGGAGTGTACGGTTAAATCAATTCCAAACCATATATTTCTGGGTAGGGTGAATCTAGGTTTGGTTTAATTCCGGAAATAGCTGGCGGGAATTAAATAAAATTTGGTACACATGTTTCTCATTGTATAAATAAAAATAGTGAAAGGGAAAATCAACTCTTACTATACCGAGAAACGCTGGGCACTTTGCTAACGTTCACTAAGGTGAGGGAACGAAATTGAATCAAAACCTGGATACAGAAAGAGTAAGTTTAAATACATCGTAACTGCACATCGGTTGTAGAAGTAAAAAAGTTTAACTTTAAAATATTTAACGCTATAGTCTGTCGTCTTCGCAAGCCTAGAGATTCGTAGAAACTGTAAAGCGTTTGTAAAATTGAGAAACTTTGATGTGAACCCGCGTCGTAGATTGTTCCAACTGACTGTAGGATTGTCAAAAATTAAATTGCTGTAGAGAAATTGGCAAATTCAACCTAACGTTGCTGCCAAAAATAGTTTGGCGTATAAGAATTTGATACAGTGTTTGTTATGTGTAGTCTCAAACTTGTTTTATCTCTTTATTTGCAATCTTCTAACTGTTATTTATTCCTCATTTTTATGGCAGAATAAAGATAACTGGGAAAACGTAGCATATTTTGGACTTTATTTCGCTGATTTTAGTATTATTTATCACCTTATTTTTACCAAATATGATTAACCAAAAGCAAGACGCGTAATATATACGGTTTGTCTTACTAGTTAGACGATTCTGTTAGGAACGGAATCGTAGGACTACTGGTAGAAACAGGAATGTGGTGGTACAACTGTGGTAGATGGTAATCTAATATGAACGTGGGTAAACACAGTACTCGAATGAACATTAACTATGCATAAGCGGCTGCCACTTAGAATTCATCGAGCGGGGCAATTTACATCGTGCCTCGCAGAAATTGTGCCCTTCTTCTACTCGGCTATATTTGTTTCGTGAATTACTTTTGGCTCCGTTCACCCTCCGCCCCTTCTTAAATTTATTCCCAGCCACGTTTACATAGCGGGATACGTATACGCGTGGAATCGTGTTTGGAGAGCGAGTTGCTGGCATCAGCTATACACATGGCTTAATTCCTCATCCCTTTGTACGAGACATGCAATGTAATTACTCAGTGGAAACCAAGTTCAAGGAGCAAAGTTTGGTTAGTCGGCGAGGTATTCCAAACTGCAGCTTAATGAAGTAACGCCAAGTCCTAGCGAAGTTTCTTACAGTACAGATGCTGTATCCTATTAACTACATCTATTAGTATGGAACAAAGTTTTATAACTGTCAATTCCTTTTTCTCAATGTTTATGTATGTCTACTGATCTCATTTTATTTCACTTAACATTTTGCTGGTATTGTACAGTACTTCTTACCAACTTTATAACATTTTACAGAAACAAATGCTTATAGAAAATACAGGCAAGTACGTTATTCTTCGCTCAATATGTGTCTAAAATAAACTCAAAGAGGCTGAGTTAAATCTGTAGATGGAATGAGGAAATATTCATAAATTTGCTTAGACAAAAGCGGGTATTATGCTGTTTCAGAAATTTGAAGCCAAATCTACAGAAAATTAAGTCTACTTAGATGGATCCTCATAAATGGGAATCTGTTGAAAATGATTGCAGTTCGAAAAGTAATTTAATATAGTATTTAATTTGAATTTAGTAAAAAATAAAATAAAAACATTTGGTGTCATGCAGCTATCTAGTACTAAAATGTTCCAGTCGTTCGGCAACTAGCGTACGGTATTGTTAGTACGTTAGGTGTAACTGATGTAAATAAGCCAGGGATAAATCGTTACAATTATATGAATTATAAAAAATAAAGCCAAACAATTTATAATTGTTCCAAGGGTTATATATATTTTCAGATTTTTTTCTCTCGACTGATTTGATGCAATTTCACATCTCTTCCTACCTTGTGTTAACATATTCATCTCTACGTATATCGTTTTACATATTCTACTCATTGTTTTCCTCAACGGGATTTATTTTTAAACTTTTCTCTCTACTAACTTATTATTCAATTTCTCCTGTTTAAATTTTGACCCACTAACCTGTCTCTTCTCTGTGGGCCTCTTCCAAATATTTTTCTTAGCCAGTTATTTCCTGAACACGTTCATTTCATACTTTATCTGTCCAGTATATTTTCAACAATATTTTTCAAATGCTTATATATTCCTTCTTTCTGGTTTCCCTTAAGTCTATGAATTACTATTATAAATTGCTAGGCTCCATACATCCGAGTGTTCACCTAGAGTGATTTGGTGAAACCATGGAAACCGAAATCTAGATACCGGATGAGGATTCGAACCCTCGTTCTACCGAATGCGACGCCAGAGCGTTAAATTACATTACTTGCACGATTTCTGTTCTTAAGACGTTTGCTGTCATAATCTAGTTTAATGCATATGTAGGGTTGGTTTTCAATTTTTATCCTTGAAGTCACGTCTTAAATAAGTAACACAAGTCAGAATTTCAGAAGGCTACACTACAGCTCAGCTGAGGATACTGTAAGTCGAATCCAGCCCAAATACCTATAAACGTTTCTATCTCTGACATTAAATTGGAAGTGGTATAACAGATACTGAGAAATAGAATCCTCACTAAATAGAAATAAAAATCAGAATTACTATGTTTATATGTACAGATACAACAGGTTTTTCCAATATGAGTAAAAGCAGTGGAAATAACATCAGACGATGAAAATATCTGGGAATCTAAAACATTGGAATGTAGAATAGTGTTATTTCCTGACTCTGCTATCGAAAAGAGCTTTATTAAGAGCTGTGTCTTTGTCACTACCGGTTTCCGCATTTTTTAAAGAATTTAAAATCGTCTTTAGGACAGTCAGCCGCATACAATAAAGATGCAGGAGCAGATGGTTCCTGCCGAGTTGGACTTAAAATGAAAACCGATATCTGGTGCGGCTTGTGGGACCATAACGACAGCTGTCGTCCTTGTTGGTTGGTGATATTTTCTAGCAATACCTCTGATGCAGCATCAAGATTGCCTCTGAAACAGAAATGCATTCTACGTTATAACTGAACGTTTGTGTAACCCGATATTTAATTTTTGATAATGTTTTACATTAGTTGTTTACATTTTCTGTTTCTTGATGTGGTAATTTGTGTTGTAGAATCAAAAGCAACTATTACAGCGAACAAACACTTTCTGCGAAATAATTAATCACTTATAAAATGTCGCAAATATATTACATACATACTTTTACTTTTTCAAATTGCAAAAGAAATAATCTATTCCTTTTTTTTTTTTTACTTGTGGCTTTAAGCCTCGTCTACGTCGAGGTCGTTAGAGGCGCAATGGAACTGGGGAAAAGGAATGGGAAGGCATTCTAAAATAGCCTTTTGAAGGAAGCATCCCGGCATTCGCCTGGAGTGATTTGGGAAAACCATGGAAAACCCAAATCTGGATGCTCGTACGAGGATTCGAACCGGCGTCCTCCCGAATGCGAGTAGTCTATCCATTCAAATCAAGTTTAAAATAATATCTCGTAATATTTAAGGGGACACAGTCGCAAACAGGTTAAAAAAATCGAATTTTTCTTTTTAGACTTGTTAAAAGCTCCAATTATTTAGCTGCAAAATGCCGTTTGTTTCATGTAAATTTGAAGATTAGATTCGGAGTTATTAATTTTTTCGTGATGCGTGGTAATAGTGTGTCTGTATTGTAATGTACATTAGTTTCTTTTCTGTAAAATTTTTAATACAGTTTTCTTAAAACTATATATTTTGATCTTCTGGTACACTTTTCTCAAAAACTAAGATTGACAAAGACATCAGACTTTCAGCATCTCTTGTTAATAATGCAATGATTAATCAAATAAAAAATGGGACCTATCGTAACAACAAGAACAAACTTACAAGCTCCAAGATATTTATAAAAGTTATAATTTTTTTGTTTTTATAACAAAAAAATCAGTAATCATAAACTATATAAATTTAGAAACAAATCTTTATGTAATTTGCAGATGATGTTTTATCTGTATACTGCGAAAGTTTCAGGTCTGTATCTCCATAAGTTTCTTCAGAAAGTGTACCTGAAGTTTGATTGTTTTAACATTGATTTCTTATGGGATGTCCTTCGCGACTGTCCTTCCTTAAAGACAATCATTTCCCTACCGTTTTAATGAGTCTTTATGAATGTCAGACTATTAATAATTTTGTTTGATTTGGTATATACCTATGTCGAGCCTCTAAAGCATCTGCTGAATGATGTTTTTTTTGTGACATTTTATATAGTGTTCTGGATTGTTCGGTAATAATAGTTTAACAGCTAGTGGTTGCGATTTATTCAGTAAGTCTCCTAATCCGAAAGTAATTAATTCCCATGCTTTAGCAAACTGATCCGATGTACACGAAATGTTTAAATGATTTGATACAGGCGACTATAAACTCATACGTTGGCTTATTAATCAAAGTGAATTGTTTCCGTCACATCCAAATAATTTCAGGAATCACCAGGGTGGTGGGTGAGCGGTAAGGTTTTGGCCTCCATCTGGAAGACTAGGGTTCGAATCCCCATCCAGATTCAGGTTTTCCATGGTTTCCCTAAATCACTCCAGACGAATGCCGGGATGTTTCCTACAAAAAGCCATGGGCTAATACCTTCCCGTTCCTTACCCCTAGTCCTTCCGAACTCTAATAACCTCAACGTCGTCAAGGCCATTAAAAATAATACTTCAGTGCAACTCGAAATTACCTTTTAACCAAATTAATGTGCTGTAATTGGCAAATTGAATATCGTCAGCAGGAAAACAATTTTAAGTTTTTATTAATGATGAATCCTAAATTTGCGGGGTAAATTATGGCGACGATTACAAAAAAGTATCCCAATAAAGAAGTTTCATTACGAGCAATGCCAAAGGCCACATTGTCTTATAGCGGTAAACGTCAAAAGACTCTGACGAGTTTCCTTCCACGCAAACATTTACGTATCTTACATGAAATATTCTTTTTAAATATCTTAACGGCAGTGAAATCTAATTTCATTAAAAACTATCCACATATGCTATTTGAGAGCAGTGTCCTATTTCTCTCATAACGAAAGTTCTTTCGTGATACCAACACAAACATTCTCAAAGCTATTTCCTTTGAACCTCCAAACAGTCGATCCCAATTTTTTTCTGCTCAAAAATATTTTTGCTGTACAGAGACAGCCATCTTGCAATGTTATAATAGTATAGATAAACGTTAATTGGGTTCACGACAGTGTAATAATGTCGATAATGTCCATTTGGAGCACTGTCAAGACAATAATTCACCAAAACGTTGCCGTTTAAAAACATTTCTGAAGTCCAGTTATATCTTTCGGGTTGTTCTAAGCGGCTGAGGGCTTCACGGAGTCTTCAATACTTAATGGCTACTCCACGACTGAAAACAGATTTACGGATGTAAATAATGTATTTAACATGAATAATTAAATACTAATCAGGTCATTTCCCCACATTTACAGTCCTCAGACTTAAGTACAGTTCTTGCTACCACATTAAAGAATTTGTGGTGAATTTTTCTGCGTATTTTATGAAATTCCGTTCACTAATCGAATAAATTAAACATTCGATTATCTACTATAAAACAATGTAGTCTCTTCGTGACCTGGAATAATATTCAAATATTTAGTGAGTACCCGTGGAAATATTTGATACAACCAGGATCTGAATTAAACGGAAATCATCCTTAAGAGCATGTTCTGCGTCAACATGGCTTCAGCATTACTTTTCAGCTATAAAAAAGTCGCTTTTGTTTTTAACGGACAAACTGATTTAGAACGATTTCTTTACAAAAATATTTAACTTCTTTTATGAGATTACTGTTCTGTGTCATACAGCCACTGTCAGAGATTTTGTGTTGATAGTGTAATAGTACTTTCAATTTATGTTTGTAGTGTAGTAATTTTTTTTTTTTTAAATACTGTAATTTCAAAGTAAGATTGTGGAATCACTACAACATATGCCTTGATTATTACAGACTAGCGTTAGTGTACATAATGTACAAACGCAGTATGACTCAACATTTCTGAAGCAGTTTCCTGGCTTTTTTTTTAAAAAAAAAAATTTTTTAATACTGAGTTGCTATTATGGAATATTCCTGACGGTTGAATCTTGTAAAATAGAAGAACAAAAAATTTTCAAACGTAACACGTAACAACTAATAATAAAACCTTCAGTTTAATTTCCCCTTTCCCCCTTTTTGGCGATTATGTCGATTTAATATATGGATGTTGTGGATCATTTTAGTCAATTGTTGATAATACATCAATAATGCCAAAGCAATTGAATGTCGTTTATTAACTTTCCAAAAGCGTTTCACTTTTTTGCAGAAAAATATTCAGCGGTTTTTCCTGTTAATTGCGTGTGCGTTACAATTTGGTTATGATGTTATATTTTGTACATTGGACTTGTTATACCATATAAATTACAGTCTACTTAAATTCCTACGGCCATAGTTTTTTATGTTCGTTCTCAGCGATTTTGTTTCCTTTTTAATCGCAATTCATTTTCATACTAGTGGAATGACAAGTTGAAAATGAATTGCGATTCAAAAGGAAACAAAATCACTTCTACTGAGAATAAGCATAAATAACGGTAATAGACCGAAAAATGTAAGTAGATTATAATTTATATCAATTCTACTGTGCATAATATATCAACATAATAACACTGTAACATATATACGCAAATATTATTTTTTTGACATTATGTAATTATTAGTATCGATTTAACTTCACTGTTTTTCAGACTTGTGGTTGAGCGTTATCAGTATGGACCTAAATAATGGAATTTTCTAAAGAAATTCCTATTTAGCAACAAGATGAGTTGAAGACCAAGAGAGTTATACAGTTAACAAATAAACTAAAGTTTGTTGTTGCACTTTATTTCAACATAGTCATCTTTGTTGCTACTGCGAGAATTATTACAAATAAACTGAAAAAGATTGCTCAGACTCATACAGCTTCCGTTTTTAATCATCACTTAGGTTATGGATGTAACAGACGACTTTAATCACGTACGTTTTGTGCATTTGAAATCTGAAACGTAGAAGAAAGACTTGTGAGTTGGCGACTCTCTTCGCTTCCAATTCTGAACGTCGGAAGCCTCTGGTCTCTCGGAGCCTGAAAGACGCTGCCGCGGCATAATACCGGCTTAGAGCGCCACCAGCGGAGGGTGCAGCCACTTACCGAAGGCCCGAGTGTCTAATCCCAAAGTAATTGCCATTCCTTCAGGGAAAATGGTACGGAAGGGCCCGTGGCTTTTAACGAGTCAAACTCCAGTGGTTAGTTGATGTTAAGTAGGCTCAAGTGGAACAGTGCAACATGCGTCTACGACGTGGTATTTGGTAGCTTGGAATTTAAACAATTGTTCGAAAGCTTCTCTTAAAGTTCTTGTATTAAGAGCGCTACAAGCAATGACTATCAGTTGTACGAAAAAGTGAAACACACAAATAAAGAACCACTCACTTCAACAAGCCCATAAAAAAATTAAGTTCATTAAAATTATAAACCAAAACAAGCAATGCAACTTTTAAGTATTTAAAAAAATATTCAAGGCACACGGTAAAAAAAAAAAAAAATAGAGAGAGAGAGAGGGATAATCAGCTAATTAATGTTTCAATAACTTTCCGAAGTAATTGCAGCGAAGTTCAAACTTTTCATTCGAAAATGGCTGCCCATTAATCAAGATTATGATGCATTTGGTGGTTATATATTTGGATTAAATGTAAACCAAAGCAAGACAAAAGTTAGGGAATTTAGAAGTAAAGATAGCAATAGTAGTAAATTAAAGATAAAAATAGGATCGGCTACAATAGAAGAAGTAAGTCAATTCTAATATAACGTTCTTGGGTAACTAGCCGCGTTATGGAGGTGTTTACACGCGATATTTTGGCGATTGAGCCCACCGTCGCCATCTTCTGAAGATGGCGACAGTGGTTCGATCGCCGAAATATCGCGTGTAAATAGTTTCTTAGTCACCAGAGAACATCCTCAACGTCGAGAAAAATTTCGTTCTTACGTAAGTGAATTCTGTTAGTAAGGTAGTGAAATTACTACTGATGGCCGAAGCAGCAATGCTGTTAAAATAAGAATAGTACTACCAAATAGAATCTTCTTTGAAAAGAAAAAAAAAAAAGAAAAAAAATTAGTTTCAAATATTGATGCAACAAATTTTTAAAATTTAGTGTGTGAAACACAACACTTAATGCCATTGAAGCATGGACTTTAGGAACACCCGAAAGAAGGAAAATTGAAGCATTTGAAATGTGGTGCTGTAGGAAGATGCTAAAAATAGAATAGACGGAAAAGTGCGAAATGTAGGTATATTTGGGATTGATGGGTAAGAAAAAAAGTTTGTGGAAGAATATTAAAAAAAGGTGAGACAGGATTGTAGGTCATATTTGAGACATGCTGTATTGGTTAATTGGCTATTGCAGGGAACAGTCAAAGGTACAGAACTGCAGAGGAAGACAGAGATTAGAATACCGAGAGTGGTGGGTGAACGGTTAGCGTTCTGGACCCGCATTCGGGAGCGCGCGGGTTCGAATTACCGTCCGGGCATCCAGATTTGGGTTCTCCATGGTTCCCCCAAATCACTCCAGGCGAATGCCAGGATGCTTCCTTCAAAAAGGCCATGGCCGAATTCCTTCCCGTTCCTTGTCCCCAGTCCCATCCTACCTCTAATGACCTTGGCCGTCGACGAGGCGTAAAGCCATAAGTAAAAAAAAAAAGATATTAGAATATATGAAGGAGATAAATGTAGACGTAGATTGTAAGTGGTATGCTGAGATGAAAAATCTAAAGCAAGATAGAAGGAGATGGAGAATTGCCTCAAATTAATCGAGGGAATGATAAAAAATTAAATATATATACATATATATAAAAGTGACAGTAAAAATGTTGTTGTTTAAGGAAAATAAAAAAAGATGGGGAAAGCAAGTTCATTACTCATCACAGATAAATACACAAAGGTCGTGACGAAAAAATAAGAACAAACACATTTTGTAATACTTCAGCATAAACAGTAATCTCTCTTAGACGCGAGACATATCGCAAGGCCATAAGATGTATATACACTGAGGCGCACCACGTGACTCATGTGTTAGAACAAAATATTTACTCTTTCGCTCGTGATTTTTATAATTTATTCTTTTTTTTTACTTTATCGCAGGTTCAATAATTTTTTATGAATGTTTACGCTGTTTCTTAGAAATTATGCCATTATAACAAAGAAATATCTATAAGGTTTTGTTCCCTTTATTTATTCACTTTTCTCTTAAATATGCTGCTACTTTTGCCTGAGGTATACTCGAAGTATATTTATAGTAAGAAAGCTAGAGTTGTTAGGACTAAATAAAAAGATCTGAAGGTAGAAACAATTAAATTTAAGATGTGTGACGAATAAAGAAGTAATTAAAATTGTGCAGACATTTAAAAAATTCTCTATATTAATTAAAAATTGCTTCAAAATTTCCTTCACTGGTTATAATATAGTAGTTAAAACGTCTTTTCTTTTGTTCACGAAACGAATTAATCTTCTCCCAAACAAGTTCTCAACAAAGAAACGAGAAATAAAATTCAATCATTTATCAGAGTTGGAAATAGGCTTAATGTCTGGAAAGTTATTTAGCCAAATTACTATAATTAAATAAAAGAAACTCTGAATAGTGTTCCTGAATCCGAAATAAAAGTAGAAAGATAAAGTTATTGAGCAGTAGCCAGTATATGAACGTCTGATCTATTGCGCCGCCTACCGTTAATGAATTGTGCTGTCGGAGAATAATTCCACGGAGATTGGAAAATCCACTTTGTGGGGAAAGTGCGCTGGTGTTGGTAATATTCTTCTGTTCACCAGTTCTGCTCTGAACTCGTCAATCATTTCTCCGCTACCTACAGATACTAGATGCATTATGAGGCTAACATGAATCTAGCACTGAAGGCTTAGATTAGGTGAATGACACAACGTATCGCTACCACAGTTGTTTAACATGAGATCTATAAATACCAATTTATTGTTCACAGATAATGTAAAAAAAATAATCAGTCATTCAAATACTAAAAGTTATGTTAAAACCTGACTAAAACAAGGATATAACGTGTCACGATACTTACGACTTAAGATGGCTGCTGTGATAACGTTTAACCCATTTCCAGTTACTCAAATAACATAAAATATATCTCACTTGCACTTAAATTTATGCCAATATTGTTATTGCGTAAATCGATTAAAACTATCTCCGTAAACTAGGCTTCTAAGTAACATGAAAACTCTATATTCCGCAATACAAGACGAAAAAATTTTAATTGTGTTTTGGCAGTATTACGATTAACCTTTAATTATAAGACATGAGTTTATTTTAATTAATTATTAGTATTTGTAGATTCAGAAAATCGGAAACAGAGTTGGATAATTAATGATAATAAGTTTCAAATATTCCCGTAGTAAAATTTTGCTTCAATCTACATCAAAAGCTAAAAAACAAATCCCATTGGTTGAACTGTAACAATCGGTCATGGCATTTGGGAGGATGAAGGTTCAAATACCTGTCGGGGCAGCCAGATTTCAGTTTTCCATTGTTCACCGAAATCATTCTATGCGAATGATCGGATGGTTTCTTCAAAAGTCCGTACCAGAAGTCTATCCCATTTCTTGTCAGCAACCATCCCTTCGATGTCAACGAAGAAAAAAAAGTAAATTTTTTAAATTATTAACGTTTTTCGATTATTTATTATCAGTTACATATGGAATGATGTAATGCAAAACTAATCAAAAAAAATTCTGAGAATCCATAAATCCGACAATGGACAGAAACTTACGCCTTTAACTATACCGTTAAAAAAAATTGTTGATCCTAGAACAAACAGAAACGAAGTAATTTCAGGTATTGTTGTTCATAATTCAAAGATTAATGTTGATAACATCGGAGCATATGGCTAGAACAAAATGTAGAAATAGGTCTTCATAGTAGACCGGCATTTATATATATATTTCAAAAGGATAGCTTGGCTTCATGTTACAAACTTACTATTTTTTATTAACTTCCACGCCCCAAGAAAATCTAAGTACTGCCTTGGTGCAAAATGCTTAAGAAACATAGCAAACACGTACCAGTTGATTCTGTTAGCGTTGTAGTAGTTCGTTTAAGACTGGTATCTTCCAGCACATTATTTTTACCTAAAATAAATTCATTGTGGAAAGAGTTGAATTCTGCTATGGACTTCTGTGACTAATTTCGGTCATATTCCACGAATCATCACCTTGTATGTAGTGTTATCAAAAACCTTGTTCTATGTCATGTTAGTGATAATTCCTGACCTGATAAACAGAAACGTTTGAAAAAACTAGACCTTTCACTGTTATCTGTACCAAGACAATATGTGCCTGAGGAAAATAAGTTCAACATTTCACACGTTTTTCTCAATATATGGTAATGTGTCATTAGTTTGGTAATATTTTCTGCTTTTATTCTAATTATAAATTCCATAAAATCTTATAATTGTTATTTGCTAAGCTATTGTAGTGGTGCCATATGGTTTTAATTATTTTAATACGCTGATGAATAAAATAGTTGTTTCAAAAATAACGGCAGAAATTGATCAAGAACACACAAATAACTTATTGAAGTACTTTATTCATACCAAATCACATGCATATTTTACAACAGTTTAAATTAAATGTTAGAAAATCTCACCATCGACTTCAATACACTTTGCAGCTCTCTTCCCAAGAATACGTGTAGCTCTTCCAAGCACGTACGTCTTAGTGTACTTTTATGAGGGTAGCAGCGTTTAAAATGCGAGCGAGTAATTCGTCTCTTGTGTTTACTTTTTCTCTTGTACACTTGGTTTTTAACCATCCCCACACACAAAAATCTAATAGCGGTAAGGTTTATTTCATGCAATCACATTCCTGCACTTGTATCTCCAAAATGAATGGAAATCGCACATATGTTTACATGAAGTTTTTTACTCATTATTATTCATAGAACCACTTCCTTCATTATTTATCAATCCTCCAGAATCACCCTGTATTGATACACTTTTAATTTAAATGAATATCTGGTTATTTCTGAATTTGAGACGTAATCTAACAGTGATGTAATACAATCTCCCTCAGTGTAGAGGTAGATACATTTCAGGCAGTTTTCCACGTAGTTCAGGTAACGCAGTGGTTTAGGTTGATCTGCAAGCGGTCTGATGGCTAAGTGGTTGAGGTGCTAACCTCGACAGCTCCTGGTCCAGGGTTCAGATCAGTGTGTTGCCGTCAGTTTGTACAGGTTTTGTTTTGTACAGATAAGACGCATCAGCATGTTCCGCAGAAGGCCAATGTACAAACGCAACCCGAGAAAGAGCTGAATCTCAATTCTTAGGAGGCCTAACTATTATTCTCGGTTAATTGGTCAATAATGTCATACACACTGACTTTTACATTTTAGTTTAATCGATTTTCTTGTTGTAAAAGGAATCTTATAATCACCAACATAATTTCAAGCCCTGAACAGTTTAGTTATCGAGTTTGTGACTACATATTTCTTTGTTTGTTGTGCAGTCGTATTAACTATGAACAAATACTCCAGCAACGCAAACAGTGACCTAATCTAAATGCTTAATGTTAATATTTGCATGAAAAAAAATTCTTTTGGGTGATCAAAGCCACTGAAACAGTGTTACAAGAAAGTATCACTATTCCTCTTGTAGGGTAACTATTTATCTGAATACTAATTTTGTTTCTCTGAGTAGGAAAGAAATAATACTTCTCTGGGCACCGAGAATTATGATCTCTGGATTTTAGTTTGGCATTGTCAAGGGAGTGTGTGTATGTGTGTTGACTTTTGACCTTGGAGACGAATGGGTCACCATGATGTAGCCGACACAATAAATCAAGATTAATATGTAAAGGAATGTTTAAAGGAAAGATTCCAGCTGTTATTGTTTTATATGTTCATTAAACTACTAAAATGATTAATGATTTGTTATTAATTTATGTATATATATAAAAATATTGAGTGGATAAAAAGAAAAGGGAAGTATTAATTAATAGGATCATATATCAATTTGCTTGTTGATTAAATACTAAATGAATTTACGAAAAATTGTTGTAGAAAATGAAGCAATTCTTATATCAAGAAGCGATATTAATAAATGGGTTCAAGGTGACGGGATGTACTAGTGTAATTTACTACACTGCAAGAAACACTAAACCCATACTTTGTGAAATTTATTGGTAAGCTGGAGACTGTGAACTGCTGCTTTGTTCGTCAAGTTTGCAGCTGCAAGGCCAAAATATGGTATCACCCCAGCATTAAGGAAAAACAGCCGAAGAATCTGTATTCGGAAAGTATCGCTCACTGACAACTGGATTTTAACTTTTCTGAGTCGCCTACTTCATTCTTAGCCGTACAACAATCCTGCTTCAGCAGGAAAATATTGAAGTTTCTGATATTATCATGGTTGAGGTCAGCCCACAAGGTACATGCACTGCAGAAGATTAGTGACACAATAAACAGATTTTTGAAAGTAACGACAAATTTATCTGTATTAATACAGTAAAAAAAAAAAAAAAAGTTATAATGAAATAGGATTAAAATCATTACACTTTTGTTCATATAAAACATTTAGCTTTCAGTGCTAAGGAGAATCTAATCATATAATGGAGATTTAGTTAATAAGTAAAATAGCAAATAGGTGATAGGTGGCCATATTTGATTTACAGTATTTTTAACTAATTTACTAGTTCTCTTCTTCTTCGGGAACACTGTATGAGACGTAAAAGTCTTGAGAAAAGCTTCGTTTTTTTTAACCTAGTGTGTCCCGAACTTTTCCATACTTCATGGGATTACGCAACGGGTTCTAAATTAATTCACTTAATAAAGTGTTTAGTTTCCTATTTTACGAATTTGTTAGCAGAAGCGAATTTTAATCCTCTATGTAACTGATAATTGTGGAACCGTAGTGTATTCACTGCTAATCGTTGTACTTTGCTTTGAAATATTTGTATTCGATGTAACTAGCACACCCCATATTCCACATGTGTATATTATTAACGGTCGGAATATCATTTTAAGAACTAATAAGCAGCACTCTGTTTTCAGTGATGATTTTTATTATTTCACACTGGATACAATTCGTATAATCTGGCATACATTTTCTTTAGTTTATTACTGATGCTTACGTTCCACGTTAACCTCCTGTCAAGGCTGACTGCGAGGTATTTAACTGATTGAATTTATAAATGCATTGGTTTTTTTTTTTTTTTTTTTTTTTTTTTTTTTTGCTTATGGCTTATGGCATTAAGCGCGGGAAGGGACTGGGGAAAAGAAACAGGAAGGAATTCGGCCATGGGCTTTTGAAGGAAGCATCGACCATGGAAAACCCAAATCTGGATGCCCAGATGGGGATTCGAACCTGAGTCCTCCCGAATGGGAGGCCAGAACGTTAACCGTTCACCCACCATGTTCAGTCCATGCTATTTTGTTTACCATCATGTTTATCTGCGGCGTCTTATTTTGAAGATTTTTATCTGATGTTTTCCGGGATTTCGAGATATCCTTGACTCTTTAACAATCCGGTACCATTTATTTTCTTGCCGGGAATTTTTTGAAATATAGTTTACCGACAATTGTATGAAATAATAATTGTTTGATATTATCTGTGTTGTTGTTCATTTGAAGAATATAAAAGTTAAATAAATTACGCAAATAATTGAAACCGTAAACAGCACAAGAGTTAAGTATAATGTCAAACACTATAAGGGTACTTTAGGCACCAGTGGAAATATGCGCTTCTGAAAAAGCATCCGGAAGCAACCTTGGCAGTAAGCGAATAAAGTTATTGTACGGCAAGTACGTCGAAGGAAAAACATTTATTTTATGAAAATATTGTTTATGATGTTTACATTAAGCAATAATAGATGCCCAGGACAATTAATTGCTGGAAGAAACATTTTATGGCGATGGAATGTTCCTTAGGTGAGAATGCAGCTGCAACAACTTCAGGTGTCCGTCTGGAATCCCAAGTGTTCAAGCAATTCCTCCGAGGTCAATCGTGCGCCAAAGTCCACAGCGCCAACTAGCGCAGGCGCTGCCAAACTTGGTCGAGTCGTCCCATTTGGATTCTCTATATATTATTCCATTACACTGCGCACAGGTACACCAAATATTTGTGAAGGCAGTGGTGTTTAATTAAGGCAATCAATAAAGGGGGCAGTCGTCTGGGAATGCGGTGAACTCCCGAGGCTTGATCGGTCAGCCTCAACGCAGGCGCAATTTCGCGCACCAGCTGCTGCATAAAAGAGGGAAAGTGGCCCTCTTACTTTAATATTCAGATCAAGCACATGACTGAAAATATAGAGTAGCTGTTGAAAGTGTTCTCTACTAGTCGCAAGGTAAATTTGTACAGCCAGTCCATGCATACGTGCCAGATAACCAGAATAAACTACCTGTTATTAATCTCTGTTTCAAATTTTAATGCTTCAGTTATTCAGTAACGATATTTCTTGTTGGAGGCGCTTGAATATTAATGCAGCAATTTTGGAGTAAGTTGGAAACACTTAAGTTTAATATATTTTCATTTAATTCGAAATTCTTTAAACCAACGTTTTTAAAACTAAATACATGAAAACTTAAAAAAAAAAGAATTCTTTTTTTTATTTAATTAACTTACTGGGTTGAAATTTCTCTTTAATTCGTGTAGGAGCAGTGTGCGCTACTTTCTTTAGCTTCTGGATACAGGAAGTGACTGTCATTGACATTTAAAATGACACACGTTTCAGAACCCGTAGTTGATTCCTGGCAGTAACATATTTCGTGTCATCTTTTAGTATCTGATCAGGTACGTGTCATAACAAAGCAATTTCGTATTTTTCATTTATGTTATTTTTCAGAAACACTAATACTGTTCAAAATTTTAAAGAGTTTATTCGATGTTAATGGCTTCAGTTTGCAGTTTCAACTAATCAGGCGTACCATATGTGTAATTGTGAATTTTTTGTGTGTGTAATTGAGTTCTCAAAAATAAACGAATGTCTTGGGCTTTAGCTAAATAGATCGAAGGTGATAGCCAGTATTCTTTTTGCTATGTGAAAATGGTGATTTTTTTAGGACAATCTTTGTATATAATTAAATATTTTTTTGACATGGTATATATATCTGGTAACAAAAATCTACAAACAATTAAAAAGATTTGTAGCAAGTTGTATTCTTATAATTCGTTTCCATCAGGAAGAGGATATGCGTTGCAATTTTAGTAATTCAAATGACAATTCAGATGACAATTGCAGTTGATGGAATATAGCTGATAGTCCTGGAAAACTTTAATTGTGTAATCCCGTAATGGTCGTGCCTGGCAATCGGAAGATTAATGTCCTGAAAAATATTAGTTATTTGATTATAATTCTGTTAACCTAAGGAAATTGATTAATGTTATTAAAAAATGCAGGAGAAGAAATTTTAAAGAAATTATTAAATATCTGTTATTGGGGAGAAGTATGTATCAAAACGCTCAAATAATATGTTACAAATACGTCACACCTACAATAATACTGTTTTGATCTTAGGTTCCAAGCTTTATATAAGTGGTTTTATTGTTAGTAAAAAAATAAATGTTTTCGTTTCACTAATGACAAATTACAAAATGTTGAAATTCATAGAAATTGGTGACGATTATTCTATAGGGGGAAATTTAACTTTTTCAATACAATTTTCAAATTTATTTGTCACTGCGACTTAAGAAAAGAAATTAAATCCTCAGTAGCGGGGTTGGGGTCAAGTACTTTTCAGACGGGTTAGTACATTGAATGTAGATCTTGAATTTAAAAAAAAAAAGAAGAGGACAGGACAGGAGTAATGGGAAAGCTTCATGAATTAGATTTGTGTACTGAATAAAACATGTAAAGATGATATGTAGTGGATAGTGCAAGTGAGAGAGAGGTAGAAGTATGGTACATTCGCTTGGTCATACCCAGAGAAATTCACAAAGTCTACTTCAAATACAGATGATAGACATGTAGGCGATACGAAAATGTTCAAAAGAACACCGAGCTGAAGATGGAGGGATATGCGTAGACATTAATCACCACTCATTTAATGTTAGGCAATAAACGTGTCAGTTTTGTTGTAGTTCAACTGTTTCCTATATTTACACTCGCTGGGATATATTTCGAAATTACCCGTAGTGTTATTTTTAGAATGTATTATGCGTTTACGAGGAACAGAGAAAGTCAGATCCCACAAAAATCATTCCTGTAAAAATAGGCCAATTATCGTGATTGTTTAGTGACAAAAAGTTATTAGATCTTATATTGAGTTAAGTCTACACTTTCTGAAACAGAATGGTTTCTCTTGGTGTTTAAACTAAAATAAATGCCAGCGACTTTGCAATTATGCATAATTTTTACTCAAATTAAAGGCATAATACAATATGTGCTTTTCCTAGGACGTGCAAGAAAAATGTTGGCTATTCTGTATTTTTAAGATTAATAAAGCAAAACAATTAAAGTATATATATATATATATACACACATACACTTGTTATATATATATATATATATATATATATATCCTTAATCATTTCGGAAATGGTAATCAAAAAATATTGAATTCAACTACTTCCAAAGTAAGAAGAGGAAGGAACTAAAACTTAAAATATTATTTAAACTCCGTCTATAATCAAAATATGAGGCATTTATAAGTTATTTGCGTTGAAGGAAATTTCATGTTTGGGGGCAGATAATGGGAAGATACACGGAAATTTACAAGTTTTACAATTTTCTTATAATCTGGGGGTAAAACTTTCTCTGTCTACCAAATTTCAGCAATCTACGGTAAGTACCTTAGAATTTGGTAGATAATCAAGCAGTCTGCCAGTCAGCGACAAATTCGGTGAAATTGGTATATGAATAACATCCAAGCTAAGAACAAGAAAGAACAAAATTTAGTGTGTTTGCTAAGATTGGTGATATGTATTAATAATACAAAATTTGAGGCTTGTAGCTTCACTAAGATCGAATAAATTGAGAAAAAAAAATGGTCCAATTCGCTTTCAGAAAATGGTTGGCAGTGCCGCCGTTGACTCGACTTGGCCGTCCACCCATATGCTGCCTACTGTCAGAAATTTTCATTCTCTTCAGCAATCACTGATACAGTGATACTGTTACAAGACGCCTGAACTTAGGAGGCTGAGGAACGAACTCGGCAGCGGAGTTTGTGTTTGCGGATACTGCCAGAGTCTCTTTGCCGCCGCCTTATACAGGGTGTCCAGAAAAGGACTCCCGGATTTCAAAATTAAATATCTCGAAAACAAATATCGATAGAGGAATGCAGTAAACGGTATGTTTATTGTGACAGCTGTAAGAAGTGTATACAACAGTGTGAAATAATAGTTACAAAAGCTGCTAACAGATGGCGCTGTACGCTGTGTTGCCGTAGGACTCTCTTCTAACCTATGGTACTCTAGTACCAGAAAAAACGCGTTGTTCAATGGTGTACATGGTTTTAAACTCTTCCTTCGGTACGCTAACCTCCTTTCACGTTTCAATGGTGGAACTGATCGCCCTGAACTTCGGATCACTATATAGGCATTACGTATGGCGATTACAGCGCCATCTGTTAGCAGCTTTTGTAACTATTATTTCACACTGCTGTATACACTTCTTACAGCTGTCACAATAAACATACGGTTTACTGCATTTCTCTATCGATATTTGTTTTCGAGATATTTAATTTTGAAATCAGGGAGTCCTTTTCTCGACACCCTGTAAATTATCTAGGCAACCGCGCGTGTGACTTTATTAGGCCGCCAGATGCCTCTGCCTCCGCCGCCTGTTCGCTGTCTCCCTTGATGTATGGTCCGACCTCAAGAAACACTGTGCAGCTTGGTCTCAGTTTCAGGACAGACCGCCGCTCCACAACAAGGAAACAAACTTCTGGCCATACTGGATACTAATCTCTGCTTTCGGTACATACAGGGATCTGCGCTATTATTTTCGCCACAGAAGCTTTGAATTCTTACCCTCATGTCGTGCTAATAACAAACTACAACTATTTCAACATTTCTAATCTGTAACAATTTAGACTAACCAGTTTATTTATTAAGCTTATGGCAAAGTAATCAATATATACAATACATACAATAACAATTGGTTATCTATGTAAATAGAAACATAAATGTTCGTTCGTTACTAATCGCAGATCTCCGAAGTTTCTTCACAGACTACTTTGAAATTTTGACTCGACGTTGCATTCGAATTCGCGGGTGTGTTTATATGCCTATGTCAATTATTTCATTAACATTTTTTTTTCATTTTTTTCTTTCTTCGAATTTGTTTCAGTAATTTGGTTTCTTTTTTTTTTTTTTTTTTTGTAAAAATTAATTTTGATTGTGATTTTTTTTTTTTTAAGTTGGGAATGAAAAGATGCTGATTGGTCTGACCTCAGGACGAATTTGAATGCCTCCTAACGTCTGCAATTTAGTAACGTCAAAAGAAGAATTGGTTGAAAAAGTATTTCCCAATATTCAAATGTATATAAATGAATATGTAAATATTCGTTTGTTCAAAATTTTAAATCACCTAAAGTTCTTCACCTCTTGCTTTGAAAGTTACATTGGAATTCGTACGTGTTTTTTTTCAGTTTATTTGAAACGGTAGTGAGGGGATGCATCAGGAAAGTAAGGAAACTGGGATATTAAACCTATTCCATATGGCCCAGGAAGAGGATAGGATAAGATTGGGTCGTATGGGTGTCCTTGGCTATGACATAGCTTTGGCGGTTGATGGTAGATATTGACTTTGAAAAAGAATCAAGTGGACCAGGATGGCGAAGAAAGATATTGGGAGGAGAAATGATCCACAGCAATACGCCTCATGGTAATGAGTAATGTAGGTATACAAGGATATAAAATCAATCTTTACCAAGAAGAAAAGAGTGTGCTGTGTGATCTTGATGTGGGAAGGGAGCTAAAGAAGTATGGAAATAAAGATACTGTCAAGAGGTATAAATTAATCTTTTAGATAGCCGAAGAACCATCACTTACCAAAGTCGAAGACTGCAGTGGTGTAGAAACACAGATAGGGACCTGCACACATTGAGCGTTGAAATATTTGGGCTTTCATCACACCATTAACAACTTTCGTATAGCACACTGTTTACAAACAATCCAAAATCAAAAAGTCAAAGAATAACTTCATAAAACCAGAGACAAACATTTTGAGACAAATAGTGTATCGTTGGAAAGTGGGAAATTTGAATTCATGTCAAATGAATATACTGCTAAAAAGTTTATGGTCAGCCATGAGAGAAGTGTATAACAAAAGTGTGGTACCCGAAAATAAAATAGTTATAATTCTGGTACAGCCATGTATGATACGTCATTTTAAAGAGGAAACTTGGCGGAATATAATAAGACAATAAACCGAAAATCGATTTTTTTTCCACCCAAAATCCTTAAGTAATTTGTTCGTGACTATACTTATTTTCATGAATTTAGCAGTGTCGATTTATTTTTATTTCAATTCAGTTATTTCGTCAGCCACAGCAACGCGTGGCCGGGTAAGATAATATTCAAGAAACCGGAAATAAACATTCACATCTTAAACTCCGATTGTCCAATCATTCTGTAGCACTTCTAGGGGCTTGAAAAAAGTTTTCCAGCGATTCTGGTTACGCCCTGATACTACATTCTGTTACACTGTTGCGGATCGTCTGTTTTGGTGCACCACAGTCACAGTTGAGTGAAGTTCTCATGCCCCACTCATACGTGGATGAGCCACGCCACCCATGTTTGGTTGGTACCATATTAGGAGAGACCAACATTTTACGTGGCATGTCAAAAGCTGCTGGTGAACTTTGGGCACTGAACAATGACTACCATTTCTTGGGTGCTTCATTATTCCACTTCTTTCGCCATTCTCATGTACCACTAAACCTTTGTCAATCAGCTGTTTTGCGGTTAGTATTTGGGAAGATTGTATTTTAAGACTGCCAAATCAATTAAGCATGTCTTCATGGATGGGAAGACTGACGTTCATTGATATTTTTGTGAACTCACGGATCAGATTATTAAATAGTCTTATTTTTGGAGGTTCTATATGGTTCTACATCTATCTACATCCATACTCTGCAAATCACAGACATTGTGGGTGGCAGAGGGTGCTAAGCACCAATCCTGAACCCGCGCATTCCAATCCCGAATAGCGCGAGAAAAGAAGGAATACATAAAAGCATCAGTACGGCCTAAATAGGTTGGCGGAAGAAGTATTTCATTACACTCGAAATTTAATTTTTTTCTTCTCATATTCTCCAATAAATTCGAACGCCAGCTACGTCTTCTGTCTTCCTGTGACGCTTTCTAAGGGCTGTAGCAACAAGTCACGAATCGAGCGGCCCTCCTCTGCACCCTCTCCACTGAGTCGATCAGAACCTTGTGCTACAGAAGTATTTCATTACACTCGAAATTTAATTTTTTTCTTCTCATATTCTCCAATAAATTCGAACGCCAGCTACGTCTTCTGTCTTCGTGTGACGCTTTCTAAGGGCTGTAGCAACAAGTCACGAATCGAGCGGCCCTCCTCTGCACCCTCTCCACTGAGTCGATCAGAACCTTGTGCTACGGATCCCAAATTCCACAACAGTAATCCAGATGCGGACGCACCAGTGTTCTATACGCTATCTCCTTTGTATGAGCATTACAATTCCTCAAAATACGACCTATGTATCGCAATTTAGAATTAGCCTTGCCTACGACGGAAGTTATGTGATTGTCCCATTTCATGTTGCTTTGTACTATCACCCCCAAATACTTCAGGGAATCAACCATGTCAACAGCTGAATTGTTTATTTTGTACTCGTGAACAAACTGATTCTTTTAGTTACTTATCCGCATTGCCTTGCACTTTTTGCAATTAAGTGTAAGCTGCCATTTACGGCACCAATCGAAAATAGCATCCAAATCGCGCTGAATTTCTAAGCAATCGTTGGAGCACCTTATTTCCCTATAGATTACTGCACAGACAATCAGAAGAGAAGATTTTACTGTACCACGGATGATGCTTATTGTCTGGTTCAGGACGGTGTCCATCTTCCTAACTTTTCAGCAACACCGAACAGTACTCAGCTGTTAACCAGTATTGTGATTGATATCTAACAATGGGCATTTATAATTTCTGTCACAAGCAGTTTTTGTCTTCTTGATTTTGTGGGATTGCTTTTATTACTTGTATTTTCTGCCTTTCCATAAGTTCATTGTTTGTAGCATGAGAAATTGACACTATTTGGTCTCCAGAGTCCATTACTACTCTCCGTAACTCAAGCAGATTTCCTTAATTAAGATTAGTGGGAAGGTTAATGTTTTGAAGCTGTTAATTCCATTAACGAAAAATTTCTTGGAGATCTGCGCAGAACATCAAAGAACTGTACCTCCAATGCTTCCTTCTACTGAGGAAATGCTGGATTCGGTGCTCAAATTGTAAAGAAGATTAAATCGAAGTGTGGAGTAGCGTCTGTTTTTTTTTTTTTTTTTTTTTTTTAAAAAAAAAACAATGTTCTCGAATTAATAATTAATTTTGTGAAATGCTAGCAGCCAGTGGGTTTTAAAAACAAAATTATGTATAAAACGTTTTGAGTCACATCTACATTTACTGACATGAAAGTCAGATGTGTATATATGTTAAGAAATATTTAATAAACAGAAGAATTTGCTTATTTTTCTTCGAGTTTTATTTAGGATGAATTCATGTACTGTATTAACTTAGAAAATTGTTTGGCGACTATGAAATCACTTTGCCACCGGATAAGAAGCAGGAAACGTGATGGTAACAAGTGAATGTCAGCTATAATTTGCAAAATATGCGAGAGTAAGTATGGTACGCATCGGAAAGTTCCTTTACAGCGTATATCACCTACAGGCAGCGTGTCAGTCGACAGATCCAGTAAGCGCAGAAACGTCGCTTTTTTTTTTTTAATCTCTTTGCTTGAATCTCTAGAACATTCCTTTCATGAAATTCAGATACCTGACTGGTAGCATGTATTTTCCTAAGTCTGATGTGTTCTGGATGTATAATAATAATAAAGTGCAACGGTAATGTTGATTCGGATAAGCAGCGGTGTTGTGTCAAAGCCCGCAACTTTTATTAGGAAGGAGAACTCTTCGATTACAAGCCGGGCCATCCATGAAAATTTAATTTCAAAGAATCATAAAAATGCTGGATCATTTCCCGAATCATTAGCCTCTATTTCCTTGAAACAATCCTACCAAGTCTGTTAAAACCCCACATCAGCTTCTTTTGTGACGGGCATAGATGGACTTATCTGATTATTATCTTTGTACTTGTCTTGAAGTTCAATTATCTTTGAATCGTTAGGTGCGTGAAGCAGCGAGGATTAATTCAATGTCCTTACATTAGGGAGGATGCACATTTGAATCCCAGTCCGGCCTTCCAGATTTCAGCATTTCGTGGTCTCCAGAAATCACAGCAGCTGAATGAAATGGCCGTAGCCGAATGCCTTCCTGTTCCTAGCACCCAATTTCTTTACCACCTCTAGCGACCGACGTCAGCGAGGCGTATAGCCATAAAAGAAAGATTCATTCTGTTGTGTTTTATCATACATATGATGGTATAATTACGCCAACGGCTATTCTTTTAAACTGATGGATAAGATATTTTTGAATCTGAAATATGGCATTGCGATAGCACCATCGTTGCCATCGTTTCAGGGAGCTGACCGACCATGTTAAAACATAAAAAGTTATTACAAAAATGTGGAGATGAACTTAGTTTTGAAAATAATTATCGTTGAAGGGAAAAAAATGTATTTTTCATAGGAACAACCTAATTTCATTATAGCTTTATGCGCACGTATTAATTTAAGTCTCGCAAATATTGTCAGCAATTCTATACACATATGTCCGAATGGTTCATTTTTCCATCACCTAGGAGAGATCATGGTATAGAAGGAGGTCAGAATCACACGCCATTTATATATATATATATATATATATATATATATATATATATATATATATATATAGATATATATTTGATCCAAAAAGATCAGCAGGTAAACCATTCTCATTAAAATTCATCTTTATTTCAGAAATCTTCCTAATTTTTTATGTAGAAATTGCGTAAATTTTACCTATTGTAGTTATTAGAAAAATACCTAATATAATTACATGAACATGATCAACATTATTCTCCATAGTCGTACTTTTAATTGGAATTTATCAAGAGTGAAATCAAGGAGCATTGTGAGCAGGTTAGGATTATAGTTGACTATAACATCTGAGTTGCATTCAAAAAATACTGATAAATCACTAAAACTTAAGTAAGAAGCGAATACCGCATTCTGTTTCGACCTGAAAATTTGGTTAAATAATGTTATTAAATTATGAAGCCGTGTCTAACTGAAGAGAGGTTTATTCTTTAACTCCAGCTATTCCATTTTTAATCGGTATCACCCAACAGGCTTTTACGTGAATCCCTTTGGTCTTCTAATGCCCTCCACGCATCTTCAATTTATTGCCGGGCACCATCAGGCAATGTACCGTACGTGCTTCTTTGGCCTCGCACGAAGTCAGCAAACAAGAAATGCAGCAGCATCTGCCATGGAGAGGCAAGTTGCGCTTATGAATAATATATTGGCGGGCTTTATGAACAGGGTGTTCCTCCGGTCGCAGAGATTTATGAGTCCAAGTTGCGGTGGGAAGATATCTGTTAAGTTTTGTATCGGAAAAACATTTGTCTGAATTATGAGATACAGCGACCGATATTACGTAGCTTGTTTTGAGGCCGCTTGGGGACTCAAGTTGTCGCACCGAATGCTCGAAATTACGATTCTCGGAAGCTCCGCTTCATAAGGGCAAAATTTATTGCTAAAGGAAAGTTAGAAGTAAAAACAAGGGTCGAAGGTGACGTGAAATACAGCCGGCGTCTTTCCTTTTCCGTGCCTCTTGAGGTTTTTTTCGTATTGTTACCACGAGAGAAGAAATTAAAAACGAGTCTTCTTCATAGAAGTAAGCAGAACTTATATAAGAAAGTGTTTAGTTAAAGCTATGCAAATGGGAGAATATTAGCACAAGTACCCTGAACAATTTAATAGAGATTGTTCTCACATATCAAGTAGTAACTGATGTAGGAAAAAGCTAATATGCTGTAACATTTTTTCAAACCTTTAAGACCTAATTTCACAATTTATAATTGATTTGTACATAATTAGAACTACTATTCTATAACCTCTTCAATTTAGCTGTACGTCGCAGAATGTTATATAGAAACGAAGTTTATATAATTCAGACGATAAGCAGTAATTCTTTTCAATTTAGCCATTTTAATACTACGCAAGAAAAACTTAATTATAGATCATTTAAATTAATTAGTTATTAAAATTTATTGATTACTTTTTGTTAGATGTATTGGTATTCTAAAATTATGACTGAATATTCAACATAAACTAACTATTGTTACGATTCCAATCTAGAAAATAAGCAACACATTTACATCCATACTCTGAAAGTCACAAATATTGTGGTTGGCAGTGTGTGCAACTGAGCTGCTCACTGTGTACTCATGAGCAAATTTTATGACACTTCTTTTAGATACCTCAATATTTGGTTTGCAAACAATTGAAATGTTTGTTATTTTCATGGGTGTTACCATCATGCATGGGGGCGAAATGATTTAAGAGTTGCGTCAGCTGTGATGACGTTAGCCATTGGAATCAGTTACGTGCAACCTTTGATCTCGGATGAAGTCGTAAATGATCGCATCCTTTGTGGATCCGTTTCCGAACCCATCAGTTAGTAGCTGGATTCAGTGGACACTCTGTCTGCAACTCAATTGGCGCCAGACACAAGTGTGCGTACTCTAGGCTGGAATATACTTCAATCGAAAGACCCTTTCCCTGTCTCCTTAAAATTCTCAAGTTTTTCTTCTGCGACGTTCGTTCCTCTGTCAACAAAATCTTGCTACATACTTGAAAAGATACTTACTAGTCAAACGGTGTCTTAAAGGGCGTTATTTCTCATACTGGCAGAAATTTCTATGAATTGTCCTCAATTCTATCCCTGGAAGTACAATCATCTGATTATTTACGCGTTTCTTACTCCGTAATGTCCGTGACGAATACTCTTGTAGGGCAGAAACATTTATCCGTGGCGAATTTTGAGAATCTTTCTTTTGTCTATAGACTGTCTCTCTTATTCCAGGGTCAGTACTGACGTAAGACCGTAACGTATTTAAATAGATACGTCCGTAGACAGCAATGCTATTTATCCACGCAAGTTTAGACATTGAATATTACAGGCCTCTTCAGAAAGCTAACAGCAAACGGTTTGTCTTTTTATCTATGAATTCAGTTTTAATTCCTACGCCACACGTGATCGGAAGCTTGCAAGTTACGCTGTTAAAGTACCGTCACCCACAAAAATTTACTGACGGGATTTTCCCCGAATGTTTGAAAGATTGTTTTTGTTCACCTGTGATCAAATATCGTATTTGTAATAATTCTTTACGCCGTTTAAAGTTTTCTGCAAATTGCGGCAATTTCACCTACGCAAAACATGGTATATGTGAAAGTTTTTCGTAGCAACGGAGATGATTTTATGCCTTCTATATTTTTCGTCTGAATGTAACGTCAGCAGACAGTAAATAAGCTTGTCCTCATTTGCTGAGTACTTGTCCAGACGTGATAATAGTAAAATAGCATTCTGGTTCCACGCATCTTAGTATCACTTTTCCGCCTATTCTGCTCTAAATGTCGTCTCGCTATAGCAGCTACCGGAAGGGACTAATAAAAAAAAATGTGATATAGTGTTACATGTGACGAATAAGGAAGAGTGCAAATGGCTAGTAAGGTTAATAGTAGTGTTCCAAGTTGTAAAAAGCTTTTTTTATTTTTTTTTTTTGTATCACGCCTTTGTAACAATTTTCCTACACATTTACTATCGCGTTTTATAATTTTATCCTAAATTCGAAAATAGTAATTTAAACACGCCTTGTTTTTCCTCTCACAAAATTTTGTATTAATTTCTTCAGTATCCTTCGTTACTTAAACCTTGTACCAACTCCCTTGCTCACTAAAAAAAAAAATCCCCTCTCTTATCCTAAAATTAAGTGTAAGCTTGTGTTTGTTTTTCATCTCTTTGTTTAATTTTTTTCTTGTTGCTTTACGCCTCGCCGGCGTCGAGTCTTTAGAAGCCGGAAACCGAGAAGGGCCACGAACAAGGAACGAGAAGTAGTATGGCTATGGACTTTAAAATAAATCATCCCTTCATTCTGGAGTGATGTGGAGAAATCAGGAAAACCCTAACCTGGATAGCCGGACGGAGATTGGAACACACGTTCTCCCGAATTCGAGGCCAGAGCGTTGCCGCTGACCCACCATGCTCGGTTCATCTCTTCCCTCCCATGTATTACTCATAATTCTTTTTCCAGTATACATCTGATTCTCGCACCAATATGCATCTTATACACTCTCAGCACTGTCTTCACCTCCAACGACTCCCAGCTCCTTTATGAAATTAGAGTTACTGATTTATGCCGTAATTTTTTTTTCTCTAATTTGTGCTTTCTCCCGTTACTGTGTTCGATGCTCATAATGTGAGTCCTACGCGTTTCCCACGGTCAGAAAAGAACTGAGGTGACATTTGCTGAAGCATGCTAGCTGTTTACACTGACCTTTGTTTGTACTGTACGTCACTCTGTCCATTTTGTGTATTGCACTGTAATAAAAGAAAGATTTCTATTTACGTGAGTTGCCGGTCTTGGTATTGTTGGGGCTAGCGACATGGCCTCATGATGCGAAGGTCTCCGGTTCGATTGCGGCCGAAGGCGTGGGTGGTTTTAATTAAGTGTTGCGTCTGTACTGTGTTGCCCACAATTGAGAGTAAATGATAATGACATAATAGATATACGCTTGAAGAAACAAAAACACACTAGCAGCTGGCTGTGTAACTAACATAATTTAAGGAAAAAGCAAAAAATACGTGAGTTTTGCTTAGCTGCTAGACATTGGCTCCATCTATAGTTGATATTTGGAAGCATAGTTATTATGCTTCCAAATGCATTTTGCAGTTTTGCCACATATTTCTAGGAAATGACATGGTTGCCATGTCTTACGTAATACCTTATGCCTATGGTAGAATTTGTTCGGGCTAAGTACACAGGAAACTTGACAGATGAAATTGATACGGGATCTTAATAATCAAAGTTGTAAATATGTAACAATCGATCAAAATGTGATGTCGCAATTCCCAGTGACTAAAGGTTAAGCGAAGCTGTGTGGTTTCCTTTAGTCTTACGTAGCCATTAGAAAAGATTCGCAGGTTACCTCGACTCACCACGTCTGACGAGGGAACTTTAATTCGGCGAATTCCAGGAGCGCCAATGCTAATTGGATGCAGGAGGTGCCACCCCCGTAACGAGAGTTGCCGCTCCCCATTATTCTTCCCGCCTTTCCTGATTGTTACTTGGTGGGAAGCGGAAAGTGGTACGCCGACATGCCCGCCAGATCCAGAAATTGCAACCGCCTCATCAGCTGTCTTCGGCTGCGAATCGCGTACTGGATAGACGTCGTTTCTGTTCCGAATATTCCGTAATCGAAATGACACGGTAATTGCAGCTACTAAAACAATTTTCACCTCTTTCGAGGAATAATCAAAAAATATGTCAGTAGTTAAAATAAAATTTATTATTTAACAAGAAATTAGTGTAAAGTGGGTAAATACACACAAGTTCTGTAATTAACATACTGCGAAAATAATATAATCTTTGTTATCTTTATTGTCCGGGTATAACCGCGTTAATTTGTCTAAAACTAACGTTTCAGACATAATTCCGCTGCTTTCTTCAGAGGACTGCCACAAAATGATGGCTAATAATAAAAATTCCCTGTGGTCGGAATGACCTGCTGACCGGGTTTCTATTGGTTGCGCATTCCGCCCCTATCGTAGCCGCCTTAACCTAACCCGGCAATCCTACCGGGGACAGGGTACCTACGGTTTAACGTAAATCCGAACCACGGAAGCGTTCTAGCGTACTTCACATTACACAGCAAGCTGTGTCAAACGTGCAGGCCGAGTCAATGACCTATTAAAATCAACGCCGAGACAGGGATTAAAACCGGGGACCTTTAATTTCCCAGTCATACACCTTAACCACTCAGCCACCAGAGCGCTTTAGAATGGTGGCTGAAACGTTAGATTTCGATAAATTGACGCGGTTCTACCGGACAACCAAGATCACATCGACAACGCCTAATATAATATTGATTACAGATTTTTGTTCAATCTGAATATGTTTCCACTTGAAAATACACTGTACTACGTTAGAGTTATTTTTCTATCTGCCTCTGCAAGATAAAAAGTTATTAATATACGTTTCCTACAGGAGAATAAAGATGACGCAATATGTATGTAGTATTGAAATCAGAAATTATTTTAAAATATTGTAATCAGCACTTACAGTTTCACTAATACTAATGAGCCAGTAATGCGTTGTAATGTGGACGTATCTGAATTACTGAATTACTTGTACATAGTTTCTGATATTTAATCAATTACAATGCACAATACTACTAAGTTTAAAACTGTTAAATGAACCGATCTGTTTATTTTGTTTCAAGTGCCACTTGCCCCAAAGATCCCAAGGATCTCACTTAAATTAATTTTCATCTAGCATTGTTTCTATTCACTTTTCAGCTTTGAGTGAACTTCAAAAATGCATACAAAGAAAACACATAATAACTAGAATTATTTTTAACTTCTTTTCTCTCGTGGTTGCCAGATCAACTGGCCATTGATAACGGAGATTATGTACGATTGCGACTAACTCCTTCGTTACGGAGGTATCTGTTTGCAATCAGTGACTGATGTCAGTTTATTTGTATGAACTGTGAATTATTTGAGGAAAATTTTGGGTACCTTCTCAACAATTGTATAAGTGATTGAGGAAAACCGCTCAAAAATATAATCATGACGGTGTGGGGTGTGAAACTGAACCCGACACTGCCGGGTCAAATTCGCAGTAAAGAATTTAGAATTTACGCTAAATGAAGACTGAATAGGATAAAGCTATGGCGTTTTATTGATACATTTATTCCCCGAAATCAGTGATATGCACTTCTCTGTAGAGTGCCATGGTGATAAAGACCTTTGTGGCAAACTTTCGATTGAGTCTGCACATTCACGTAGCCAAATGTAGCCTAATTTGAGAAAGTTTAACAACATATTTTATCTTCTGAAAGACGATCATTTAAATTATCGTTCTAGATTCTGCTTTTTCAATTAAAGCCTTATATGATTTATGGTGTAGGCGGAGTTACTTCGGGGGATGTTTACCCCTCAATGGAAACGTCTGGGAAGTTGAATTGGGGTAGTTTCATTCCCCAGTGTAACAGTGTACGGTAGTGTTATTGCAGTGCGGATAACTGTGTGTTCAATGTTGAGTTTTGTTTGTGTTGTGGATGAGAAATGGAGAAGGAAAAAGACGAAACCTAGTGTCAGCCCATTCAGCTCTACTCTTCCGAAGGACACCAGGCAAACGCCAGGATTAACGTCCCCATCCAACAGACGAACCACTATCAACAGTGTCGTATGCCCTCCATCCATACGCTCTGTCGAGTGGTTTCGAACTTAAGACTTTAACGCACAATCTAGTGACTAGGAATTGTGCGCCACCATCTTTACTACCCTGCCGGCCAAGTCCTAATGATGAACATTTCTTTCACCACCACCACGACACGAGCTAGCTATCCCCATGTCATACGCCGGACAACTTTATGGTGCTACAATCAACTGAGCCAACTTGGCAGTAGGGTTGCCAACCGTCCGGTTCTAACGCGATTTGTCCGTGACCGCTTCACTACATGCGACCGACGCAAAATGTAGGGTTATTAAGAAATTTCAAAAATTATCGAAATAAACAAGGTCGTCTCGCTCCTTATTCCCCTCCCGCTGGACGTAATTCAGCTGTTTCACTCTGTATTCAAAAGTTGACAACAGATCAGTTTGTCGTGAAGCAATAAGTTTGTCTCAGTTACCTACTAGGCACGTTATGTATACATAATGAGAGTTTGCCGAAGAAAGTACCGAAACGTTATTGTTGTTTCATAGAGGAGTGACTCTCAAATGATGAATTTAGAACGTAGCTACGTAAAGAAAACGATTCCGCAGCATATTGTCAAATGTATAAAACAAACTTTACTGTAAAATTTGACGGCATGCGAGCACAGATGGACATGTGAGGAAAATAAAATCTACATCTAAAACAACAGTTTTAACCAATTAAAAAAATTGCCGCGCTGAAGAAGACACACTATCTTCGGCTGAGATTTTGTTGACATAATAATGGAATAATAGTTATTTTATTGCATTATTAATTTTACTAAATATTTGCGTTTTTTAATCCAAACAATATTTTTTTCTTTTTTTTTAAATTCACAATTGTTATAACAATTAATTTTAAAAATAAAAAACTAATTGTTCTGTAAATTTGATTTTTTCTAATATCTCCTAACATCCATTTGTCCGGTCGTGGAAATCTGAAAAGTTGGCAACCCTACTGGGCAACAATAAATTAGCATCCAGTAAAATCAACAAGAGCCTAAGGGGCGGCAAGAAGTAATAGACATACCGTATACCACATATTCAAGTAACAGTATACAGTTTGAATGTGCGACTCAGCGTGGCATAACGCATTATTATAATTATTCTTACAAATCTAACCATGGAGAGAGAGAGAGAGAGATTTAAAAACGAGGAAATGCGATTAAGAATAGATTGAAGTAGGACTCTGATAAAATTAATTGCGGATAGGAAAATATGGTATGATCTCTCATTTTTGCTGCATTAATCTGACTCACCGCCTTGCTCGAAGTATCTTACGGATGGACGTCGGAGGAAAGAAAGACCGGGATAAAACTTCAAGGGATGAAGAAAATACGTAAAACTAGAGCGAGAATCTTTGCAGAGATGCAGCAACACACATGTGTTTAAAAGAGGAAGGCTAAAGAAGATTCGAAAGAAAGTTTGGCGAGGAAACATTTTCAGATGTAAAAGTAAAAAAAAATGGAGAAAATATGGCGCCGATAGTGACACAGGCTTTCTGTGGTCGAAAACCTCTTCAACAAGAGTATAACTATCAGTAAGGAAAAGGTGAGTAGCCTGATTGAAAACGGGGAGTAGTGTACCAAAAAATTATAGCATGTAAATTATTTTACTTTTTGAATGAATAATTGATTACAAGGTTAATTTGACACTGATAGTTATTAGGTCGAGGAATAAAAGCTAAATAAGCTCGTTAGGCACTTCTTGGACATATATTACATTATAACTAAGCTATTTACCCTTTTGGTTAAATCTGTGCGTCATTATCGGTTTTGGCTGCATGTGAGATTTTAGCGTTATTCACTCGGAGAGGCGGAGGTGATGAATGCTATTGTCTCAGGCAGCCCAGCAAGGGTTGACCCGGCGCCGGAAACAGTTGACTGCATGGCTCGGGGGTTAATTATCCACGACGCAACCCGCCGGCTGACTGATGGCTCCAATTCGGCTGCTGATGAATGCCGAAGGGAGCAACTGCTAATTACAGGCATTATATACAGCGCCGAGCGATAAAAACCTATACGGACGCGAGCTTCTCCATCACTGCAGCCAGGTCATTCGTCAAATGCTTTATTCATAGCTGCTTGTCAGGAGACTGAACGGTACGTAACTAAGGCACGATGATCCAAGAGCCATCGCTTATTTTCTTAACGTTTTTAAGTAACTACTAGCTGGTGCCCACTACTTCTTTCGTGTTTGTTAATAATTTTGAAAGTTTTGTTTGTGATTTTGCACTGAACCATTAATATTTCCAGTATAAAAAGTGGCCTATTTTACTCCATGCTAAATCGGCAACCCGCCAGTGGAAATCCTGTCTACATACTACATATATTGATTACATTTTATTTATAGCTGTAAAAAGCTGTAAAAGCTGAAAAATGTTTCGTATTCTAGAACACTATAGTTCATTCAAGAACAATCTAGGACATTCTAAAATATTCAAGAACATTCTCTTCATTCTAGAAGATTCCAAAGAGTTTTAGAACACTTTGGTCGAAACATGAAAATGTCTCAGGTCTACCATTTTCAACCACCACATACGAGTATTCCACACCCCCACAGCTACCGACATGTAGTCACCATAATGCACGATGGGAGACTCGAGGCTATTACCACACACAAACACCAGTGGTCTGCGCTACCTAATTGTGACTGCAAAGTGAATTATATGGACACACTTGTCTATTTTTATTTATATATGTGTTTGGAGCTGTAACCACTTCCTTTTCGTTACTTACAGTACATAGTAAATTGTAACTTTCTTAAACTAGTGCGTTCGTAATTGTAATATTCCATGTTGCTAACCGAAACTTCTCTAGCTTGCAGTCTCTAATCAAGTGCTGTTATTTGATATACCATCGAACTCTTACTTCATGTCTCCTATATATATATTTTCTATCCACATCTGGTCCACTAAGGGCAGCGGGAGTAGTAGGAAAGCAGTGGCTATACCGTGTGATGAGAAAGGTATGGAATCAGGGCACAACTCCTGAAGACTGGAAAAAAGGAATAATTGTACCTATATTCAAAAAAGGGAGCAGGAAGGAGTTTAAAAACTATAGAGGTATAACACTGATGTGCCAAAGTGTATGAGAAGATAATTGAAAAAAGAATACGGGACAGGGTGGAAAAAGGGCTAAGGGAAGAGCATTATGGCTTCAGATCAGGGAGATCGACGGTAGATTTGATATTTGCCATGAGACAGCTGCAGGAAAAACATTATGAGTGTGGAAAGGATCTACTGTTGGTATTCCTCGATATCGAGAAAGCATATGATTGTGTACACAGGAGTATGGTATGGAAGGCCTTGGAGAAGAGAGGAGTTCCCAAAGAAACCATCAAGAGAGTGACGGAACTGTACCAAGGAAGTGTGAGCTATGTGAAAATAGGGGAAGGAAGATCAGATTGGCTGGAACAAAGGAATGGACTAAAACAAGGAAGTGCCCTATCACCAGTACTCTTCATTGTAATCATGGATGAAATAATGCAGAAGGTGGCAGCGAGGATGGGAGAGGAAAATATGAAGGCGATGGCTTTTGCGGATGATCTGATGATCTGGGGAGGTGAAGAAGAGGAAGTGCAGCGGCAGTTGGATGTATGGACAGACAGTGTGGAGGAATATGGCCTGAAATTTAATGTAAAGAAATGTGAGCACATGGTAACAACCAGGAAAAAGAATAGAGTAACCCAAGGAATTGTGATGGTAGGGGAACAACTAAAGAAGGTAAACAGGTTCAAATACTTGGGGAGTGTATCAGGGGAATGTGGAGGAAATGATGGCGAGATTAGTGATAGAGCAAGACAAGCAGAGGCGTTCCTAAGGAGTATTAGAAGCCTGATATGGAATAAAGAGGTGCCACAGAGAAGCAAGAGAGTAATCTCTCATACGTACTATGTGCCTATCTTAACTTATGCTGCTGAAACGTGGACAATGAAAAAGCGGGACATCAGCAGAGTACAAGCAAGTGAAATAAAGTTTTTAAGAGGTAGAATGGGAGTCACTAAAATGTACAGAATAAAGAATGAAGTGATTAGACGCACCATGAAAGAGGAACCCCTATAGGGTCCAGAGAGGACCAGACTGAGATGGTATGGACATGTCAAGAGAATGCGGGCTCAGAGAATCCCGAGAAAGATCCATGAAAGTAAGATGCAAGGTAAACGACCCAGACGAAGACCAAGAGATGGATGGCTGAAAGGAGTGGAGGAGGGTGTACGGACGAGAGGAGAGGACTGGAACAAAGTGGTGACAGAGAGGTGGTGGGATGAAAGAAGCAAATGGAGAGGCTTGTGCATAAGGCAGACCCGGCCAGAGGCCGGAAACTATTGAGGATGATGATGATGATCTGGTCCACTAAACCGTCTTACACTGTAGTACACAGAATATTTCCTTTCATTTCCATTACGAGTTTTATCTCCATACAGTATTCAGTATAGAACTGAGTTAAATTTAATTACGATGGAGTACGTATTCCGGTGGCAATTTCCTTATTTGCGTAATCACATTTTATCAATTATTTTCTCATTATTATTATCTTATATAATTTTGAGAGTTAAAGTCCTCCACCCATCTACCTTTATCGTTTATGAATTTCAGTTTTAAATTCCTTCAGCGTTTTTGATAAATTACTAATCACTTCCTTTTGGAAATAATTCCAGTCCCAGACAATCGAAGCCAAAACAGAAAATTATCCAATTCCTTTATGCATGGAACTGAGGCTCAACCCATTGTCATCTTTTCCTTTCCATTCACTACTCCTAATTCTTCGACCAATATACTTCCAAGCGTTATCACCTTGTACACTCCCAGCACTCTCTTCAGCCTCCTCTTCCAATCACTCCCAGTCCAGCTCCTTTTTTCACATAAGTTACTGGTTGTGCCATGCAGTAATGTCCACAAACAAATCTATCTCCTTTGCACGCCGTCCAACTCGTATATTTGATACCCAAAATGTGGGTCCCAATCTACACTACTATATTCAAGGAATGCTAAAAGTTTTTTGACCCAGTTCCTTCACTTCTCTTGCACATCCTCTCATCAGCCTCTGCTGTAAATCAAAGAATTTGTAAACTTTTCCTACCATCTGTCCAATGTGCCTGCCCAATTGAGTTTATTATAAAAAGTTACACAACGTAATATTTCTCTGATGCTAAACAAGTACACTGTTCCACAATTAATAACATATAATACATCATCACCGACAGTCTCTATAAATGATATTGCTTATAGAATTTTATTTTGTTAACCATACGTGAGAGAAAGATGGAGAGAGACAGGTACGAGTTATTTCCGCGTTTTAGGAAGGAATGGTAACCGCCTCATAATCAAACAACATACACGTGTTTTTAAAATGTAGAGCACTGTTGCAACATGAATACATATACTCCAGCGAATAGAACTGAGTGTCCTTTGTTCCTGATGTGGTTTTATAGTTTCGTAGTTTCAAAGTTAACGAGAAATCAACCTTATCATACACTCAAGCGCCATAGGTCTGGGTCCAACTCCCTAACTAGTATAATCAAAAACTTTGGCAATTATATCTTCCAGTATCCTGTCTGCTCCTTCCGACCTTTAATATTAAATGTATACCTTGCTGTAATCAAGTAGCTCATCGAATGCAGTGTTATGTTACAGAGTGCAACAGGGTAGGCACACAAAATTTCAATCAACGTAGTCATCACATTAGATTGCCCGTTCAACCAACATCTACGAAAATTGTATTATAAAATCTACACTCGCGGAAACATAGTTCAGTTTATGTTCGTGGATTACAAAAACTAAGGCTCTCCGGATAGCAACTTATTTACTTTATTACAGGATATGGGTCTCCTGTCTGGTACAGGAAACAGAATTAATCGAAATCAGTTCTTTCAAGCAACGACAACAGGGCACAGTATCGTATTGTACTTTTTTTGTTTATGGCTTTACGCCTCGTCGACGTCGAGGTCATTAGAGGCGGAAAAGGACTGGGCCTAAAGAATGGAAGGGAATTTAGCCATGGAATTTTGAAGGAGGCATCCCGGTATTCTCCTGGAATGATTTTAGGAAACAAGAAAAACCCAAATCTGGATGCCCGGACTGTGATTCGAACCGTTGTCCTCCAGAATGAGAGGCCAGACTTTCGTAGACTCATTACGGCCACGCGAGACTGAGAAACACGCAACTGGGAGGCTTTATGGCCTATTCATCAACTTACCCCCTACCCGTCATAGATCTCGAAATCTCTCGCCGCGCAATAAACATACACCTGCTACGTAACACAGTGAAACGATAAATTGATAACTGGTCCTCAAGAGAATCATTCAGCAATGATAACAAATCCAACAATCTAGTTTGAAAATTACAGGAGAAAATTTAAGTGATTTAGAATTTATTATCGAAGAATATATTGGATTCTGGCCGCTATTGCGGCTCACCTAGGTAACCGGTGAGCCATATTATTTCCTCTTGCATTTATAAACATTTTTCAGCTTAATTCCATGTCTGAAGATCTCAACAAATAACTAAGTATTTCAATGTTTATTTGTATATCATTTCGTTATTCGAACTTTCAGCTATGATATTCCTTATCGTTTTGCTATATTTTACCAAAGATCGAATATAAGTTTTTCTTACTGGCAACTACTTCTACTATAATCAAGAATTTATAGAAAAGATTAATTGTATCTAATATGACTTCAACAAAATTCATTTTGTAATCGTTTGTCCCTATTTAGCGTACGTGAATGTTGTCCGTACACATGCTTACGTATTTTTTTGGTTTTACCCTGTCCTTTTACACTTACCTGACATTTACAATAATTTGAATTTCTTCTTTCTGGTTTTCAATATCTGGTACACATTCATCACTTTACAATCTCGAAAAATCCTAATCCTATGTCGTTAGATGTTTACTTAAATATTTTCTTTAATAATTGATTCAGTTTTCTTTGAATCATTAAACATTCAATCTATTTTTGAGTATTACATTAGTTTTATAATTCACAATTAATACTTATCTTTCGGTGCATTTATCGATACATCATATCCTACTGGCTCACAATATTAATAGGTCATATACCAACTTTTCTTTGCCCTCGGCCTATATACATTTTATTAAAACAATTATTCGCAAACGTGTCAACTACGAAAAAAGATATAATTTCATTCTTTTTCTTAAAACCTCTCCTTTGTACACTTATTCTCATGTTCATGCTTCCATTATAGCATTATTTTTCATATATTCTCTTCATTTGTCTGCCGAAGATACTCCAGACTGCCACTATCAATTTCTTTACCCTATCAACAAAATTGCTAAGGTTAATAATACACACTATGACTTAAATTTTATTCAAATATATTTACAAGCAAGGACTATATACCTCACAAGTAGTAAAAATTAGTGTTTTTTTTTATTTTATTTTATTTATTGTATTAGTAACATATAATAATTTTTTACACTCTGATTATTATTCATATTTTATGTATGTTAGTTACCATGACATGTTTGATATCTCAGAGATTCATCCTCAGCAGGGATCTATGGAACAGGATTAATAAATAAATAAAAATATCTAAGCCTGTTTACACCACAGCATCGACTTAATGGACATGATTTAATTTAATTTAATTTAATTGCAATGGAGCACAGGCTCCGGTGGCTATTTCCCTACACCCCCATCTTCCCCCTACCCTGCACCCACCTAAATTTTCCCTCTAGAAATTTTATCTTTAAATCCTTTCAACATTTTCGGTAAATTATTCATCATTTCTCTTGGTAACTCATTCCAATCCCGGATACCCTTACCTATAAAAGAGAATCTTCCCACACCCTTGTGCCTGAAATCGAGTGCCAGCTTGTGGTCATGGTCATTTTTTCTCTTCCATGCACTACTTTTCATACCTACTCCAATATCTTTCCATGCCTCATCGCCAGTATATGCTCTGTACACTCCCATGACCCTCCTCATCCTCCTCCTGTCTTGCAATGAATCCCATTCCAGCAACTTAGGGTGCAAAGAAGGGCTGCTAGATTTGTTTCTGGAAATTATCGCAGAATGCAATCAGTGACGGATATGAGAAAGGAGCTGGAATGGGATTCATTGCAAGACAGGAGGAGGATGAGGAGGGTCATGGGAGTGTACAGGGCATATACTGGTGATCAGGCATGGAAAGATATTGCAATAGGTATGAAAAGTAGTGCATGGAAGGGAAAATATGACCATGACCACAAGCTGGCACTCGATTTCCGGCACAAGGGTGTGGGAAGATTCTCTTTTTTAGGTAAGGGTAGCAGGGATTGGAATGAGTTACCAAGAGAAATGATGAATAATTTACCGAAAACTTTGAAGGAATTTAAAGATAAAATTTGTAGAAGGCAAATGTAGGTGGGTGCAAGATAGGGATGGGTGTGTAGGGAAATTGCCACCGGAGCCTGTGCTCCATTGCAATTAAAAATTAAATTTTAAAAAAAATTAATTATCCGTCACTGATTGCATTCTGCGATAATTTCCAGAAACAAATCTAGCAGCTCTTTTTTGCACCCTCTCCAATTCCTGTATTTGATACGTAAAATGAGGGTCCCATAGTATACTACCATATTCGAGCAATGGTCTGACCAAAGTTTTACAACCCAATTCCTTTATTTTTTCGGACATCCCATCATCACTCTCTCCAACAAGTGCAGAATTTTGAAACCTTTTCCTACCACCTGTCCAATGTGTCATGCCCAGTTAAGCTTGTTATCAAATGTAATGCCAAGCTATTTACATTTCAAGTCTTCAGCAAACAATTCTTTCCCCACATTATATTAATAATTAATCTTTTGTTTTTTTATTTGATGTCATAGCTCCTTTCAGCCTTAATACACAGTCGATCAACTGCTCCCATTTAATTCAAAATTTAAAACTCCAGTAATTTATCAGAGAATCCTCACATTCTGTGACCCCAAAAACCAATATTAGGATAGTATTATTGCGGTTGTTGTAGAAATGCCGCCAACCGAGCCGGCAGCCGTACGCGGGGCAGGGCAGGTTTCGTCGATGGCGCTATCTGGTGTCGGCAGCAGCAGGTAGGGGTGGCTGGGTGCAGACAATGCCGCCGCACGATGCCCAACAATGCGCGCAACCGCGTGTGAACAGTGCGCCAGCCTGAGTGGATTATCGGGGGAGGGCGCGCGCGGCGCTCGCAGCGGCGGTTTTACAAAGCACTGCCAGGGACGCCGCCATAATACCTCCCGCCGCGGGGGAGAGCTGGACCGTGAAACTACGGCTACCTGTTGTAACCGTCCACAACGCCCATTCACAGCGCTCCCTCAGTCGCCTAATCTAAATTACTCGTAGGGCATACTGATTAAAATTGTTGTTCCAATCTCGTATTACTTATTTACAAACGTAAAAAAATTGAGATACATTATTTTCCAATGGACGGTGGTCTGTTCTAGGGTCTGCAAAATTTTCACTTACAAAATGCGTGAGGTAAGTTTTGATAAGACAGAAATTTTCTTATTCCTAATAATATTACTGTGCTAAGGTTAGAAAAAGGCCATAAAGAAACACCAATAAGTAGGTGGAGACTGACAGAGAAGAGGCCAAATTTGTCAAGAAAATATTTATACTGTGCCAGTTATTTCGAGTGAGGTTCATTCTAACCACTTTTGAAGTCTTTTTATAAACATTACATTTGAAAAAACTTCAATCTACGAAATGGAATCCTCTGATGGATTTAAATTTTTCTTTAGTAAACAATTTAATGATAATTAGTTAATCAATTTCAATTTTGAGGTGCATTTCCCGGACACACATACATACATACATACTTTATAGTTTCACGAAGTTATACTTTAAATTATTTCTGTGTTTTTTAGCACGTCTCTAGGAAAATTTATCCCACTCTCTGATTTTCCTTCTAGTTTTTCAACACTTTGCAACTTACTAATAGTAAGCAATTATCAATGCTTTTTGTGGAAATAGTGAAATAAAGTATTACTTATTTCCGTACATCAGGGAGTGCTGTAAGAATTGATTTTTTTCCCTTGGGATCTGAATATAAATTTGAAGGACCATCGTACGTGTATAACGATACTTTAGTTTGTATCACTACCAAATTCATTAATTATCAGGCTCATAATAATCTTCTTAAGCCTGAAATTTAATTTCTTTGGTTTCATTTACGGTGTAGGGATAATGGATTAACACAGCACTCAGCAAAGTTAAAATTTTAGCGTTCTGGATGGTCTGCGATATGATAACTGGAATTATCGAAGTAGTGCTTTTTCCATTTAAGTATTTCAGGATATCGAATGGTCAATACGCCACGAATATAATGTTTTATTAAAACCAAACTGTGCTTTGATCGGAATTATACTGAGTACCTTATAATATTCATACAGTGTGCTACCTACTCGTTACCAAAGAGGAGGATTATAACTTTTTTAACCATGGACGTTTTTTTACTAAACAGAATATTTTTTCAATAAATTAGACTATAGTGATAGTTAAAACAAATGCTACTGACGCTGTTGAGTAAGCAGTAACGTGTGAGTCCTTTTTTCTGAAGTACGTTGGTTCACCTCTCGATCTGGCGATCCTGCTTTCAGTTTTCTGAGTTTTCTTGAAATTTATCCCTCCTCGCAGTCTACTTGCTGATATGATTCCTTCACGAAATACATTACCCTGATTTACTTCAAGTTTTTCCCCCAATTCTCTCTCTGTTCTAATAATCTCTCGATCGAAAAACCCAAAAATCCCAAAACAAAATAATTAACATTCAGTTGTGCTTACTAATGGTGGTTAAATTAGTCTCAGAGCACTTCTGCCCTAGAAGGACATAGATAGTTGGCCGAAACGTCGCCACTTAAGTGGGATCAGTCTGGGAACATGATAATCATAATAAAGCTAATTGGTCAAAGAATGTGATCTTCAAGTAGAAATTTTCTACATCAGATTATTGCAGTATTGGAATTTGAATTGATGTAATAACTTTTTAGATAGAGAAAACAATCTAATAAACTCTGTGAAAGTTTTGATGATCGGAGGTTGTATTTTCATTATAAATAATGTGTATAAAATTAACAATTAAACAAAATCAACGATAATAAAAGTTTGCTAATTTTATTTCTCAGATAAATAACAGGTCATTTTTCTAAAGTGTGGACGAAATTCTGTTTTTTATAGTTGTACCCTGTTATTCTGGAACCAGTTCATTTACATTGCTTTGTGAAAATTTTAGGACAGTATCTTACCTGGAGAGACAAGCTGGTTCATTACTCCACCCTATAAGGCAGTCTTTCTCGAACACCGAACCAGAATGGTCACAATCCATGGGACATTATGCGACGACAGAGCGAAAAAGTGGCATTGTATTGCCTTGTTTATAATTTACTATGCCATTTGTCAGAGTTATGATCCTTTACATCCTGCAAAACTGCAGCAGAATAATAAGTAAGTGAATGTAAACCATCCTGCGTGTGTTCCAAAACTAACAAGTTAAATAAACTCTTCTCTGATTTCTAGCCACGTAAAAATGTCACACTTGTGGGACGTTTCGAAGGGAGTCTATCTCAGCCCTTATTTTCAACCATAAGTCAATGATAAACTTTTTGTTTACCAGCTGCCGCGGAAACGGTAGTAGACAGAAACCAACACGGCGCGATGAGGTCATCCACTCTTCTGCTCGTTACCGAGGCGGAACTGTTTCAGCATTTTTATAGCCGGGTTCCAGGCCGCAATGAGTTGATCGTATACATGACAGTTCATTTTTCGAAAGTGTTGGCAAAATGCTGTTTTCGTTGTTGTACCCTGTTATTCTGGAATAACTCTGACCCAAAAATCTTTTGACCCGGGCTAAAATTGTAGTTTTTTTCAAAATCAAATGTATGAGCTGCTTGCACACTGTGTTCGGTCGCTGCAGATTTCTCCTCTTGACCAAGACAAACATTTCTTGAGTGTTCAACATATCGCTGCATAATACACCGCTGCGTTTGTCCGATATAACTAGGGCCACATTCACATGTATATAATATTATAATATACACCAGAGGTTCGTAAACCTAGGTCATCTATAACGCTTCCTACAAAGTTTTTAATTTTAGTGGGTGGTCTGAAAATTGCCTTGACTCCGTGTTGTGTCAACAGTCTACTTATTTTGGAACCTAGGGCACCTACAAACTGCAGAAAGGCAAGGCCCTTGGTATCAATATGATCGATATTCCCATTTTTATTTATATACAACGCCGTGAAAATCTTCGATCTTCCTAACAGGTTAATTATTAAGAAATTAAAATTGTGATAACCGGCCAGTGTGGCACAGTTCACTGAGACGTCCTGCACTATATAGGGGAGGTAGAACGGGACCGGGTTCGTGACCTGGTTCCCATTCTGTTTACGGTTTTTAGGCCATTTTCCGGAGCCGTCTAGGCAAATCCTGGGAGGGTCCCCAAAATGCGCCTCAAAAACTCATTCAACAGATAAAAATACACATAGAACAAAAAACGTTACGCATTTAAGAGACTGATGGTAATAGACACTAAAGGTTAAGTACGCTGTCTCTAACAAAACCCGGTTTGAATTTGGGTAGGACGCTAATCTTCCTCTCTCTCATAATTCACAATGGCCACCTCTGTACAACTGTGGGCAGCTGGCATCTGGTACTTAGGTGTCTGGATAAAGGGAAGGGGATATTTGGTGGTTTCAAAACATATACTCATATCCAACCCCTTGTGTGATATTATTGATTACTTTGTAAACATTATGTTTTTTGATGATTTAACAACTAAAGATTTTTAAGTACACCTTTTAATAAATTCAATAATTGCATTCTGCGTAATAAATTGTGTATTAAAATGATGATATTATACGTTTTCCCTTAATAACTACAACTATTCTGTTCAGCTTAAAGGAATGGTAGGGCAGTCAATGCCTATCAAATAATTAACCCAAAGTGATTCTCCAAAATTAGCTGTTCAGATGAATGTGTGTATATATAATTACCTCGGATATAAGCTAGCAAGTGAATTCAGACTTATAGGAATGGGAAGGATTTCAGCTGTATAGTTATGAATGGAATTAATGGTTACGGAATGTGCAGCCAACAACCGAAACAGTGAAAAACTTTAAAATAAAAGTTAAAGTAATTGTGTAATAGGTGTATAAGAAAGTTTTCACAGGGACTTAATCTCATTCGCTTTAAAAGTTGCTGGTAAACAATAACGTATTTATTTATTTCTTCAACTTTAGGCGTATAAACGATATTTTTGATTCTCTGCTTTTTTTTTCTTGTGCTTTTGTGCTTTAAGCCTCGTTGACGTCGAGGTCATTAGAGGCGGGATGTGACTGGGGACAAGGAAAGGGAAGGAATTCAGCCATGGTCTCTTGAAGGAAGCATCCCAGCATTCACTATTTTTTTAACTGCGACGTCTTTAGAGACGGGAAAGGAGTGGGGGCAAGGAATAGGAAGGAATTGTCCATGGCCTTTTGAAGGAAGCATCCCGGCATTCGCCTGGAGTTATTTGGGGAAACCATGGAAAACCCAAATCTGGATGCCCGGACGGGGATTCGAACCGGCGTCCTCCCAAATGCGAAAATGTTTGGTAATGTTTTTAACAGCTCGTTTAAGTTTACAGAAAATATACAGTATCAGAACCGAAAATGGGAACAAATCAGAACATCTGCGGTATGGTCTGAGTATTATTGGTAGATTACCGACGGAAACGTTCAAGCCAACAGAGCACCACCAAATTTATTAATACTGCCTGTCATCTGCCAAGGTGGAACATAATTAGTGAATGTAGGGAACACAAAGATTTAAGCCATCATTATACTTTGATTCCCAAATAATTATAATACAAATAGATACGTTACAGGAGGTGTTTGATTCATTTTTGGATGGATAACAACAGACTTTCAAAAATATTATTCAATATAATAAATTTCAAGTTACGAGGATTGATTGGCTGTAGGAAACAAGGGGTGGTTTTAACTTCGGGGAGCGCATCATAAAAAAAGTTTAGAACCTCATGAAATAAGAACAAATTTGTGGAGAAATCTATAAGCAGGACTTGTACAGTGTGGTCAAGAGAAGAACTGAGAAAGCAATACACAGCGAGTTTTTGAAGAGACTTTGGAAGAATAGGAAGGCAAAAAGTCATCAACATAGCCAATGTCTTCCGGCGCGCTCTATAAGTGGGTACGAGGGCCATGCTGAGAATCATGAGCAACTCATTGTAAACGATGAAGATTTAAATAATGTAACTAAATGACAGCATGGTCGTAAATCACAGTCTGTAGACGATATGTTGTCAAATTGTGACGTTGTTTGCTGCTATCACGTGAACGTAGGCAATTTTAAAAAAAATGACGGACCGCAATGTTTCGTTTCAACAGCGTAGTGTCTTTGAATACCCTGTTAAAGTGGAAAAATCAGCTACTGAAAATCAGCTCAGACTTCAACGTGCCTATAGAGATGAGCGCCAGCAGTGCTAGGAAATGGGTGAATCATTTCAAAGACCGGAACTCGAGTATCCAAAATGAGCCTCGTAGGGGGTTTTCCTGGAACTGCCTGCACGGAATGCAACAAGGAAAGAGTTGATGCGATCATTAGAGAAGACAGACGTATCGCTGTGAATGACACAGCTGCAAAACTTGCAGTAGAACATAGTGCAGTGCAAGAAATAATTCAAAGCTCATTTTATCGAAAGGTTTGGAAAGACGAACATCCGTCAACATGATAATGCACATCCGCATACTGTTCAAGCCATTATGGAGAAGATCAGGACATTTGTGTAGAAAAATTCTCTATAACCTTCCAACAGTCCCAGCTTCGCAACCACCGACTAACATATTTTCGGTTCCGTTAAGGAACAGATGCAAGACCAACGGTACGAGACTTTGAAGGATATTCGGCAAGCAGTGCGTCAATGTCTGCTGTAACGTAGTTCTATCGTAAGGGTATTTTAAAACTTGTAGAGTAATGGGAAAAATGTGTGCAAAAAAATTGGAGAATTTGTTGAAAACTGGTAGAAAAGACTTTAAATTAAGAAGATGTAGTTGATTTGGCTTAAAAATAAAAATTAAGGTTGTTAAAAAAAATTTGCTAACGACCCTCGTGTAACGAAAAAAGAGAGAAAAATGCGTTGCGAAAGTGTTTTCGTTTTGGCTGTGATTTCAGTCCCGAAGAACGTATGTGACCTTGGTGCGTGGGAGGAGCAGGTAGAAGGCGCCACAATATCTCGCGCCTCGCCCGCACGTCCCGTGACGTAATGAAGACTAACTGCTCGTGTAATAGCGCCGCGGACTGCATACGGAGCAGGCGCGGTGCCCATTAGCCGCAATGCGCCGGGGCAGCGCTGTGATGTGTGGAGGATTACCACGCGGACCTCCCGCTGGGAGCGCCAATCGATCCACTTGCACCTGCTTAGGGAAGCTCTGTGCCGCCTAACACAATAACTACAACCTAGTTTCTGCTATTGTTTCACCCTGTGAGAGATTCGGTGTTTGTTACCCCCTACGGGCTCTTATGGTTCAGACTTACGAATTCAGTTAGCTTTCAGAGTATTCTGGTAGCGCAGTAGCAAAGGCACCTAACTCGAGAATCCACGTTCGGAATCTTGGTTCGGTTAGGAATTTCTCTGAACGCCTGAGCTGACTTCCATCTCTAGCAAAGCAATGCTTTGGTCTTTTGAAGTACGCTGGAATTTTTCGTGGTTTGGATTCCACGTTGAACTATAGGTCCAGCCAGGGCAGAGCTGGAACGTGCGGAATCCTGAAACTCTGTCACAATATCGTAGGACATTCCGTATTTACTTAGTTCTATACAATGAGCTGATATACAGGGTGTTACAAAAAGGTACGGCCAAACTTTCAGGAAACATTCCACACACACAAACAAAGAAAATATGTTATGTGGACATGTGTCCGGAAACGCTTACTTTCCATGTTAGAGCTCATTTTAGTTTTGTTAGTATGTACCCCATGTTCTTCCACCTACGCTCAATGGAGCACGTTATCATGATTTCAATACGGGATACTCTACCTGTGCTGCTAGAAGATGTGCCTTTACAAGTACGACACAACATGTGGTTCATGCACGATGGAGCTCCTGCTGTGATACAATACGCCATTCTCCAGGGCTGCATCAGCGCATCAGCGCATCAGGGAGGGTGGATGCGACGGAGGGTGGATGCGACGGAGGGTGGATGCGACGGAGGGTGGATGCATGTATCCTCGCTAACGGAGGACATTTTGAACATTTCCTGTAACAAAGTGTTTGAAGTCACGCTGGTACGTTCAGTTGCTGTGTGTTTCCATTCCATGTTTAATGTGATTTGAAGAGAAGTAATAAAATGAGCTCTAACATGGAAAGTAAGCGTTTCCGGACACATGTCCACATAACATATTTTCTTTGTTTGTGTGTGAGGAATGTTTCCTGAAAGTTTGGCCGTACCTTTTGTAACACCCTGTATATGTTCTATAGCCTGTGAAATGTTACCTTCATGTCCTTACGAAAATTTCTATTTGTTACTACTGTAAGCGCATGCCCGTGTCACGGTTTAGATTCAAAGAATATGACATGTTGATCTGATCTGATCTGAGTAAATATGAACTAGACCTGTTTTTCATCCTTAGGGTAAATAGAATCTCTTGAGCTTGAAGAACTCAGAAGAATTAATAGATGTATTAAACACGGACAGGGACGATCGAGCTATCGTATAAGTGTTCAAAGTTCGCAGACTCGAACTTGCTGAAATGCAAACTTGACTTGTGATTGACCCTAAAAGTTCACTCTGCAAAATTTGAAGAATTCCTGTTTGCTTCGAAAGCATCACGTTGTTTTTTACTGTAGCTGCGCAAAAATTCATAATTTAATCTTTGGTCATAGAGAACTTAATTCAGATCCCAGATTATTAAATAGAACTGCGAAGAAATTAATTGCCAGAATACTTGATTCGGTAACATTTTTGTTCTTGTGACCACTTTAGGGAAGTTAATAACTCACAAACAGCGAAAATAAACAAACCCCACGAAAGCGAAAGTGATCAGTAAAATGCAATAAACCGTAATGTATAAACCTCGGTCAAGCGAAAGTTTTAATTAAACTGAGATTTATCCTAAGCCGTAATGACAATAGACATTCGTGGTTACAGCAGAGACCATGAATAATTTAAGTTTCTTATAGATTATTCTGTTGCTTTCATTGGCGATATGTTACTGAAAAACAGTTAAACACTTTTTCAGCCGTAAAGTTTACAGATTATTTTTTTACGCTGAAATGCTACAAAAAGCAAACTTAGTGAATGTATTGTGGCAATGAATTTCATAATAGCAAGGGGAAACGAATACCGAATTTCTTTAGCTACTAAATGGTAGATATAACCTAGAATTTCTTCTAATGATATCTCTGGTCACCGTTAATTTGCGAGCGAAGGCTCACACGCGACTTTACTGTTCTGCTGACAACAGCTGTCGAGGTCATTGAGTGAGCTTAGAAAATTATATAATAGATCTACTCGTAGAACGGAACATAAACACCAGTGCCATCAGTTAGATATCAGACTTTCTCTTACTCGACTAACTGACGATACATTGAAGAACAGGTTGGTTTCTCGAGTTTTTTTTTGCACTGGAATCAGAAAATACAGAGAGATCGTTTAATTTGTCGTATTTGATTCTGTCAATTATATTGAAACTTATCATTACAAATATCCAGGTTAACCTATTGACGGATTATTCCATAGCATCCCGCTTCTTCCTTGACACATATTAGTCAATATGTGACTATATCGTCTAGAGTAATTAATCTAGGAGAAATTTGGTGGTATTTTTCTCCTCCATGATATGTTAAATTTAACACTTGCTGATTTTTGTTTCCTGTAAGGGGTTTTGACCTACTGTTCATATTCTTCAGTGCATTCATAAATTACATGGTATTGTCATTCACAAATTTTATTAGCTATAACTAAATTTATCGACGATTTGTCTGGTTCTCTCTATTTTGAAATTCTTCATGTCAAACAAAGAATATTTTGCAAAAAAAAAAATTGACATTTTTAGTTTCAAGAAAATCTTATCAAAATGGAATTGATTCGCTGAGGTCAATACGTGCAGTTTGTAACTGCAATAATCAACAGTCTTCATTTGATTGACACTGTATTTCATTTCTATGAACCAATATGAAATATTTGGGACGCATCAGTACTCCGTTTTAATTTATTGTTAATTAGTACCTCTTAGCTTAACCACTGTAGGACACTTAGTATAAAATGGAATTTTATTGCTTACTATTAATACAATTTGGTCACTTGGGAAGAGTACTGCAACTACTGCCTAAAAATAGGTTAGATTTATAAATTAGTTGAACGTAATATCAAGGGTACATATTGAAATAATGATTGTTCCTACACTTTGTGAATGTGATCTGAGAAATTCTTAGCGGTTACAGATGGCGATATTATTGACGAACTACAAAACCTGAAATACAAAAACTAGTTAAGGATCACGTTTTTACAAACAAAAATTAATTTCTAACGATTTTATTTACCATAAACGTTAAGTATACCTATCGATTTTCGCAGTATTTTTTTTTTTTTTTTTTTTTTTTTTTTTTTTTAATTCCGTCATCTGTGGATACAAACTTCTTAATAATAATAATAATAATAAATAAAAAACAAAAAAATATATGTGCACATGAAACTACTTCTACACACGAAAATCGACAAGGCAGCTTTTGTGTTAGGAATTTAAATCATAGGACCAGAAGTGTATTAATTGTAGTCCAATTATTACAATAGTAAATTCATTTCCAAAATAATAAGCCAACCCTTTAGTTAATGTAATTTTGGTTTCGAATTTCCTTCCAGAAACTATTTTTTTTTTTTTTTTGGTATTTCGTACTATTTTTAACAGTTCAGCTACAAATTATGATCAGTTACGATTTGTTACAGTATAATACACTCTTTATGTTATCAAGTTATTTTAGATTTTTTAATTACAATAAAAACATTGAGAAATATGATTTAAAAGATATAAACATTTGCCTGTATCAATTTTGAAATATCCACTTCTATTTTAAATATTTTTTGAATAGTACGTTAACTTATTAAAGAAAAATCTTTAGTATTTGGTGCAATCTAATTGGAGTAGAAATATGCGAAATGGAATTAGGAAAAATTAACCGGACGTAGTGAGTGAACATTAACGCTCTGGCCTTGCATTCGTGAGGACGCGGGTTCGAATTCCCGTCTGACCATCCAGATTTGGCTTTCCCGTGGTTTCTACAAATCACTCCAGGCGATTGCCTGGATGGTTCCTTGCCCCCAGTCATTTCCCGCCTGTAATGACCTCGACGTCTACGCAAAAAGGATTATATTGCTTACAAACTTAGAATACTAGAGAAATGGTGTTCAGTATGAACCTGTACAAAGTGAATCGGTTGCGACAAACTCATTTCGTTTGGTCTTTAATGGACTTTTTTTCCAAAAATAATTTCATAGAATATGGAATGGGAACAAAATCATTTGTTCATTACATTTTACTTCACTTGTAGACCGGAGAGGTTTTATATTCTTGGGAATGTCGTGTTCTATCATCGGTGGTGTGTTATCATTCGTGTTCTAACATCGGTGGTGTGTTATCATTCGTGTGAAATATTTTGCTCATTGATAATAGAGCGTGCACAAACTACGTGGCTGGAAGGCTACGCTGGGCTACGTGGGGGGGAGGAGGGGTTCCGAGCCAGGTCACGTAGCTTATCTTCCATAACATTTTTCACAGTTAAATTGGGGAATAGAACTAGCAACAGCATGTGAATATTTATTTCCCTCAGTTAATTATGTCCGTATGTAATTTACAATAGTCTGACAAGAGAGAAAACGGTAAAAAATGTCTTCTGGAATCAAAAGGGGAAAATAGCTACGTGCTACGTGGAGAGAAGGGGGGGGGGGTTCACAGGAGGCTAAAATGGAGCTACGTGGTTTACGCACGCTCCCTAAGCTGTCAGTTCAGCACACAACTGCGACTAAACAGTCTTCAACATTTAGTGACTTACCACCACCATTGTTGAAAAATCGACCGAATAGTGTGCTAGACACGATAATTGTGTGAGCAGCACATCGAAACTCGTTGGATAAGGATTCTGAGCGTGAGGTAGCCTTTCTGCCGTGTGTGATTTTTGACGAAGTGTATGTTGTCTTACTATTTTATTGAAATTGCACATTAGAATCTTGAGTGTGAAGTATATTTTAAGTTAAGCATGTACCGTAAGACTGAATTGCAATAATAAACTGTACAAGCATTTTTAAACAACGCTCGAATAGTAATAACTTTATTTAATAATATAATTCTATATTTGGAATGGAGAGGTTACCTTCCATGATCAAAAGAATTTAGTTAGGACCGTTACTCCGTATCCCTATGATTCTGTGGCGCAACTGAATTCATATGCCCAATAAAACGTCCCAAACATTCCTATTTGCTATTATGATGTGTACATTACATCGCACGATGTGAAAATGGGGTAACTATGTCATTGAATCTGCTTTTTTTTCACAAAATGAAAACTGTTTTTGACAATTGGTACTATTTCTCATTTAAATGTTGGCAACAAGTATATTTAGCAGACACGATTGTTAAACTAAAGCACAAATTTTCATATCACACCTTATTAATAAGTTATATCGTAACATAATGTAAATCGATATATCATATACAAGTAATTAGATATTATCTGAAAATCGATGGATGTAAGTCAAAGGCTGAAACAATGCTTTTGTACGATGCTTTGAGGCCGTGGTTTTTAGTTTAGAACTCTTTAAATATCAATAGTAAACAGATGTAACATAGCCATTTCAATTTTCTGACGGTATTACAACTAATTATACCAGATGGCAACTATATCCCGTCGCTATACAGTCTGCGTAATGGTAGGGACTAGATTCCAGAGCAACGTACCGAGCCTTGTAGATTAGCTGTAAAGTCCTGGCCTGGCTTTCAAGAAGACATGGGTTCAAATACCATTCCAGCCATCCTGTTTCTGGTTTTCCATGGCTTCCTGAAATCACTTCCTTCAGTATGCTATGTTCTTTTCCCCAATCTCCTCTCAGCTCTATTGACATAGACGTCGTATAGCACAAGTAAAGCAGAACATCATAACAAAAAACTGAAAAATAGGACTTCCATGTACATCTTACTGATGGCGGAGATGAGATCTGAAACAATGTGGACCATTCAACGGCAGAATTGAATTGACAGCAGAATTTTTCAAACTTGTAACTGAACGCAACAGTTCGTCAGAAAACTAATAAACAGACTTCATATTCTGACTCTGCGTTTCTGTATATTTATATTTGTTCTTTTGTTTAGAGAACGTATTTCTAGTCGCGGTCTGGCAGCAAAAAATGTGTTACTGATGCGTTACGTGTGATTCCGATCGTAGTAAGCAATTACTTGGGAATTGCTTGCTTTACAATATCTTCTTAAATAAACTACAAGCTATTTCTGAACGCAGCATGCATATTAGTTTATCTGGTTGGTCGTACAATACACGAAAACGGTAAGTTAATGCAATAAATCTTTACCTTTATGTGTTTGTATTTACCTTAATACAATTTTCAATAAACTTGATCAACCGTATTGTAGGTGCCTACTCGTTAGTGCAAAAGTTTTCCCATTAATTGAGTTCATCTATTTCAAAAATTTTGATACTCATCTTCAAAGAAATCGGTTACTGGAATTTTTACGAATTAGACGATTTTTTCTATAAATTCGGAGGCAGGCATGATTATTCAAGGGGTTACAAGTACAGCACCATCCAGGTATTTATATACTATTAGCTTGAGATGACACATATGTAAACTTTGCATCCTATAAGAGAAAAATACCATGTTCTAACTCAGCACTAAACATTTCCCCCTCACTGTACGCTAATTATTCCAGACATAATGACCGACCGTGTAGCGTTTCGCGGCAACTTAAAACTTTGCTATCGGATAACAAGGCTGCAAGAAATTTATTGTTTCGAAGTCTTGGTCTCATAAAACGTAAGAACTTGTACAAAAGCAGTGGATCTTAACAAACCACCGGACAGTTATCTCCAGCAATTTCAAGAAACAAAGTATAAGATTTATGGCTACTGTAGTTGTTATATCCGTGTGTTTGACATACCTACATTAACCAAAAAGTTATAAACAAAAAGATTGGTTGAAGTACGAAATATATTTTATAAATATTCGGGTTCTATCATCTGTTGCATATTCCGATTAGGAAAGTGAAGAACTTATAATTTTATAAAGTTTTATGAGCTCTTCTGTCTACGGATAATACAAGATATTCACGACATTTTATAAATTTGACATTTATTTGTTATTGCTGCGAATAATATCGTTAAGACCTGATACTTTTCCGCGTTCGGCAGGATGTCTATGACGCAAAAAGTGTATATAATGTATCGAAAATTGGGAAATAAAGGTTAAAATGTAGAAAGCAATATTCACTTGGTTGTAGAATTCAGCAAAATGTTCTTACAATACTGAATACGTGAGCGTAGAGGGCCGAGTATTGTTCGCTGCACATCGGCAATTAGCACAGCTGACGCTAGCGCAATATATTGAACCACCTACGCACACCCCACAGACGTGGGCAGTCCCGGAACACAGCAGGAAACCCCTCGCGTTTACACTAGCCCGGAGCACAGTAGAGGGAGAGACCCGTGTATGTAGACTAGCCCGGAGTACAGCACGCCGCGTCGCTCGATCCTAATAATTCAGCGGCAAACAAGCGAGCAAAGGCCTGCGAGCCACGTATTGTAATGGCACCGCCAAATTTACTGCCGGTCTGCTTTAAACGGTTCCGATAACGGCGCACAAACTTTGTTGCTTGCATTCCTATTAGGTGCGCAGCAGCGCAAGACTTAACTGGCTAGTGAACACCGCCCTCGGCCACTGCCCGATTCAATCCTTAACTCTGTTTATGCAGCCACGCCTCTGCGCACAGTGCACAACTGGGGCGCTTTGTTCCTTTTTGACTGATAAAAATATCATTTAACACAGGCGAATTTCAAAAGCTCCATGCCAAAATTTGAACATGTTAACGCCACTAGAAACCCAAGGCATAAAAATTGTATTTCCAGTTTCGTTTAACTGTGTAAAAAAAAGCACGATATCGTTTTAATTTTTAAGTATTCTGTAGACTTGGTTTATCCTGTGTTAAATTTGTTCCAATTTACTCGCCTTATATTCACCTAGAAAATTAAAAAAAAAAAAACATATTGTACCTCCGATTTCAATTACTTCTCTCAGCCACTAGTGTTGTTCTCATCATACCCGCTGTTACCGCCATTGAGGATCAGTGTCATATATTATTTAAGAGGGTTTTTCAATTTTTTTCAGTTGCCAAATATTATTTGTGAAACACTACTTTTTGTACTTCAGTGATCCTTATGACTTCCACTGGCTTTCTGTAAAATTCAATTTTGAATGTAGGCTATCTGTATAGGCTCCATAACATTTATCTTCTGTTACCCGTATGTCTACAGCATCACTCTCTCTCTCTCTCAGTAGTCGAATTATTCATATTTTAATAAAAACCTAGGGTTCAATCATAGCAACAGTGTCCCTTATTGTAATTCGTCATGGAAACGAGTGTTACCACGAATTTGATAATTCAATCTTACTGTATCAAATAAAATTTCCGGTTTTCCTTCTTTCCTACAGGCCTTCAGTATTCCATTACCATAATTTTTCCTTCTCAAGAACATACTTACTAAGTTTTAGAAATTTTTAAATAATTTTATGTATGTTTTAGGTATTTAATTTACACTTTTTCCTATAATCTTGAATCTTTGTTTCAAACTTTTTACGTTAAAGAAATCTTTGGGACATTTTATGTTGTGAAACCGTTTACCAGTTAGCCGTCTGAACTAATTAATCAGACCTGTCGTGGAAGTTGTTGTTGTAGTTGGTTTCTGTAGATAGAAGTTTTATGTTAACTTATTTATTCCGTTCGTAGATTTACAGGTTTCTGCCAGGTCGTCAAGTGATTTACAACTTTTGCCAAATTATAATACTTAACTTCCCAACAATAAGGTCGATGTTCGTGTAACAACACTTTCAATATACGTTTTACTTGGCTTTTTCCTACGGTGAAGTACTCATTAAAACATACACGACAAGGCATCAGATTTAAACTAACGAAATTACAACATATTACTAATACAACAGACACAGCGCTCAGCTAGCACCATTCCAAGAGGACTTGCACGCAGTCTCTGGTGTTAAAACATGCAGAGTAGAAATTTCGAGAGAACTTCACAAAGCCGTCCGTACTTTCTCGAAGACTAACAATTGCACTAACAATAAAAATCATACGAAAACAATTAAAACATGTATAAAATTAGTTACAGTCATGAGAAAACATTTTTAAATGAAAGTAAACAATATTAACAGCTAATTAAACATAAAACTGACAAAATAAAACATTCTAAACAGCCGAAAATCGCACTTAAAACATTGTGGCTTAAACAACATTCATAATTACAGACTTTTAAATAAAATTTTAAACGTTATACGGTTTTCAGTTATATTGCAATCCATTTGAATTATTTCAATGCATCAGAATAGTACTCATTCATTCGAAAAATATACAAATTTACAATGAATCATTGTTTATGTCCATCCAACAGCAATGTATTTAAATCATAAAATTGAAATTGATCTGAAGCTAGGTCTTAGAGCTGTCACAGTCTGAACACTGTAAAAATAAAGACTCTTTGTAGAGAAAATTAAAAGTTAAGGCCACTGCGTCGAGACTGTTGTCATTTCCCCGTTGCTTACCCAACAAGCTATCACCCTTGTTGTTGACGTTCCCCGAATATTGAGACTGTCACTTTCCATACCAGCGACGCTAGAAGTTTGGTACATCCCCGAGGGGAGTACCGCGCGCGTGATTCTGGGGTCGGGGAGTCCCCACGCGCAGAATACAGCATCATCTCACGCGTCAGCCAACCCCGACGCCGCACTTGCCTCGGGCGCGTTATCTGACGAGATTCGCGGAGCGGCGTCGGCGGAACTTCGTTACGGGCCGGATCGACCTGGCCCGCCTCGTAAACAACCTCTAGGCTCACACTTGTTTACAACCTGCGCTAAACGGTGGAGGAGCGCGCAGCACTTAACTGGGCGCTGGATCGCCGGAGTACCTGTTACCACGCACCATCACAACCGACGGGAATAACCGTCACCGCTTATTGCCCAAGTATTAGACAGGTTACTACGGGACACCATTGAGCTATTTATCGAATTGAAAATAAAAGTTCTGAAAGAAGCAGATTTTCTATTAAAACTGTTTTGTAGTCCTCTTATACTTTCTTCAGATTAAAGTATTGTCGACAACCAATATCATTAACGACTAACAAAACTGAGGGAAGGAATGCGTATTCTTACTCTTAGTGAGGTTGGGGTGCTGTACGCGACTAAGTAGTAGAGACGATATTGTAGTGATATTCTGTGTAATGATTCAGATTTATTCTTTCGTAAGCGGCTAGGTAACGAATTTAAAACAGATTGCGTTATTTTACCAGAAATCAAATATGCCTTACAAATTTATATTAAACATTGCATTTTTAGCACCTCGTGAAAGAAGCAAATACATACCGAATTTAGCAATCTGTCACAATCGCGGAAACGAATGCTAACTTTCTGATTCGTTTGTTAATTCACTTTGAGCGAGGCAGAGGAGCAATCACATATGCAGCACTCGCTTTATCCAATTTTCTAGAAACGGAATCGTGAAATTGTTAACCAGTGTAAATGAAATTCGTATGTCTTTATTGGCCGGTAGACTCCGGAAAGCAGTTCGCCCACCGAGTGGAAGAGTTTCCATTTGGAGTCACGCGCCTCTGTTGCGGCTACTCTAGCTTAACCCGGCAGACCTACTACGGAATATGGGACTTAATGTCAGTTTGTCAGTTTTAAGGCTGGTATGAATTACATTCCAGCCGAAAGCGCTTTATATATATATATATTCAACGGTGAATTTCAAATGACGATGCTCCGAAGAAATGTTCTCAAACATAAACAATTTGCAATGCGGTATTGACTTTTACAACGTTTCACAACGTTGTCTACAACGTGAACGGATCCACAAATTTTCCGAGTTAAAAAAAAAAAGTCACAACCATTTGTCCCCCACCTCCTGCCTTTTCTTATTATTATTTTTTTTTATTTATTTATTTATTTATTTATTATTTTTTTTTTTTATTTTTTGGTTTTTTTTTTTTTTTTTTGCTTATGAATTTTCGTCTCTTCGACGTTGAGGCGATTAGAGGTGGGAAAGGGCTGGGGTACGGAACAGCAAAGTATTCGGCCATGGCTTTTTGAAGGAAGCGTCCCGGCATTCACCTGGAGTGATTTGGGGAAACCATGAAAAATCCAGATCTGGATGCCCGGATCGGGATTCGAACCCACGTCCTCCCGAATGTGAAGCCAGAGCGTTATCCCCTCACCCACCACGCTCGGTCACCCTTCCACATCCGGCACTGCATGACGGGAGTAGAATGTATTCTTAATGTTTGCACCAAATTAATTTTCTTCTTGAATAAAACATATCTATCCTAAATTTACGGCCATTGCACCGAGAATGGTGATAATAATAACAGTATATCAACTACTGGTTTTCGTTACTTTCTATAGAATTAATAGTTCAAATCTGAGCATCATTCGTAGATGTATTAATAAGAATCTGTTTTGAACACAATAGGCTAACGAAACATATGCTGATAAATGTTTAATAATTTGTTAACAATTTTCTACTCTCATCTCTGTTATACTGAATGGCGTTATGAAGCAGAAATATTGGTTCAGTAGATGGACTATTATTTATTGTGCAATATTAAGAACTGATAAACACTTGAATTAAATTTGAAACATGGAGTTGTTCACGATTAGATCTGCGTGCACATTCAGCAGCCGTTGATATGCTTAATTCTTCCCCACCCCCTACCCCCGACATTGAGACAGTTATCGATCCAATATTAACTATAAGGTTGCCAACAAGATATTAGCAATAATAACACGAATTTATATTACGATGAAATGATACTGAAATTCTATGTGATCACTGAAGGATATTTATTTCTCGTTATTTCTATAGATAAAAAGGTAACGTGTGTGGAAATCACGTGTAGGAAAGATAAAACAAAACGCGTTGTGCCAATGGCAGGAGATGTCGCAGCGACGAGTTGTTTGTTGGTAGCTTGATTTATAGACGTAATTCTCAACGGGAACCAGAGCAAAGCGCTTTTATTTAACTTTTTCGGCTATTGCGCTATTGACATTTCACCTCGGTGTTTTATTGAGGGTACGTGTGCCGCTGCTGACACACACAAGCGATATTTCTTACCCCCTGCTCCGCCATGTGAGATCAGCTCCATGTGAGCCCCAGACAACACCGCATGTTTCACCATACGAACGCTGGCCTGTGAAATTATCATCTCATGTAGATAACAAGTAACATTTAAATTAGATTTCTTCTGAGATGAATACGAGTGAAGTTTAACTTTAGACTACCATTTATTCTCTTTTCATGATAGAAAGTTCTTTTACTTATGGTTTTACACTTCATCGACGTCCAGGTCATTAGAGGTGAGGACTGAAGGCAAGAAACCGGATTCCATAGACTTTTGAAGAAACCATCCCGACATTCGCCTGGAATTATATCAGCTAGCCACCACTAACTTGGCTCCAGCAGAACCCGGATAGTTGCGGAAATTCAAGATTCTTATAGTGTGTTCGCAGCTGCTGTTGTGGCCCCAATATACTGTTGACGTTACTAGGATTTTAATAGCGGCAAATAGAGACAGCATTTTGTACTTTTGAACATTAAAGGGCGTTTTAGCGTGTGATGCAAAGACGAAAGCTAAGGAAAGGTTAAGACTATGTCCTGGATGTAAAAGAGTGTACCGTGATGAAATAATAATTTGAATCAGGGATGGCAAATCTATAAATAGTAGAACAAAACTAAGATGGATGCCATTCGTCGTGTTTCAGTGACAGAGCGCATAGGAGTTCATGAATTGATTTTAGTTAAACTAGCACATGTTGGAAAGAGAACTGGTCGCTTTATAGTTTTATCATGGGGGAGGGGGAAGTAAGTTAAGATCTTAAGACTGAACGCCAGGTTACTGGAAACATTACTTCGTTTTAATGAAAGTATTTCCAGGGTGATTTCGATTTTTGTGACCTATACCACGATTAAAACTGATATTATGCAATATAACGTAAGTTATTATATGATTTTTTATTTCCTTTGCTTTTACTGACAACGTATTACCAAGGTCATTATTTAAATCACATGCTACTGTATCAGCTGTTCAAACTTTGTGAAGTGGTTCTGAATCACGCGAAAAGAAAGATATAAAAACTCGTGAAGGTTTTGGGTCATGTTTATATCTCGAAGTATAATGTTACTAACATGTGATGTAGGAATGTATTAATTCACAAGTGATCTAAATTTTGATTTTCTAGCAGAAATATTAATGGAGTTTGTGGCTAAGTCGAAATATAGTCTAGATCTGCATGAAATTTCATTTTTTTGTGGTGTAAAGCAGGGGGGACTGCATTGAGTGTTGTTTAGTAATAATTCAGAATGACAACTGAAAAAGTGTAAGCCCCGAGAAATTTAATTTAGCATTATTTTATAACAATTTTCTATAGGTAGGTAACTGCAAATAAATTACTTGCTAGAACACTCCGTTAAACCAGTTATTCATGACGGGCTTTGCCGCTAGTCATTTACGTCCATCGGTTTTTATGTATCACCCTCCCTGTTGTAGCTATGTCCTATATTCGTTAAACTCTCGATGTTCGACAGTTATCCTGCATTCTTCCTACTGAAATAGCACTTTAACTACCCTGAACTAACTGCAAATTTACTATCCGTAAGATATAATCTGTATTTTTTAATAAACTAATATTAACTGTGTCCGCTACGTATATATCATTCAACCAATTACATCTGAATATAGGACAACTGTCTTATTTATTTAATTGCGCCTGGTCAGAGTTGCATCTGCGTACTCTAATAACATAGTATTTTAACATTACTGAACATCTGCTCGTCTAGAATGGACACACAGATAAAACGTTGGTAACAGAAACTGATGGAAAACGATTTTTTTAAACTGTTTCACTGTAAGGAGATGCGCGATGCAATCCGAATTAAACCTGGTTGGGACATTTTCTTGAATGGACAAAGGCGACGCTTCTTCCACGGTCCGTGCAGCAGGATATTGCAGCTACGCAATCTCGCCCGCCCTCCAGGATATGAGAGGGAAATTGGAGCCGACGCTTCCCTATCAAACTCCTTTTTCTTTCGTCTTTTTTCCACCGCTGCTTGCTTGTGACAAATGCTTTCTCTAGATTAAATTCGATTTTATTGTGCTTGGTTGTAGACTAGAAATAGATCACTAGTGTTCCTTCTCACCTGTGGAGACAATCTTTCCAAAAGGTGTTTGCCACTTCACCAGTTGTTTGATTCCAGCCTCTGCTTCATTTCACTTCGTATCGTCTGTGCTCCGTGTTATGAGTTTAAGAAATTTCTAGATTATTGCTTTCGACTTGACAATATCTTTTCTGCTAAACGTTTATCTGCATTTAGCTAATTTGTTGCTGGAAGCAATTGAGAAAAGAATTATACTATAAGAAAAAACAAGACGACCACTCAAATTTATGTGGTATATAGGACACTATTAACAAAAACGAAACGGGCATTTACGGAAATTCGGTTGCAAAATGATTCAAAAAACTCAAACATAATTTATGCAATTTATAACTCGTCTAATTCATTCGTTGATATTTATAATGAAATAATGGTTATTTTCTGAACTAACAGACTATTGTTATCTTCGAAGTAAACTTGGCCAATAATTATAGGCAGAAATTAATTATCCGTTAAGTATACAAAGCGAAAACATCTTTCCTTAATATCTATGAATAGTCATTCCATGTTAATTTACTGTACATTCAGGAATACGCTGGGCAATTATTCTTGAAAAAAATTTCTGTAATGTTATTCGATGTAAATTATAAATTTTAATCTCAAACAATGTCCCACAATCATATCCAACTATTTCTCAATAGGGCATTAACAAACAGATAAAAAGATAGGGCCATTAACGACATAGATGCTGACACTATCAAGTGACTGTGAAAATCGGTGTTGGATTAGGTCTTGCTGTATGCATACCTGTAATTCGTGGGTGATTTTCCATTATTGTCTAAGGGGAACGTAGAACTATAATTTTGCAAACAAACATGAAACAATATCATATGACACATTTAGTTCTGTAGTTGTCATACCATGTTAATTTACTCAGTTGTATAGATTTCATGGAGAGGTAGGAGAAATTCTTCCTCGTACTAGCAAGCTCATATCATTAGTTAACAATTAACTATCCAGAATTTTGTTTGGCAGCAAAGAAAACAACACATAAATAATGTACTCAGTAATTTCAACTTTTGACTGCTCCATGTATGTAATTAACTCACTTGTAGACTTCTCTCCAGAGTTACTGCTTCTTTTACTGTTTCCGGCAATCTAAGTACCACATGCCACTGACCCACTGCTGTAGACAGGTGGCCAGTGTGAATCATGAGACAGAGTGCCGAAGGACTTTGTCTTGTCCGAATTCGAACAGGGTTTGCTGCACCCATCATAATTAACCTAGAGGATGGAAGTCTGTGTTGTCATCTGTCTGAGAATTACATGAGCAGTGTATTTTTGTTTGTGAAATGAATAGTTCATAAGGCGGAGATTGGGGACCGTCCCAGCATTCACCTTGTCGAACCTGGTCCCGTTGTACCTCCCTGATCCAAAGTCAGGGGCCTCAACACACTGAGCCACACAGGTGGGCTTACTGTTTGGTTGTTATTAAATATTTATTTTTCTTACTAGGGAAACACAAACAGATAACAACCGTGCGTCGAAGAACGTATTAACGCCACGTGTTTGGCAGGTATTAAACAATCCACTGCACGTTGGTTGTAGAGCATCCGATTTTGGGTTCCCGACCAGTAAAAAGGAGAAGGAATATTTACGGGATTTCGTAAAGTTATTTAGTCTGCGAGTTGTGAGCCAAGGCGAGCTGCGCCGGTTCGCACTCGTCAGTACAGGAAACAGATCCTGTTATCAGAGTCGGATTGTAATACAAACTTTTCTTCGAGGCTGTGAGAGTTGAAGAGCTGTAGGTTTCTCTCTCGTAGCATGGGGAATTGTGTAAGTTTCAAGTTTCCTTTCAGTCAGAGCTTAGTGCGTGAGATTAATAGTCCCCACTCTGTAGTCACTGTAGAACTGCTGACCGCCAATTGAGAGGCACTAAGGTAACCACGTGCAGGCAGTAGCCAATTATAGCGAGATCCGCCCCCATCACTGTGAGTCGTAGCAGACGACGCTCTGTGGCACTTGCACGATTTGTCTGTCCCGTTAAGGTATAAATGTTTAAAAAAAAAGATATACAAAATATTTATTTTGCACGCATAGAGTTGATGTTAATAGATGTTAATAAGAACTTTACGCTAAGGTTCCTTGGCAGCAAGGAGATATGTGTGAATTAACCATTGAGATAATACAGAGAGAAGAAGACAGGATGAGGAGTATTATAGAGAACTTAATAGAAGGAGAATGTAGAGCATTAAAATGTATGGATGGAAGGAAAATAATCGAGCAGATCTGGTGAATCTGAAATTTATATGTATGGCTGGCAGTCGGAGAAAATATTGATTAATTGGAAATTGTGAAATGTTAAATATTAATACAAGAAGAATTCGAAAAAGATTTTGCAGTGTTATTGATTATTTGAAAGAAGGATAAATCGAGACAGGTAACTGTTTAACAGTTATTTTTCAAGTGATGCAAAAGATGAACAGGATTTATAACCGGAAAGGATTATGTGAAAATACATCTTAAAAAAAAAAGATGTTAAAACACGTATTTCCTCACAGGTAAAGATACCGTTGTACAATTACTTTAACTGTCGTTAACTGAACAAAAAGAAAGATTTTCATATAGTGTAATTAAAACAAGAAAGGTATACCTTCAGTATAAGTAAATGACTTACATGAGCCAAGAGTAGGTTATAAGTCTATGACCACCTTTGACTCAAGAAAGAGCTTCAATACTAAGGTATCACTCGTCTTTCTGATATTCTAACGCTCTTGGGCTAAAGATTTATAAGAATTCCTTTAAGTCACTGATTTCAAATGATAGTTCTTGAATTGATAGGATCATCGTAATGGCAATATTTGAGCAGATTGGAGTAAATGTTACATGTGCCATACCATCAATATATGCAATGTCGTAAGTTTTCATAATGTGATAGAATTAACATGGAGTTCATTAAATAGGAGTGAGTTTCCTTTCATGAATACCTTTTTCATTTACTTAAGGATTAAAATAGAATCTAATGGTGAGATGATTTATCCTTCCTTGACTGTACTAACTCAGAGAATAGTTACTTAACTTGAACCTAGTACGCTTGTCTCAAATTAGCAAGTATCAGGTATATTACATCGCTTCAGACAGCTTAGCTTGACTGATGAAGCAGATTATCCCACTTCCTCAACACGAGATTGCATACAGCTGTTGGTTGAGGACGGACTCACATTATGACGTATTATCGCTGCTCGGGGTGTGACATGGTCTCTCTCCATTCAGTTAGCTCGCGGGAAGATCGACATGCGCATTACAGAACCGCCAGTCCACCTGCACTCACAGGCGAGTAACTTCGTCACTTGGGCGCTAGTTATTGATTTTATGACCTTAGCGTATTGGTAGCGCACTTCTTCTATACCTATAAATATTATTTTATTGTTGAATAAGCAGGGATTGCTAGTCAGTGTACCTAGCCTGGTGGGATGGCGGTAATGCTCGGGTCTCTCATTCGGCAGGACGTGGGTTTATATCCTCATCCGTTCGTCCAGATTTTGATTTTCCATTTATGGATTGTTCTTTTACGAAGCCTTGGAAAATTCATCCCGTTCCTTGCCCCCCCCCCCCCCCCAATCCTTCCATCCTTCCCTGCGTGTAATTGCCTCGACAGGAACTAGATGTGAAACCATGATCCAAAAAAATAATCATAAACAAAACATGGAAAATACGAAAAAAGAAAAAATCCAACTTAACACTTGTTATTTGCCAAGTAATAGGAAGACGTTAAGAATCTTTTTCTATTCCTCTTCTTCAAGATTATTTCACATATTTCAGTTGATGAACGATAGAAATGTGAAGCGAATGTAGTGTTACAACTTTCTTAAATTTAGCCTCTAAAATATTTTACAGTAAAACAAATTAAAACTTCCGTGGTTCACAGAGATATAGCAACACTTACTCCCAACCCCTACAATCGAAAAATCTCCCTGACAGTTTAAACACGATGCGACAGTCTCCATGACACGATGTTCAACATCTGACGCAGCAAAGGAATCCTCAAGTAATGCGGTGATGACCCAACGTAGACTACGATTACGTGTTGATTCTATAGCGTATTTAATTTAAACAGATTTATATCGCTTCAAGGAATAAGCTCTTATATACAATGGTATTATCGTTCTTGTGTATTGCCCGAGCTGCCTAACTGCCATTAAAATTCTATGCAGCACTGCTACGGTACTATCAAATATACCGGTGGATACTTACTCCTCTACAATATCGTCCTGCTTACTGCTTCCTTGAGTATAAAGCTAATTCCTTCTACTTAGCCTTATAAAGGACTAACTAGTTTTTCCGGCAAATCTTTAGACGGCATTGAAGAAGGAGCGTTGGATCGTTATTCAAGTAAAATTATCCTCCAGAAAGTGATTGAAAGAAAGCTGTTCGACTCAAGTAGTGGCCTCTTGCGATTCTTTGATGTTTCGGCTAATTAAGCGCCAAATTTCTGGCGCGTTTGCTGAGCCAAAGCATTTCAGCGGAATAAGCACCATTTCTGGTAAGTCTTCGAAAGGGTGGCAAACCGTAGTATAGAAGTTTTAAAACGAAAAGAGGTGCTATTTTATTTCAACTACGTGACTGCAACTATTATAAATTTTTTCACAGTTATGTCTTTGACAGTTTTATGCACTATTATGAGTTCTTACGAACTAAATACATCAAACTGAAAATTAACTCATCAAACTTTTTTTTAATCCCTGTTCTGTATCTCTCTTAAGCATCCTATATTTCGACTTATGGAATGATGTTTACTTTCACAGCAATTATACAGAATTAAGTAAAAAATGGAAATTGTCCACACTGGGAGCCATAACTATTATTAATAAATTGCCCATTAATTTGGACTAGGTGATAAGGTTTATCTTTAATAAAAAAAAATTTGGATTTACTTTCTTTACGAATACTTGAAACAGCATGAAGACGGGCATGAGAATATCTGTTATTAATCACCAATTGCTTTTGTATTACAATAGGCGTATTAGTAACTCTATCACAAATGCACTAGTCACTAGTCTTGGCCTATATTCAATCACACGGCATCTTTCTCAAGTGTGTTGTAGATTAAGAATGTTCGCTATGGGGAAAGAGGAAACATGTGGTAAAATCAGTACTGATTATTTTTGTCTTATCAATTTCGGCTATTTGAATGTACCACTGCCACGGCTGAGAGTATTGTATATAGTAAATCGACTAGCTACCGGTTCATCGCCCGAGCAAAGCCGTCGTTCCTGGAAAAAATACCAGATATCTGCGTGAACTAATGATGGATGATGTCCCACTTCATCAGACATTGAAATAATAATAATAATAGTAATAATAACTATACGACTTCGTGTTTATGCAATGTATGATTGTATTTTTTTAATACAAGGCCATACAGTGTAGTAGTATGTGTAAAAAGGGGTAAATTTCAGTTTTCATAATGTGTTTTGTTGTGTTGAAGTTGGTAGACTGTAATGGTATTGTTAGTTTAGCCAAAGAGATGCGGATTGATATACGAAGGATGGCGTTGAGATTAATGAATGTTTTAAGGCGTCGTTGTTTGTATTTGACTTCATGAATCCGAGAAGTGTAATTATTTGAGTTGATTCTAAGTTAGCAGTTGTTATGAAACAAGAGATACTTCGATTTCATAGAGAAGTATGTAACTAAATTCAATCTGCGAGGTGATAGTCAAAAAAGCGTGTATGACGATATCCTGGGGCCACACATTTATCATCCAGAGCGTGTTATCAATTACAGAAGACATTGCAAAGAACCTGGAAGGAGTGGTAAAACCGACCAGGATTGATAGAGAAAATAGAAGTAAACAAGGAAAGGATACTTCGCAATGACCGACGTAGACAATATTAGCACTCAGCACTTAAATCAGCTAAGTTGTACCGTTGTTGCTACATAAAGAGAAGCCGGATGATTAGTTCAGATCATCTGTGTTCGACATATATTCACAGCACTCGGTACTGAGTAATTCGAAGTTCGCCACCCGAACAGATCGAACAGCCTCAGGGAACAGAATCCACTCACTCACAAGGGGAGGGTGCCAATCGTTAAATTCAGATTCCATTCATGCTGTGCGCAATCCAAGCTCATGGCTAGAGGTGTACTGTGGCAAAGCAGTAACATGCGCTTCTACGCCGTTGTCGAGAAAAATCTGTATTCCATTGCGTTCAAATACTTTCCACATTAGGAGAATTTCAAGGGTCGCGTGGCGCAGCGAGCTAGCTGTCTGCTTTATAAGCCCGTCGTCGCCAGATCGAGTCTGGCTGCTGGCAACTTTATGTATTAATTCAAATAGGTATTCAGATAATTCTCGGCAATCAGTTTGTATTTGCCTACTAAATGGGTGCTAATGAATAGACACTTTGGCCTTACTTATCCAGCACTGGGAAGTAACACAAGCTAAAAATACCTTTTCTCTTACATGGATAATACATGGACTCCATCAAAATAAGACCAGTAGATCAGGAATGAAATGCGCTCAACGAAAAATGTATGCTAATTTTTGGACGCGTTTATCATAATCTCTCAAGTAATCAACGTCGCATAAAAATGAAACAAACTCTCTGTTACTGATTTTAATCATGCAACCATTGGCAGTATATTGCCGGAAAGCGAATTCAAATCAGACCAGTAGATTTTATATGAATCGCGTTTAATGAAAAGTAAGCTGTTTCTGGCAGCTGAAAAGATAACAGCCTACTAATATAATCCGAAGTAGCACACGCTTCCCATTTAGGAAGAGGGCAAAATTATTTCAGAAAAATATGGGAAACAAATAAACTCTTTTTAGAAGTCATTTATATAGCGGAAGTGTTTAGAATCATTACCATAGTTATTTCTGTAATTTATTTTTTCTTCTACTGCCTGCATACTGAAAAGTTCCTATCAGCTTGCTCAGACCTCGTAAATATTTTCAGTGTACACCATCTGCCTTTCAAAATTCTCTGCCAACGCTTTTATCTTCTTAGTCTTCATGAGCTACAAATGCGTCTTTTCTGTCTTCATCAGTTAAATTTACTTCACGAATTGTCGCTTTACTTACGCAATTTCTGTATATCGGTGTTTTTTATTAAGTTCTTCAAGAATTTTTGCTATTTTCCAAACTTATCTCTAACCAAAACTTGTTTCTTTTCTGCTAAAACAGGAGTGAATGATCGTGAGCATGGAATTTTATCCTCTATTTGCGTAACTTATTATGTCTTCAATTTTGCCATTTACTTGCTCTTTGATTTGGAAAAATTGTATGCTGCGTTTAGCCTGGTTGTTTCCTCGTGATGCGGGTCGTCACACACATTTTATCGTTTATTCGGATCATCACGAACTTGCGGCAGCGTAAATGTGTTTGTGTATGCTTAGCTACCCCACTGTAATTACCAAAATAAACATCGTCGATTTTCTTCTTTCAGTTCGCCAGCTGTGTTCCAACTTCGATCATTCAACAATCTGGTTTTAGACAGACTATATGACCCGTGCTAAAATTTCGCGAATAAAATACAATAAATGGTTAGGTTGATGGCTTGTAAGTATTACCGCCTCATTTGTAGGGATTGCTTATTTGTTTAGTGTAATAGGTACGCATCTAAATAATTACGAAACAATACTATATGTATGACAATCTGTCACTGACGTTAACAGAATAAAACCAACCCGAAAAAGATACATACAGCATATCCATATCTCCGTGTTTCTGCGATCGTAGCCTGTGATAAAATTTTACGAATAAAATGTTTACGTAGGAATTGTATAGCAAAAAAGAAATATTTCAGTTACAGAAAAAATATGCGTTGGAAGGAATCTGTTTTTATGATCTGTACCCTTGCTACTAACCTTCAAATAACAGAAGCTACGAAACATGTCAGTAGTGTCTTGGAAGATCAAATAATCGAGAAGTTTAATAAGGATAAGTTTTATGAAAGAACAAACCTCCACTCAGTATTTCTGATTACAGTGAGTTTTATATGCCAACTTTCACATACGTAAGTGAACTATATTTAGAACAGAAATTATGAAATGTTGTTGAAATCTTCGGTAAGTTAATAATAATAATTCCGTATGGTCGTAATGATCTCGTGACTGGGTTTCTATTGGCTGCACATTTCGCCCATATTGTAGCCACCTTAACTTAACATGGAAATAATTTTATGAATAATTCCGCGTTACACACAATTTGTTTTTGTTTTAACACACATGTGCAAATCAACAGAAAATATTCACTATAACAACAAGTAGTGATATAATATAGAAAAAGGTACTGGAATGAATAGTGATGTGAAATGTGTGCAGTTCCAGGCCGGCATATGAGGAATCCCACTATATCTATGAGTTCAGTGTCACACACACACACACACACACACACACACACACACACACACACACACACACAAACACACACACATATATATATATATATATACAAAGAGTTTTACTGTAGGTAATTATTGTAACAACACTTATAAAAACACTTTACAGACACTGAAGATGTCCTACACCACAAGGCGAAACGCGCCTGGGGAATAAAATAAAAACAAAATTCACCCAAACAGTCGTTTTTGACGGAATTATTTATAAAATTATTGTTCAACAACTGCGGAAATATGGCCTATCACCAGATTAATATTAACCCGGCAATCCTACCGGGTATAGTGGACCGACAGTTTATTGTGGAATCCGGCGTACCTCACATTAAACAGCAAGGTGTGCCAGAAGTTAAGAGACTGAAAATCCCCGCAGAGACAGGAAATAGAACGGAGGCCCATCGATCTCCAGTCAGACACCTTAACCACTCAGCCACTAGACCGCTCTTTCGATAAGTTGAAATGGTAGTTTTAATTGCGAAATTCGTTCGTAATTAAATAGAGTGAAAAATAATGAGGTCTTCTCCAATATTTATAAGCATGAGACTAACCTGGGTAGAAAATTCTTATCAACGTAGTAATTACGTTTTACTAAAACAGAATATTCATCATTTTCAGGCGCACTAGAAAGCATGGAAAGAACTCTAACAGAATGCGCCTACTGTTTCCCCTGGATACCGATCCATATTTAAGAAAGAATAATATAAATTTGGACAGAAGGAGGTTATATATATTTGTTACTGTTTGTTTTTAATTACTCCTTGCTACTCATTACAAACGTGATAAAACCAATTCACGATATAATTCTGACATTGCAAAATTAATTAAATTCTCGTTTCAAGATGCAATTAATTTGATTTCAGTAGTTTTTTAGAAAGTACAATTACTTCTACTTCAAAATTTAACTTTCTGCAACTCCTTATTACTAAAACATAGAGCAACCAACCGCGACTACTTTTCATTGCTGTTTTCCTCTAATATCTAGGGATAACACATGTTTTCTAATACTTTGAACAAAATTCGTTAAGAATGATTATAAATCTAAAGTGATCCCCTCTATTCAAAGTCCTTGTATACAAACCGAGCGTGGTAGGTGAGCGGTTAACGCACTGGCCTCGCATTCGGGAGGACGACAGTTCGAATCCCCGTCGGGGCATCCAGAGTTGGTAGTTCCATGGTTTCCTCAAATCACTCCAGGCGAATGCTGGGATGCTTTCTTCAAAAAGGCCATGGCCGAATTCCTTCCCCTTCCTTGTCCCCGTTCCCATACCGCCTATATTGACCTCGATGTCGACGAAGCGTAAAGCCATTATTAAAAAAAGTTATAACTACAAAAATTGAAAAACAATTGTATCGTACTTTGAAAGACAGCCCGGTATTTGTGTCGGAGCCTAGCATTGTCGTGACGTTGTTTGGACCCGTCAGCAGTACACGGTACAATCCATCAGCGGTCGACAGGCAGACATGTAGCAACGTGCCAATAGTTTACTCGTCAGAATTGCACCAGCAGCATCGATCTTTCAGTTTACAACAGGTACCCTGTGTCTTTTAGAAGTACTAAACATTTTGTTCAACATTCCGCATTTATACTAGCGAAGGAGAGAATATCTGTGTTACGATATTGAGGAATAGTGGTGAACAGTTCTTAGTACCAGATGAAGCCTCACAAAATTGCTGAGAATCACGGGAAAGTTGTGGAGGTGATATTAAAACTATGCTTGAACGAAATCAGAGAGTGATTCCATCCATTTAAATTTAATTTAATTGCGAAAAGGTCCGGTAACAATGTCCATACACAGCCACTTTTCCCTTTCCTGTACCCACCTACATTTGCACTCTACAAATTTCAACTTTCAATTCTTTCAACGTTTTGGAAAACTATTAATAATTTCTCTTGCTAACTTATTCCAATCCTTGATCCTCTTACCCACGAAAGAAAATCTGTGCCAGAAATCTAGTGCCAGCTTATGGTCATGGTCATCTTTTCCCATCTATGTGTTACTCTTAATTATAACACCAATATCTTTCCCCACCTCATCATTAATATACGCTTTGTACACTCCCATAACCCTCTTCGTCCTCCTCCTGTCTTCCAATAATACCCATTCCAGCTTCCTTATCATATCATTTACTGATTGTGTTCTGCGGTAATTTTCAGAGACAAATCTAGCAGCGCTTCTTTGCACCCCTTTCAATTCTTGTATTTGATACCCAAAATGTGAGTACCATGCTACACCACCATATTCAAGTAATGGTCAGACCAAAGTTTTGTTACCCAATTCCTTTATTTTGTCTAGTACATCCCTTCGTCACTCTCTCCAACAAGTGAAGAATTTTAAAACCTTTTCCTACTGCCTGTACAATATGTCCTGCCCAGTTAAGATTTTTATCAAATGTTATGCCAGGATATTTACATTTCAAGTCTTCAACAAGCAATTATTTCCCCATCTTATAATCATAATCAACCTTTAGTTTTTTTTTTATCTGTGTACCAGCTTATTAGCTGAATCTTCTTTGCATTTACTTTCATCTCATGTTTATCAATGCAGCGAAATATCCTGTCCAGTTCACAATCGTCTACCGTTTTGATACTATTATATAGCACTATGGCTTCGGCATAAAATTTAATATCTGATAGAAAACTATTAACACAATCATTCATTATAATAATGAATGGCAAAGGCCCCAATACGCTACCCTGTGGCACTCCCATTTTCACTTCCGCTTCTTTTGAAATTAAATTTCCTACCACAACCTTTTGCTTCCTACCTGTTAAAAATTCTTCTACCCAGCAAATCACTTTCTCGTCCAATCAAATAGATTTTACTTTATTTATCACCATTTTATGACTAACTCTATCAAAAGCATTTTCCAGTCGGAGTGAGCATATTCAGCTGAATTTTTCAACCGGTAGCCC